>JAQFVV010006777.1:0-359297 GCA_028023455.1 Epiperipatus broadwayi
ATAGATAAGGGCACAATATATATATATATATATATATATATATATATATATATATATATATATATATATATATATATATATATATATATTAATAATTCAAACAAATATATTTAACACAGTATTCAAAATTAAATAATATATTCTTTACCAGAAGTACTTTCAATTGTTTCACTGACAATCTTTATCAACTGTTAATACAAACGTACAAAAAATAAAAACTTGCATTACCCATCATTCAATCTATTCAAATTTCCCACAATTCTGTTGTCTTTATATTAGCTGATTGTTTATTCATCAAACCACCTCTATTCCTAGATATCATCATTGCCTCTTTAATTTTACGTTTTTCACTACACCTTTCAATTTGAATAATTTTTATATCTCTATTATTAAATTTAAAACCATAATTACATGTTTTATTATGATCAAATATAATTGATGGAGTATTCATATTTACTGAAGATATATTTTCTTTCTGTACACGTTTATATAATGTCTTATGATCATTATATCGTTTTTGTAATGTACATTTGGATTCCCCTATATATTTTATTCCACAACCACATTCCAACATATATATAACAGAACTTAATTCAAACTTAGAAATCTTGGCTTTGGAGTTATCATTATAATAAAAAACACCACCAAAATCAACAATTACTCTTAATGGATAACAATTTTTATGCAATTTTATATTTGCAAAGATTCTTGGAAACACTGCAGACGACGGATATAAACTGTAATATGTCTTTGCATCAATAACTTTTTTCTTTTTAGCAGTCATTAAAATGTCATTAATAAATTTCATTTATTTGTATCAATATTATTTAATTCACTTTTTTCAAAACAAAGCTTCTTGACGTGTGCTCTTCCGATTTATTATAATGCTTGTAGATATATTGAAAAAATAATGCAAGATGTGCTTGGATTTGGAGATTATACGATTTCATCATCATTTGATTTTATTAATAGGATTAAAAATATAAAAATTGATAATAATGATGTTATGTGTACACTTGACATATCTGAAATGTATGGTTCAATTAATCGTATTGAATCAATAGAGATTATTGAAAGAGCTTTGTTTTTAAAATCTATAGATAATAATATTAGGAATTTTATTGTTAAAATATTAAGATTTGTGAATGATAATATATATGTTAGGTTTAATGATTGCTTTTATAAAATGAATTTTGGTTGGCCAATGGGTCTTCCGGTGGTATCACAGCTTTGTAATTTTTTTATTTCTAATTATGAGGTTAAGATATTGTCTCAGATAAAATATAAAGGAATTAAAGTATATTGTAGATATGTTGATGATGTATTTATATGTGCACATAATGAAATAATAGTTAATTTGTTTAATGAGTTAAATATGATTAATAATGTAAAATGGGTGTTAAATGAAGAGAAGGAAGATTCTATAAAGTTTTTAGATATATTTATTAAAAGAAATAATAATGTGTTTGATTATAATATGATTTTAAAGCCTGTGGAAATTAGGGGTTATATTCCATATAATTCTAAAGTTCATATGAGTCATAAATTAGCTGGTTTGAAGTCATTTTTATTTAGAAATGATTATTTGTGCAAATTTATTAGTGATAAAATTGAAAATATTAATGTATATATTACTGATATGTTGAATGTTGGTTATGGAAGGAATATTATTTATAATACAATTACAAAATATAATCAAAATAAGAGTAATAATAAGAAAATATTAAGTAAATTAAAAAGTGATAAATGGATTTCTATTCCTTTTATATCTAATCAACAAGCTAAATTAATTTATAAACTTTTTAGTGGTTTGTGTAGAATTTCTTTTTTCTCTTCAAATAATATAAATGATATGATAAATAACTCCAAAGCCAAGATTTCTAAGTTTGAATTAAGTTCTGTTATATATATGTTGGAATGTGGTTGTGGAATAAAATATATAGGGGAATCCAAATGTACATTACAAAAACGATATAATGATCATAAGACATTATATAAACGTGTACAGAAAGAAAATATATCTTCAGTAAATATGAATACTCCATCAATTATATTTGATCATAATAAAACATGTAATTATGGTTTTAAATTTAATAATAGAGATATAAAAATTATTCAAATTGAAAGGTGTAGTGAAAAACGTAAAATTAAAGAGGCAATGATGATATCTAGGAATAGAGGTGGTTTGATGAATAAACAATCAGCTAATATAAAGACAACAGAATTGTGGGAAATTTGAATAGATTGAATGATGGGTAATGCAAGTTTTTATTTTTTGTACGTTTGTATTAACAGTTGATAAAGATTGCCAGTGAAACAATTGAAAGTACTTCTGGTAAAGAATATATTATTTAATTTTGAATACTGTGTTAAATATATTTGTTTGAATTATTATTATATAATTTAAAAATACAGACATTTAATGGTTGTAGTTATTTATATATATATATAATACAAATAAAATGACTGTTAATTAAAAACTATTGTAATAACAACAAACATAATAAATATAATAATAATAAACTATTATATATAGTGTTTCAATCTGCAGAAGTACTTTTGGTTAATTCTTCAACCCTTCTCAACTGCCATTAAATTCAAAAAACAAAATGGAAGCAAATGTCATCAACTCAATTTCAATGAATCCCAAATTTTAATGTTAGCAGCTTATCTATTAATTAGATTCATTTTGTTTCTATTTATTAAAACTGCCTTTTTAATTTTTCTTTTATTATAGTTTCTTTCTTCATGAAGAATCTTAACACTTTCAATATCAAACTTAAATTTATATTTACATGTCCTTTTGTGATCCAAGAAAACAGAAGCAGTCAATAAATCATTATCATATTTATTTTCCTATACTTGTATAACAGTTCATGTGATATGGAAAAAATATTAAAATTATTAGTACATAAATAGTTGTCTAAATATTCACCTAAAAATGGATGGGAATATCTATTAAATAATTACATTTTCAGATATTCAGACAGTTATTGGCAAAAAATTCAAAAATTCTGGTTAGACTAATGAAAATTGAATTAATATGAAGATTCATGTTACAAATATCATGACATACAAATTAAAATAAGGGAATAAATTAGTGAAGAAAGAGATAATTATTTTGAATATGTATATGGACAAAATGCGGAAAGTATAAAGTGTGAGATGCAATGGAGAGCAGCTTCCTATAAAAAGTAGAGACTTTTGATAATGATATGAGATGGAACATTTTGAGATGTGGGAGTGAAGAAAAATCAACAAAATAATTATGCAAGAAAAGCCATTTGATTTGTGTGTCTGATGTAAAAGAAAAGAAAACATTATTTATTGATCAAATAATTAAATGGCTTTTTTGCTTGGGAGTTTATCAAGTTTGAATTCTGGAAATGATGGAGGGATCTTTTTTTCCAAAGTATGATCATTATATTATGTCATTATACAATGGAAATATTTTTTAGTTTAAATCTAGATATTTTCTGCTGTTATTTTTATGAGAAACTTGGGATACTGGTCAAAACCATGTGTGTATTCAACAAGACCTAAAATCAAAGCAAACATATCCATGTAGTATGTGCACGATACATAAGTCAGAAACATATGAACAACATTTTTGATGATACTAACAAGCTTTCCAGGCCCAGCAATGAGGACAGGGAGACCACAAGTTTGAAACAAGATATATATTTAATGGTGTAATTAATAACCTCTATAAACTATAATCATTCAAGAATGGAACAGACAATTATTTGACATTGATTAATGATTCTAATTATAATAATATTCAAGGCAACATTAACATAGGGGTTTGAATTTACACATTTGATTCAAATAAAGAATTATGTCTTACAAAATAGCAAATAATAGCGATTCAAGTAATAAATTATTAATACAAGAATACATATGAATGATCTAAAGTAAATTTATTAAGTGATTATATATATATATATATATATATATATATATATAGCATATATTGCTTATATATATATATATATATATATATATATATAACAATATAAGCTCTAACTGTCTACACAATCGAGGTTACATATCTGATAATAATTTAATTTGCAATTACGGACTTCTGAATTAATAAATAGGTCATTCAAGACCATATACAATTATAAACATATTTGTTTTAACATGAAAATTAATGAGTGCAATAGCAATACAATTTAACATACAAAATAAGATTATAGGTGCAGCTAAACATATAGTGGTTGGAGTAAATGTATGAATATAAAATGGATTGGTTTGGTTAATATGCCAAGGTCATGGAAGAAGTTAATTAAATCATTGATAATACATAGTGGCTTGTTCTCATGTAAAAAATTACAAAGGTACAATAATTGTTTTTTATATGAGAATATATATAAGTAAGATTTTATAATGTGCAATTCAATCGTGTATGTGGATACATATTACCAAATCATTTTAAGCCTTTGAAAACAATTTTATGACATTTTTATCAAAATATATTATACCAGGTTTACTTTTAAAAAAAAATTATAATCAAAATAGATAGTGGAATTTTATAATTACCAGTATATCCATTGTAATGGAAAAACATGCTTGCTTGAATTTCAAAATCAGAATTAATAAAATATTAATTAAACCTTTTTAAATGTTTAATTTATAGTATTTTTTTTTTAAATTCAAAATTACTTAATCTTAAACTGTATTTCACTATAATATGTAAAATATCTACAAAATTTTTTTGTTTGTGTTTAATTCTACTTTTTCTTTCAACTTTATATATATATTGTAACGTTTTTCGTATTACTAGGCCACTATACGCCTCAAATTTATATTTGAGCGTGAGTTGATCAAGCTGTATCAAAAGAAAAAAGAAAGTTGTATTTCTATTCTCAACACAGCTATTTTTCCTGATCAACTTCGGCCTAGAACTATTACCGAGTACAATCGTGAGCAGAACCAGTTTTTAATTTCTACTTGAGGGCGCCAGAGTCGTTAGACCCACTGAGACTGCGTCAAACATATTGTAGCCCGTAAGGTAATAATTATACGATCTGAGTTAACATTCTCGTTAAGAAGAAGATATCCCCATTTTTTTTTAATTACGGAAATTAAATCTATCAAAAAAAAATAATTTGTATACCGATCTAAGTTAAATAACTAAAGGTAAAACTTAAATAGAATAGCATTAATTTTATACACGTACAATGAAAGTGAAGTTAATAATAAAGATTTATTCTAACTCGTCAAGCATTCAATATTTATGATTAAGACAAAATTATAATGTTGGAAAAGATTGTGCATATGAATTCAATAATTTGATTCAAATATTGGAGTAATAATTATTTAGTCTTATTTTCCATAGTAACAGTTTGGTTCATTTCTCAGTTCGCAAATCTTCTGATCCAAGAAAAATTTATGGGATAACATTTCCATTCAACTCACTATTCATAAAGCTTTATGTAAAAAAAAATTATGGCCATTTACTTACTGGTAAGTTGACATTAAGTAGGTCATCGATCTTCCCGACATACAATTCAGTTAGTGGGTAGTCCGCAGTAGTTGTTTTTCTTTTAGGTTTATTTCCGAATCTCCGATCTAATTTAGGTAGCCAGATGACGATCTAGGTGACTTTTTTCGAGAGAAAGTGTCGGTAAACGATAGAGCTCTACTCACTCATGGTGAGCGATTTCAGTTCGTATCTAAGTGGACACATTTTATTAAAAAAATACAAGGCACTTCAAATTGCTCAGCACTATTGGAACAATAAGAGAAAAAAGACCCCTTTTCAAATCTGTCGGCTCCTTTTATACTCCTAGATTCTTTTTAGAAGCTCTGCGCACGTTCTTTTTTTTTCTTTGTTGTACTTTATAAACTTCTACATTATTCTCCTTTTCTTATTACAAAGTCTGTTTTTCCGTTAAGAATTTCTGCCATTTTTAATTACTATCAGAAAGTTGTTTCTGATAGCAATCTTTCACCTTTTGAAATTTCCTTTCACTATTTGAATCAATGATTCAATATGCACTTTCCAACATTGAATTTATTTTAGTTAACTTATTTCTAAAAAAAAAGAAAACTTAAACTTTCACTGTACGTTTTTTTTTCTTTAAAACATTATGTTACAAAAAAAAATAAAGATCGTGTTCGCTCTCCTTTCTCTTTTTTATAATACCTAATATTAAAAAGTAATTTGTACCGTATATATAAATAAATGGTACAATATATATACATTACTATGGTGTTCTTTGCCATGACATGCATAATTGTCTCAATTCTTTCATTATGAGGTAAAGGAAAAGAGTAATGAAACACCAACCTAACAATAGTCAAAATAAGAGTCATAGATCACATGACCCTATCTCTTAAGCTTGTAAGTTATAAACAGTGAGGATTGCCAATTCCTCTACAAGTTTTATGATAAATGCTTAGCCAGAGCCAGCACTTAAAATATCTCTGTCAGGAACCCCCAAACCCCTGACTATGGTTTCATGTTTTGGCACTCCTCAGAGAGGTATCAAAGTAGTTTCAGATACTAGATCTAAAAATACCAACTCAAAGCCAAGCACTTATCTAAAAGTTATCTATTGAGTGGAAAATCTGAAATTTTCAAACATCTACATATCTTTAATATTTTACATAGTGTACATGAAGTAACACAAAATTTATACCTCAACTATGTTCTCAACAATGTTTTAAAAAATTGACATTCATATGACAGCTAACAGAAAGAATAGTGGCCTGCAATTCTGAGATAAATAAATAATTCAGCCACCAGACTATATATACATAGTGCACCATAAACACCAAGAAGGCTACTTCAATTTAACACTATAAGCTACTCAACCCAAAATAATATGAAAGTGTTTGCAAAACTCTGCTCCTTTGAGTCTTAGGGGCTAGAAAAATACAAAACTATGCCCTGCTTTTTTTTTGGAAATGTAGAGACTGGAATCATGGCAAGACTATGATAACTGGACCATGATAAACTAGGAAATTGAAAGTGGGTTGGAGCAATGCCTAGGATAGGACACTCCATGAAGTTGCATATAAATAATGTATCCAGCCAATGATAAAACCTTCCATCTATAATCAATACTGAAAGTACAACTTAACAAAGTCCAACAGTCAAAACCCCATCCAATCTAAAAATTCATAGATTTTCTACATTAAAACTATTCTTATAATTTATAATCATCAATACTCTTTTTGAATATTTCACATTAATTTTTAAAATTAATTCTGCATAAAATGCTTTTTTTCTTTCCCACACATGGTTATATTGAGATCAAGTTGAATGACTATTTTGTTGTTATGGACACCAGTGCTTGATAACCATCAGATACACAGTTGGACAGCCATTTTAACAGTATGGGTTCATCAGGGATACATCTTGGGAGATGGGAAACCATCATCATCCCCACCTAAATATAATATACAATCAATATAAATTAATATAATGAGTAACTATTAAATCACCATAATTACACTAAAACATCAATCCTTCATCATCATGAATGATCAATAATAAAAATACATTAATGGTCAATCTAGTGACAGGATTTGAAATAGGTCTATTATAGATAAGGCTAATTATTTAGCCCTTGACAACTTGGGGTGGATTATTTAAACATTAATTTGAATGCACAAACTTAAGTATTAATCTGTATTACTACAACAATTAAAAAATAATGCTGGCTACAGAATCATGCCAATCATCATCAATGTCTTGGCCACTTAGTACCATTAATGTACTACCAACTATAAACTTAATTTCTAAATAATTAAAATGAAATGTAAGGCTTAAACTTTAAAAAATATTGCCTTTGTGACAACCAGGATCATAATCATATAAATGTTCATAGTCCCTAAATGTAAAGCCTTTTTATATAACAAATTGTTATGCATAAATGTCGATCAAGAACAATACTCTATAACTGTCACTGTGTACAAGAAATACAATACAACACACAATAATGTATAATATTTTAGGATTAAATAAATTTATTGTAATAACTTTAACAATAAAACATCAATTAATTAATAACAATTAAATTAAAATGAAATTAAGATTGGTAAAATATGGCTATGCATATAATTTAAGTCTTCTGATTTAGATTAATACAAAAAGAAATCTACTATAATACTGTAATTTACATCTTATTGTATACCTCATAATAGATTTATATAGCACATACATATCAGCCCACAGACAACCAGTATAATAATTTAAGTACATATTTGAATTACCATAAATCTATAAATGAAATTCATTTTTATGTTACACATTTAGTGACTGATTTAACATGTGCCCATGCATGAAAATGTGTGCACATGTTGATGTTTACAAAAAACCCTAATAAACCAAATTATATTCTTCTAATACATAATTAAAAAATATACATAAAATTTGTACATATTTATAAGCACTCAGATGTGCTGTATAATAATTTAAGTAACACATTTGAATTGTCATAGATTGATAAAAAATTCAATTCATATTTAATAATACATAAATGTATATGTATGATGTGCAGATATGAATTAAAGCTATTCTTTTTTCTTTTTTGTGGTAAATAAAAGTTTTTATTTTTAAAAAACAAACTATTACTGTTTTAAAATATTTATTTAAAATTCAGGTCCTTGTGGCCCCATTTTCAATATTTTTTTTAAAAAAAATCAGTGTTTTTTTTATTTTTTATAAATAATATTAGGATCAAGTTATGTTGTAGACACAAATGTTATTTATTATTTTCTTTCATTTTATTTTTAGTTGACAAAAATCATTTACTTTTAAAATTTGTTAATTAGAAATTTTAAAGATTAAGTTTTAATTTTTTTAAAAAAATACTATCATTCTCACTATATGTAACACTGCTCACCAGATTCTATGTGATGAAATACCTTTATATGTGCCTTTCTGCAAAAAAGTATGTATAAAGTAATTCTTCAGCAAGTAGATGGATTCTCTGGGTAATCTGGTCCAATCTAAATAGTAGACTGGTTTATCATTATCCAGTAACTGTTGACATACATATAGTTAACATTATTTATTCTAGAATTTAACAGACTTCAGGCATACTGGCTGGTACACAATATGGGTTATGGAGGACACAAAAATCAGGACCCTTTACTTTCATGTAAATCCAAATTCTATCCTAGTGAATTAGTAGTAGCAGATAAAATTACACTATCTTGCCTTCAGTTATATCTTCATAGTAACTCTTTATAACCTGTAAAACTTAAAAATTCCCCTCAAATTATTTTTCTAACCCATTTTGTGGGAAGAAACAAAGTAATTAAAAATAAGTTTTTTTATCTTGATTGAAAAAAGTTGACCACTCTTTTCAATTAACTTCAATCCTTTGAAAAACAACTTTATAGCATTTTTATCAAATTATGTTGTACAAACTTTAATTTAAAAAATTTACTAATCAAAATAGGTAATAGAATTTTATAATTATCAATATTGTAACATAAAAACATGTTTGTTTTAATTTCAAAACCAGAATTAGTAAAATATTAATTAGATCCATTTAAATGTTTAATTTATAATAATTTTTTTAAATTCAAAATTATTTAATCCTTAATTGTTATTGTAATGTAATATAGAAAATATCTATAATTTTTTTTATCTGTGTTTATTTCTTTTTCTTTCAACTTTATATATATATATATATATATATATATATATATATATATATATATATATATATATATATATATATGCACTGTTGTATGCCATGAGTCAAATAACTGCTTATTATGTATATACATACATATGTATATATTAGAAACCAGCAACACTTTTTCCAATTTCAATATAGATAATAATCAAATAAATTGAACTGTTGTCAAGGCAACTTTTTTGCAATATATATATGTAACTTTTGGTCATAATTTAATTTGCATAAAAAATAAATTAATTTCTAAAATAATTAATATTTTAAAGTTGGAAAAAGTATTTAAATATAAAATAATTTTAAAATTTATTACATTTTAAATTTATATTGAGAAATGAAAACAAACTTATGTTAATTCCCCATATGAATTGTTTCATTCATATATATACACACATATATATATATATATATTATTTTTATTTAAAAATATTATTAATAGAAATAAAAATATATTTGGTATTTAAAAAATAAACTTTTGCAATAAATTAAATTCTACATTGCTTTTTAACGAGCACAACATAAATGTTCTGAATGCAACATGCCAAGTCTGTGTGAATTAAAATTTTGTCACTTTTCTGATTAGACCGGCCCATCTTTGTTTTAAAATGAAAATTAAATTATAAACAATTTTTTTAAAAAATTAAATGTTAATTAGTTAAAAATGGGCTCAATAAATGATTAAAAATTGTTGAATCTATATCTGCACTAGGATGTATGATTAGTGTTTGAGAGTTTTATGGAAAGTTGAACTTTGATTTTTCTAAAAATATATAAAAGTTCTACAGTATTAAAATTTTATATATTGCATTTTTCAAGTAATAAATGAGGAAAGTTTTGAATCATAATATTTGAGTTATACTTTAAAGCAAAGATTAAGTTGCCTTTTACATGTATATAATTATTAAATTGCACTTTTGTACACTAATAGTTGAGTCCATTTATCCCTTTAAATATCTATCATTTATTTTCTTTGGTTGAATGAGAAATAATAGATTAATGGTTTGCTATAGTTTTATTTCTCTGTGTGTATGCATAATATTTTTATTTGAAAAACTAAGTGAATAATTTTTGGAAATTTTATAACTTTTTAAGAGATTGATGTTCTGTATTGTTAATCCTGTTAACATTCAACATTTGACTTTACTATTAAATATGATTTATATTAGAATTTAATAAATTGGATCTAATTGATTAGAAATATAACTTTACAGATGAAAAACATTCTAAAAAATCATATGTGAACATTGCAAGTATTGAAAAATTAATAAAAAAGTATGAAATGAAAACAAAGATCTTTTTCATTATTCAATGATGAGCAGGAATAACAAACATGTATTTTTTAAGATAGAACAAATAAATATGCTCTGATAAATCTAAATGTCTATCAATGTGTTATAAACACTATGAATCAGTTTTATAAGGCATGGTCACTTTACCTGTCATGGTTTTCTTTCTTATTGTTGTGCTAAAATTTTTAACTTCTATTTTTAAAAATAAAACATATACACATAAAA
Source organism: Epiperipatus broadwayi (assembly GCA_028023455.1). Lineage (NCBI taxonomy): Eukaryota > Metazoa > Onychophora > Udeonychophora > Euonychophora > Peripatidae > Epiperipatus > Epiperipatus broadwayi. The sequence continues at coordinate 11,174 of JAQFVV010006777.1, forward strand.
CAAAATGTTTTAAAACTTGTGTGCTATTACTGACAGTTGAATGTAATTATAATATTTAAATAAAGTTTAATTTTTTTAAAGACATTCAATACATATATTTGATGACAGTAATAGTCTATATATAAATAAATCTAAATTACCATCTTACAAACCTTTGGAAAAACAGAAAAATGTATTCATGCATATTTTTGTTTTTTAATAATTATCATATAATTGCTATGCAAAAGTAATTCATGAATTTTTAATAAACTATAAAAAAAATCAACATTTTATGATTTCAAAAATATACTTGAAGTAAACTCATAAATGGTCTTGAAACTAAAAAACAAAGAACAAAGTCATCAAGCACATGAAGACTGGGTTAAATTACTTGGACTTTATCACCTATTGGAAAGTACTCACAGCTTCAGATTTTTTAAAAATTAATGCATCAGTATTATGTTAATTTTATTTTTTAGTATCAAGTGAGCATGTAAACTGAAAGAATAATATTACAGGTTGCACAAATGATCAATTTAAAGTGGAAGGATAATTAACCATATCTCCAAAGCAAATACTCATGAAATACACTGAACCTAAAAATAAAATAATTAATTAATTAGTATTGTCAGTATTAAAATTGATTTGAAAAATATTTATATGCTATATGTCATTGCTATATTTATTAAAATATGAGAATCTTTTGTATTTGAATAAATGACAGTTGATATATAAAAATAGTAGAATACAAGCTGAAATGGCAATGTGAGTATGCACACATTTTATTAGAATCAAATAGTTTTTAAAAAACCGTCTCCATGATTTTAAATTGTATGAAATGAAGAGCATATTTAAATTTTCAATTTTTCTATAAGTCAATTTTTTTACAATTAACAAAAATATACCTTTAATTTTCCAATTGTAGATTTGTATTCTTTCAATTTGTTTATAATATATGGTGCTTCACAAAAGTAAACCACTTCAACATAAATTGCGAAAAAATAAAATAATTTATTGCAAATTATGCATATATCTTTTAAAAACATTTATATACTTATGGGAATAATAAAAACAAATTTTAAAATAACATTTTTCAAAATAATAATAATAATAATAATAATAATAATAATAATAATAATAATAATAATAATAATAATAATAATAATAATAATAATAATAATAATAATAATAATAATAATAATAATAATAATAATAATAATAATAATAAAGATTATGATGAAGAAGAAGAAAAAGAAGAAGAGGAAAAGGAAGAAGAAAATAGATAATGAAGATGAATAATAATTTTTGGAATTTTATCATGAAAAAATAGAAATAATGTAACATTATGATTGCATGCATATAATCTCATATTATGTATAAAAACAATTGAAATTTAAATATTTTACATATAACAATTTAAATAAAAAAATACAAAGAATTAATTACCTTTTACGGTTTTTTGCACTTTAGATTCACTGAAATCTAGTAACAAACACAGGTTTTTTCACACAAGATATATATTTATTGATCAAAAGTATAACTAAAGTACATTTATTTTATGTGATTAACCAGCTTCAATTAGCTATAGTGAAAACAGGATATTTTGAGGTATATTAAGAAATACAGCTTTTGATACAGAAGTTCCATCAGAAAACATCACATTATTTACAAAGAGAAAAGGAAATTGGCTTGATTTAAATTTTGAACAAAAAGCTTGATTGTGATCACATTAAAACATTAGATTTAATTTCTAAATTATCGTCATGGCCTCCTTAGAAATCTTTTATAAATAATAATAGTTCCTCTAATCACAAAAGCTAAGAAAGACAAAGTTAGAAATTAAAGAAAAAGGGAGCAGCCAGGTTTTCTCTATCTGTAGATAATTATAAAATGAAAATATGGTTGCCATGCATCATGAGAAAAAACTTTATTGTAGTATTAAGAATGAGCTAAAAAGTAGAGGGTTTTAGATATTCAAAGTCATTTGTGTTCAAATAAAACATTTTTAATAAATAGGTTTCAATCATTCATCCAGAATTTTCAAATTAAAATTAATATAGGAATAATTTTTATATTAAATAATATTTCTGAAGTTTAATTTTTCCTAAACCATTCTCATGAAATATCTGTTTTTAACATCTTGTGGAAAGATGTAATCATAAACATATAACCAAGGTGCATATTTCACACTGAACCAGCACTCATTAAGTGGCCCAGATTACAATCTCTTATACATATTTCTATCATTGGTCAGTACTAGAGGTTTAATTAATGTGTCAAATGTCTTACTCTCACAGCTTTGACACAAATCATATAATAAAAGTATATTAATAATTTTTATTAATCATTCATTAAATTAGAGATTATCCAAAATGAATAATATTTCTATAGTGTAATTTTCACTACATCAGTCTCACATAAGATAGAGACTGTTTTCTGTCTGCTTTTAACACTTTCAGCAAGTGATGTGAGCCAATGTTGTGAATGCAGCATATTTAACACATCAATTAAACTGTAATAATTTGTTATCTCTACATATTATGAACAATGATATAAATATGTGTAAGAAATTGTGGTCTGGACCAACTGATGAGATCTTGTTAACCATAGACCTTTTCCACATGTCCTTGGTCATATGTTTATGATTACATCCCTTCACAAGGTATTGAAAGTGAATAGATACTATTCCCTAACTTGCGTGAGAGCGGTATAGTGAAAATTACACTATAGAAATATTAATCATTATTGGATATCTCTTGTTTAATGAATGATTAATAAAAATTATTAATATAATTTTTATATTATTTCAACAAGAATACACATCTATATAAAAGTGATAAAAATAATATTTATAAAAGTAGTTTTTGAACAAAAATTTCTTTCATCTTTGATTTCAGTTGAAAACATGTTATCGTTAGTTCAACAGAAAATACTTTCTTTAGTAAAAGAATATAGATGACAAATTTAGCAATAATATATTATATTTTACATCTATTAAATTACAAGTGTCATCTTTTTCAAATGACAAATATTGTACAGTTTATATATTAATGTAACTGACAAACTTCCAAAAACATGTTAAACATTATATAGATTAAATATTAAATATATTATAAATCAAAAATATTACATTTCATAAATCTCCATATATAATTTCAAATTTGTTTTAAAGGTTAAATTATTAATAATTTACTCCAATTTTTTAAAAGTAAATCTTAAACAATATTTATTCATAGTATTTACATATTCACAATGAATTTCCTATAAAAATCGATGCTGGTTAAAAGTCTACTGACTGCCATTTTGAATTTTAAGGACTGTCCAAAACCACCACTGACACATTTAAATAATAAATGACATTGAATAATCCACACAGGGTCACTTGAATGTATCAGCAGTGTTTTTGGGTAGTCATTAGAATTCTAAATGACAGAGAGCACACTCAAAATCAAGACCTTTCTTAAGGGTTAGTTTAGACATGTAATTAATAATGGCACTTCATGCCAACATATGCTAAAAAGGGGAAGAATGTTTTTGACAATATGAAGTATCACCCAAAAAATGCAGATGTCCGATCAAACTAAGCTTATAATTTTGAAATACTAAAAGCTTATAACTTCTACAATACAGAAGCTGAAAGAGAAATGTGCTGAAGTAAAGCATATTAATTTTACAATTAATTGGATTATTTCTTACCAGAAAAAAAACTGATGTTGCATGCTGCCTTTGTTACATGTAATTAAAAAAAATGGAAATGAGAAAAAATGCATTGTTCACATTTGATCTTTTGACATAGATATTGGATTTATACTTGATCATATAAGATCTTTATAGGTTCATGAAATTGATACAAATCTATATATCCGTTTATATAATTTTCTGTCTATTAACATCAAATTGACTTTTACCACCAACAAATGAACATGGAAACATGTTTAAAAATATTTACAGATATTAATTAAAATTTGCTGATTATTTCAAATGTAAAGGAGGTAGTATTGGCTTTTAAATAAAATAAATGCTATGTTTTTCACCATTGGTAGGTAGTGTTAATGTCTTTGAAAAATCAAATGAATAAATCTTTCATTTAGATGTTTTTATCCATCCACCAGCAATTAACAATATGTGAGATGCTTTGGTAAGAAAAAAATCTAATTTATTAATTTTTTATTAATCATAAAATTAATATTTTTTTTGGCTATTGTCAAGATAAAATTTAATTTATTATTAATTGTAAAATCAATATGCCTTGGCGTTTGTTTCTAAGTTTATTCAACATATGATTATGGGCATGTAATAAAATTCATATTTTGAAATAATAAGTTTTTAGTATTTGAAATTATAATCTTGGTTTGATCAATTTTGTTTATTCAACATGTGGATTATTCAATGTCATTTATTGCTTTGATGTGTTGACTGTGGTTTTGGGAGGTCTTTAGAATTCAAAATGGCAGAGAGCACAATCTAAATCAGTACTAAAAATTCTTTCAAAAAAATTAACTTATTGTACACAAACACCACTCTTTATTTTAAATAATAGTATATTAATTTCAATAAATAAATCAAACACACATATATATATATCTTCTTTATAAAACTTGATTTATATATTTTGCCTTGAAAAAGACTATAATAGGATATAGTCAAAACACTGGTAGAATATTTTATGTTATGGAATAATAAGTTCATGTAATAAATCAAATTTTATAAAAAAAGAAGATATATATATATGAATTATTTATTTATTAATTAAAAATTCTCTCAATAAGAGTTTGATTTATGACAATTATTGAAATCTTTATAATCTTTTTTCTATTATCAACTTTCTGTTGGATCCATTACGACCTGTATATAACATTTACTTCTTTATAAACTACTATTACATTATTAAAATCCTCTTTAAGCACAATCTTTCTTACTCCCATCTCTAGCCTTGAACTAGGATCTTCCACACTTGACTTGAGTAAGAGCACCATTAGATCAGAAGATATTTATTATAATTTTTTTATATGTCAAATGAATTGACATATGAAAATTATTTGACCAAGGATACTGGAAGGTCAGCTAAAATACTGGTTCAGTTGCATAGTTTTAAGTGTATGTTTACATCTTTTTAATAATTTTGGAAAAGTTTCCTCTCAAATAAAAAGGAATTGAAGATAAATATGTATGCATTTGCAACAATTTTCTTAACCTCAAGTTTCTGTTTAAAAATTATTATCAAACTTATGGGATTTTTCTGTCATTCCTAAAATATTAAACCATTAACATATTGATATTTTCTATCATTAGCCCTGGTGGACATTTTGTCATTGTTCAACATTTGACTTTATTTCACATTAAAATTGAATAAATTGTATGTGATTTGTTTAGAAATATAAATTTACAAATAAAATATATTCTAAAAAATCATATTTGATATTTTTAAATATTGAAAAATAATAATATTAAACTGAGTATGTATGCAATGAGAATAAAGTACCTTTTCTTGATTTGATGATGGGCAGAAAAGCCCTTGAGCTGGTAACTCTAGAAATTTAAAGAAATGTTTATCTCAAGACATTTATTAAACTAATTAATACCTATGTTACACTATTTATGAAATGAGTATAAATATGGGTGATACATTACAAATATGGATAATGAAAAATTACAATATTAGATGAGTTATGGGGCTAACATTATTGAGTTCAAACAGGGTTAGGTATTTAGTGGTTAAGTTCTTTGTTAACTTTATTAGAGTCTGATATAGCTTCCATGTCTCTTGAAAAATGAATGTTGTGGCAAGAGTTCTGTCTCTTTGTTTAATTTTCTCTATGCTCTGAATAAATAATGAGTTTTCATCTGGCTTGGGATGTTGGTATTGTGCCTTGCATCTTACAATCCAAATGACATAGGTGATGAAAATTGCCAGCCTGATTGTAGGAATATCTCTTCCACGAATGCATTCTTTTATATTAAGTATTTTGTAGTAGTCTATTGACTAAAATTTACTTTTAAAACAGAAATGAATCAAAGTGAAGCTCCGATAAATCTATAACATTCTGCTTTAAAATGTAAAATTGTATATAAATTTTTTAAAAGATGTTTAAAGCTCCTAGTAATGTGTTGGTTAAGGCATTACAATATTACTGATTTTAATTTTTTTGTTAGTATTGCAGTCAAATTTATTAATTTATATTTATAAAAAATAAAATAAATACAAATAAAATCAAAGGATATGCATGTATTCTATATATTGTAAATAATTATTATACTATTATTGTATAAAAATTACCATTAATCTTTAATAAAATAGTTAAGAAATGAATTTTTTTTTGCTATTTTAAAAATATTCTCAAAGTAATGTAAGAACTTAATAAATAATATTTATGTAGTGTAATTTTTACCACAGCTTTCTCACACAAGGTAGGAAGTGGTTTTTATCCACTTTCAATACCTTGTAGAGGAGTGTAATCATAAATATATGACCAAAATCATGTGAAAAAGGATGTTTGATCACCAAGATGCACATTTCATGCTGAATGTGCACTCATGAGGTGGCCCAGACCAAAATCTCTTACACATCTCTTTATGATTGTTCATTTAACAAAAGTATACAAAAAATTTTATTAGTAATTTATTAGACTAGAGATTATTTCCATCAAGTGGTTTGTGGCTAAGTTGTGATGGCAGTAGTAAGTTTGATATGTCATTTAAACTGTAGTAATTGGCTATCTATATATACTGAACAATGATAGAAATATGTGTAAGAGGTTGACCAACTAATGAGTGCTAGTTTAGCACAAAATTTTGCATCTTGGGGATCATATATCTATCTCACATCTTTTGTCATATTTTTATGAGTATTCCCCACTAGGTGTTAAAATTGAATAGGATCCAGTCCCTATCTTATATAATACTGGTGTAGTGAAGATTACACCACAGACATTTTATTCATTAAGTGGATAATATCTAGTCTAAATAAATGACTATTAAAAGTTATTAATCTCACAATTTACATTAAACTGGAAAATAATACCCTGGAGCTGTCAAGCATGTGGATGCTGAACTACATTTCCTTGATGTTGCAGAATTTGGAAAGTGCTGATCTCTTTACATTTTATTTTGAATTATTACCTTACTTTTATTTGCTAGCACCAAATGAGTATAAAAACTGAAAAATACTATTAAAAGTTGTACAGAAGAGTGATGTAAAATGGTATAGCTATCTGTACAACCTCCAAAAAGTACTCATTTTGAAAGCAAACTTGCCCTCCTGCAAGTTAAAATTGCAAAAAACAAATATCATTAGTTGTGGAAAATGGTTTCATTTTTCAACTTTAAATATATCATTATATATAAAATCAATATGAATGTTTGTCTGTAATGCTATCATGTGTCAAATTCGCAACTAATTCAAAACTATTATGTTTGTCCATAACACTGCCAAATTAATAATTGGAAAAAAAGTTTTTATAAATAAATATCTATAACTAACTAAACCATAATTTATATTAGGAGCATTTTATGCAAAGGAAATAATACCACTCTTTATATTTAATATTCCATAACTTTTATTATAAAGCATATTATATGAAAAGGAAGTAATTCAAACAATTAACATATTGTATCCTTTTGCAGCTGGTCATAATGCTTTCAAACCCACATATCAAATATAACAAATATATTTTTAAGTGTACATTTTAAGTTAATTTTATTAATGCCTTGTCTGGTACATTTCTGAACTATACCGAACAGGTCAGGTAGTCTCAAACATTCCCCTCCCCCAATTTTCCAATTGTGAATTTCTCACATTTATTTGTATAATATTAAAATCCTTTACTTAATCTACATTAAATCTTTAAAAAAAAATCTGTTAAAGCAACAAATTAAAAAAAAAAGTCCTTTACAAGAGCCGGACACATCTGGTTACGTAATAAATAGTGTAGCAGATTTCAATTAATGACTATGATTATGAATAAGGCAGGCTCTAAAATTGTGTTTTTTTTTTATATATATTTTAGCTACTCTAAACTTTTTAGGGAATATGTATATTATAATTTTTTCTCTTCATTTACACTTTCATTTGTCTAATGTTAGGTTTTTAATTTAGTATTTCATTGTAAATTTTATATCTATTTGAATCACGAGATATTATTAATAATGTAACATTTATATCTTCTTAATATTGGATAAAAAGATTTCAAATACATATATTTGTGTAATAGTGAATTGTCAATAATAATCTACAGAATGTAAAGATTTGGAATAATAATTGAGTCAGTGATTATAAATAATAGTTACAACTTGAAAAACTCCAAGATCCCCAGTGCTTGATAAAACATTACTCTTCGGTTCTTATCACTAGATTTTTAAAATTGTAATCTGTGACATATTGATTTTTATTATGATTGTCTTAACCTTCCACATCATATAAAAGTTAATTACACAATATTGTATGGTATAAAACTTATAAATTTTATTTATTATATCAAGGCTATTTGTTATATCTCAACTTATTTTTAACTAATGGACAAGTCCAGATTCAATCTTACCTTGATTTGACTGAGCAGTTATCATCATGGAACAATACATATATAAATAGATAACATATATCCAATAGAAGTAACAGGCCAACATGTGATGATGTTTAATGAATCTGATGGTTTTTACCATGGAAAGGGATTTGGCTATAAATAGTAAGTCCATTTGGGGGTAAAGAGGAACAATCGCTATCAGATTGGAATGTTAGTATGAACAATGCCTACAATATTAGTTAAAGCAGTGAGGCAAGTTTATGTTAGAACTGAAAGCTGCTAGAGCTCTCAGATATGAGGCAAACTGTTGCAGAATAGCCAAAAGTGTCACCATTATTACAAGACAAACTGTCACAAAACAGCTGAAGGTGATAGGTAAAACTAGAAAGGTATTTCAAGTCCCTTACATTAATGATTGTGCAGTAATTAAAGGCTATACCATGCTAATGCTATCAGGTGAAGGTATAACAGGTGTATATATTGTAAATACACATTTGTATATTGGTTTTAATTAATTAATATTTACTTATATTTTAGGAGTTTGTGTTTAGCATAATCATGCAATAGCACAATATTATTCAACCCTAAATAAGTCAAGGGTTGCATTTGAAAAATTATTTTTCAAAAGCTGCATAAAAACAAGTTATAACAGGCAAAACTCACTATATATATTGCCACACACAGCAAGCAAGAGTAATCAATGGATGCCAGAAGGCTTGTGCATAAAATCCCCCTCTAGTGCCTACTCATCCAATATCCTCAGACTAGTTTCTGGCTTATGGTCTTCCTCAGTGAGGAGCCTTGGATCTGAGAGCACTGCAACTAGATCTTAGGATCTAATGCAATTCTCCAGCAACCACTTTTTATTTCCATTTAACTACAAAACTATGAGTCTTAAACTGAAAACACCTTAATGTTTTCACTGATGAAGGCCATAAGCCAGAAACTAGTCTAAGGATATTGGATAAGTAGGCACTAGATGGGGATTTTATGCACAATCCTTCTGGCATCCATTGATTACTCTAGCTTGCTGTGTGTAGCAATATATATAGTGAGTTTTGCCTGTTTTAACAACAGTTATACACAAGCATAAGCGCTGGTGGTCATGTGATCTTTATTGGCTTAAAAGCAACCCTGCCTAATAGGATATTGGTGGCTATGGTTATTAAAGAACCAAAGACACCAAAATGTATGGGTACTGAACTGGGTTCAGAGCCATACGACAATATAAGCTAATGGGCTTGGACTGAAAACGTTAAGGTGTTTTCAGTTTAAGACTCATAGTTTTGTAGTTAAATGGAGATAAAATGTGGATGCTGGAGGGTTGCATTAGATCCTAAGATCTAGGTGCACTGCTCTCAGATCCAAGGCTCCTCACTGATGAAGGCCATAAGCCAGAAACTAGTCTGAGGATATTGGATGAGTAGGCACTAGATGGGGATTTTATGCACAAGCCTTCTGGCATCCATTGAGTACTATAGCTTGCTGTGTGTGGCAATATATATAGTGAGTTTTGCCTGTTTTAACAACAGTTATACACAAGCATAAGAGCTGGTAGTCATGTGATGTTTATTGGCCTAAGAAACAAATTACTAAAGATAAGACAAACATAAATGAAAATGTATAATTCAGCATCAGAAAAAACCCCAGTAACTGAATTGAACTAAATACACACTAATCATACACATGTTCACAGTGATTGTCTGAAGCAGGTACAGTTAATATTTTTTTTTAAAAAAGACACACTTTGAGACATCTTATATTTGAAAAATACATTGTAATAAATGCTTGTCAATGAACACATACGCAAAAAAGGTAGATTTTTTTTTAAATATTTAGCTTTATTACTGCCTAGTATGGTTTTGATATATTATGTATATCATTTTTATTGTTTATAAGTAATATGACTCAAGTGTTCACAGTATTAGCTGTTCAAAAACAATATTTATTTAAATAGTCCATTTCTTTGGCGGAAGTTACTTATGTCTTGTCTGTTGATTGAAAACCACTTTTCAATCAATAAAAAAAATACAGGTTTTCTGACCTGTCTTAAGTGATTAGTCCAATGAGACCTAGAATATGGACTAACCTTTATTTTCTTAGAGGGTAAATAAAATTATCTTTGAAAGTAGAAAAAATAGAGGTATTGTTTGGGCTATTTAAATAAAATTTAATTTTTTTGAACAGTTAATTAATTATTACATAAACACTAATATCAAGAAACCCTTGAGTTATATTATTATAAGCTGTGAATATGATATATATATTAAAAGCATGCTAGACAATAATAAAACTGAATATTTAATTAATCTACTTTTTCTGCATATGTGGGACAGTCCGGTATTATATTACCTCAAAAAGGAAGGAAATAATATAAAATTGAATTGCGATAAATACATGTGTTTACAGTGATATAAATGCACCAAGTAATACTATCAAAAATCAAGATTATCATTTAATAATAGAATTAAAATTTATACTTTACTATGCAATTCAAATTATTACTTTTTCATCCCAAAATCCAAAGTCGCTACACAAACCTTTCTGTGAGCGTCATTTTGGATAGCTCTACGCTAAATTGCACACTAAATTTCTATATTTTACAAATTATTAAAAATTTCATCACGAAATTTTATATATACAGTTGCTATTAATATTTTTTTAATTATTTAGCTAAAATCAATATTATTATTATTCTGAATTAATATTTCATTTTCAAAACACTATTATAATTCAAAATCACTATTTTAAATTAATATTTTGAAAATGAAATATTAATTTAGAATGATAATAATATTGATTTGAAATGAACAATTAAAACGTACAAATAAAAAAAAGATTTTTAAAGTGTTACAGAAAATAACTATTTAACAAAAGTAGAGTTGAAAAAAAGATAACCAAAAATGTTAAAGTTATTTATTTTATTTCACGAAAAACGATGTGTGAATTAAAACTTAATGATAACATGATTTATATATATGGGTGTGTGTAGATCAGAAATATTAATATATGCACTTTCACAAATACATTCTAGACATTCCGATCACAATTACTGTTAATAAACAGATGACTGAAATGATAAAAGAGGTCGAAATATTTGATTTTCAAAAATACTAAAAAATTTAATTCCCTGACCTGGGAATAAAATTACAAATGTGGAAAAAAAAAGGACGAATAAAATAGCGAGGAATATTCCTTTTCTATATTATATATAGATTATTTTTTTAAAAAGTTCTTGCAACATTTGTTTTAAGTATGTACATTTTTAAAAACAAATCACTAAAAGTTTTCAAATAAACATATTCATTAGTTAATACCCTTAACCCAAATATGTATACGAATTAAACGGAATCATTCTTCCTTAAAGCTATAAATAAATAACTTATCTACTTTAATGCATTTGAATAAAGAATGTGGCCACCTATTCCTTAAGTTTTTATGATATTTAAAAATATATGCATCGAGGTCACCGGAAGTAGATTGTGATATTTATAACTTAGTCAAATTTTAAATTCATTTCAAATTCTGAAATTATAATATTACAGATCTAAGATTGCATCTCCTTTTTAATGACCTAAAGAACAAGCTGAATTTAAAAGTAGTTTTAACACAGGGAATCATATCCAAGTATTGAGAGAAGTTATAGAAAGGACCAATGATTATAAATTACCATTATGCTTAAGATTCGTAGATTAAGGCATTTGACTCTATAAACATTTCTTCAGTGATTAAAGCATTGGATCATCAAGGATATTATCATATTCTGAAGAATACTTATAAAAATGCAACATCAGTAATTAGATTACTTAATGATACTAAGAAAGTTATCATTAAAAAGGATATATGACAAGGTGATTCCATATCACCAAAACTTTTCACAACAGTTTTGCAAGAAGTACTTTATAGATTAAACTGGGAAGCTAAAGGAATAAAAGTAAATGGAAATTATTTACATCATTTAGATTTTGCTGGTGATGTAGTTGTTTTGTTTTAAATAATGCTTTAGAGCTTCAGGAAATGTTGCAAGAGTTATCAGATGAAAGTAAAGAAGTAGGACTAAAGTTAAATGTTAAAAAGACTAAAGTAATTTTCAGTGGATTTTCTCAAAAGTTGAAAATAAAAATTGATAATAATGGATTAGATGAATTTAATAACTACAAATACTTTGGTTAGATGGAAATATAATGGATGAAATTAATCATAGAATTAAACTTGATTGGAGTGCTTTTGGTAAAAATAATGTAATATTAAAAAAAAATATGCCAGTGTGTTTAAAAAGGAAGGTTTTTAATAAATGTGCTTTATCAGTTCTTCCTTTTGGATGTGAAACTTGGAAACTTAACAGAAGAACAATACAAAGACTTCAGACCACTCAAAAAGTATGGAGAGATCCAAGTTAAGTGTAGAAGAAAAGATAAAAGACAAAAGTCATGGGTAAGAGAATAAACAAGTATTATTGACATCACTGAAAGAATTATAGACTGAAGTTGAGATGGGATGGTCATATTGCTAGAAGAGATGATAATGGATGGACAGTTGAAATCATAAATCAGATTCCCAGAGATTGTAAAAGTCCCAGAATGGGACCACATGTGAGGAGGATGGATGAAATAAGAAAGAGTATGAGGATGATGTGGAGAAGAGAGATTAGGTTGAAGATGGATTGAACTTTGAGAAACCTTTATCCTGCAGTGGATTGATAATGGCTAAAATGATAGTGATGAATATTAACACTATGCCAATCTTATATATATACAAATAATAAATATTTATCATTAAATATATATAATTGCAAATTAAATGGAAATAAGCACCCCTTTCCTGGGACACAAATATAAATAAAAAATAAACAGTCATCTATATCATAAGTTTTAATGTTGCTGGAAAAAGAATGTAATATTTATAAATTAGCCTGATTTTAAATACTGCTTAGATTATCCTAAAATTAGATCATCAACATATTACAGAGACAGATTACCATGTTTACAATTTCACCAATTCATTTTTTGAAGATTTTAAGATGCTTCTAAATTCTATTCTGTTTTAAACTAAATCTTACATTTTTATTTATTAATATTCAATCAAGTATTACAATGTAGTTTAGAGTAATCTTAGATTGGTCTTCTAGAGTTCATGATGCATGGATTGTGATGAGGATCTGCCATTTTGTATATGCAAAATTCTTATGAACATATAGAATAAACCATTAGACTGTTTTTTAAGGATCCCCTTAGTATTACATTATTGTTTCTTACCATATATTTCAAAAATTTTAATTTCCAATTTAAAATTCAGAAAATATAGTTTACAATCACAAATATAAACATAAAATAAATTTGCTCACAATAGTGTCACCTAATGCCAGCTCTAATAAGCAATAAATACTAGAAAATTATGCATCACAATCCTTATCCAGTGTTTTACCCTCAGGGTAGTTTCTTGTTTACAGCTTTCATCAATAAGGAGTGTTTCCTTTTCATGGATATTTGATGGGAAATCTCTGGATAGCTGTTATCATACAAAAAAAAAAAACTTAGCATCTGTTGAATAATAGAGTTTGTATTAGGTGGAACAAAACTGCTTCTGTTTTAAAAGCTTGTGTACACATAACGAAAAGATGACGATCATGTGATTGATTTTACATCAAACATCCAAAACACACTTATGAAAAACTTTATTTTAAACACAAAAATAGTAATAATACATACGCACACGCATATATAAACAAAATACTTTAGAATAGATTCTACAATATTCAGTATATCACTGTAAAAAAAAAAAAAACTATACCCAGATTATACCAGACACACCATTATGAGTAGCATTTAACAGTTAATTTTAAAAAAAAAAAAACATTAAAGTTATAGTTCAATGTTCTCACTCGAATAACCAATCTGTTTACTTAATACGTTACCTGTCAAATTTACAAAATATGACTCTTTGATTTTTCTTTTCGCACGTAAAACAAAAACGTTACCAAAGCAAAGACTTCCATTACAAATAACTGAATATTCATCAAATAGAGATTAAAATCTACCCATAAAATAACAATTTATTATATGAAAGTTTATGATTATGAATTCTCCTTTCCAATGCTTATTTTGACGCATTATTGTAATTGGACTGCAATGGCAAACCATTCTATAAATAATATTACATTGATTAGATTTTATGAGCATCCTTTCCATTAATTATTAATCTATCAATATTTGATCTAACATTAAATAAAATATTAAAATGAGTAAAAACTAAGGTTGACATTATTATTTATATATGATAATGAAATCCCTGTTTTCTCTTTAATATTTTTCTTCCGCCATTTGTATCTACATTTATATAATATAAATAAAATATATTTCTTATTATAAACATTGATAATATAATGAAAGTTTTCCATATATTAGACTAGAATTAATATTCTCTTATGATGTAACCAGATAAGCACCAATATAAATTGATTATCCTACCAAATCCACATGAAGTGAATTACCAATTTTAATTGATGAGTATCTGATCAACATGATGGCTCAACTTTATATTTATGGTTACATCTTTGAAAAAGATTTCAAACAAATGGACAGATGCACAGTATATCTGAGTGAAAACATGACTGTTTTTCTTTGCAAGATTTGTACAAGGACCATGCCCGGCTGAACAGATGTATTATATAGTAACATAGTTGAGCTATTTGCCACAAAAATATTAAGGCAATAACTTATAAGGATCACAAATGATGATAAAAAATATGACAGTATGTTTTGTGCCCTAATCAGTGATGGTACAACACACAAACCTTTAATTTGATTTAAATTGTGAAAAACTGCTACCAAAGTATTTGAAGTGACTCAAATTGTATATTCCATCAAAGCTATGAGCTACAAAAATGGTTTCAAGTGAATTGCAAAATTTCATAATGATAGTGAGAGCATCTAAAATGATTTAAGGAAATACAAAATATACTGTCACATTTCATTTAATCACTCATTATCTGAACATGGTAGTGACTCAAAATTTTGGTAATAAATAAATAAACTATGTTGCTACATAATACATGCACTGATTTAGAGATAGAATTACAGGTATAATGGACAGGTAACCAATCATATTTTCACTGGGACATATTAATATGGATTTGAGGCCGGATACTTAATAGAAGAACAGTATACAGTATTTATGCCACATAGTGAAATATAAAGAGCTTTATGTTGTGACTTCTAAGGACATATTAAAGTGAAATAAATGAGTAACAGATCAAATAGGTATTGACCTAATCTAAAAAATAATCTGAAGTAGAGCTGGGCTGAATATATTTTTAAAAGATAACAGAAAGTGACCAATAAAAATTTTAATTTGGTTGTTAAGTTCTGAATAAGATTAGTTGTGATTGGTACATATGATAAAAAGTCTTCTCCAAAGACCTGGATAAGAGAAGCTATAAGTCAAAGAAACTGTTTTAAAATTGTACATTCTTTTGGCAATGCTCATTGATATCCATGAAGAGTATTAGGATAAATTTCAAAATTTTTGGGTTTATCACTAACCCTCTTATTTAAAGTCAACCACATCACAACAATTCACCAATACAAAATCTCTGATCACTCATTCCACTACAGATGCATCTGGAAAACAAATTTCATTCTTTAGATAATACTAGAGATGTCTAACAAATGTATCCTCATACCTATATTGAAAGCTTGGTACTTTTCTTCACACCTTTCTTCTGCAAGATATAGACTTTTCTATCTCATTTTATTACATTTCTGAAGAATGATATTACAGATATATTTATACTTTTTGTTTTTATTATTGCCTTTCTTATTTCAACTCATTCATCCTGTATTACTAGGCACATAGTTTCCAAAGAACTTTCATTCTTTAGGTGTGCTAAAAGTACCAGACACATGGATCTCCATTCTCATGTTGACAGATTGATTCTTCTGCCAAACCAGCACATGCCAGGTGTAAACTTATTCACTTTTAATACCGTGTTGAAACATTAACAGTAATTGCACTGTAGACGTATTTTATCTTATTTTCAGGTCTTTATCAATACTTTTCTTAACTCCAAGATATCAGGAATTTCTATACTAGTAGATAGTTTCCATATAGTGGGATTTCCATGAGCGAAGTACTAATAAATATCTTTAAAGTATTTAACATTTATTTTGACTTTCTTGGTATTATAAATGAATATAGTTTTCCTCTAATATGTATTTATATATGCACAAAATAAAGCGTACTTTTAAACTAATCATTTCTATAAATTCAACACACATATTTTTCTGTAAATTAATTGGAGAATTTATTCTCGAATTATTTAATATTTTTGCAAATTTCGTAATTTTTTTAAACTTTTGTATTAGCTTTTAAAAATATTAATCTGTTTTTTTTTTTATTATTAAATTTATCTAGCAATTTGTATAGCTAAAAAAAAAAAACTTTATTATTTTTAAGTGTTTTCCTTCTAAACAGTAAACTATCCGACATTACATACTAAATCTGCAGATGAAAATTATATTTTTGTAAATCGTTTATATAAGTTCTTGTTAACTATTTTTGAAGGTTAAATAAAAACATCATGATTTTTCTCTTATTCTTGACATCTTGGTAGATCCCTCCATAATCTTCCCATGTTTTGACTATTTTTTATATGAGTTTTTTTAAAAATTCAACTGAATGTAGACTATTTACGACGCAAGATAAACTATCAAATTAACTCATTCTGTTTTCAAAGTCTGGTTTTTTTCATGAGTCATAGCATCGGCCGGGAAGCGCACCCGCTAACCCGGGACAACTGCTTGTAAGGCCGTTTTAACTGATTTACTCTAGAAATAAAATTTAAAATTTAATAATTTCAAAGATATGTGTACGCATACAATTATATATATATTTTCTTATAACATGTGTGTGTATACATAAACACTCATACTAAACTTTACATATCACATGATCATCTTTTTTTATGCTTGCTTATAACTGTTATTAAAACAGGAAAAAACTCACTATACGTATTGCTACTCACTGAAAGCTAGAGTAATCAATGGATGCCAGAAGGCTTGTGCACAAAATCTCCATCTAGTGCCTTCCGACCTGTTTTCAACTCTACATAAATACTAAAAATATACACGTAGGCGCTGGAGTTCAAGTCCAGGGATCACATCTCTGTCACTTTGCAGTGCTTAATCTTTTCTACGATCTACCAAGTAAGAAATCATTTAATTATTATTATATTTACAAAACAAATGCCATACACACATTATACAGTGTTGTGAGTTTATGGGCTTAGGGCTTTTTACCTCTGCATTTAATATCAAGACACGTTAGGGGCTTTCATTTCAGTCACATGATCATTATTAGCCAAGTTATTTTAAGAGAATGTAAATGTGTAGGTGAATGCTTTTTAAATAGATATTTACAATTATGATAGACAGAACTAAATGATTGTCATTGATCCCAGGAAATTGTGAAGTCACAGTCAATACAGCAGTTGACAACTGGAGGCAGAAGCTGCTAAAAATTTCCTGATGGGAGTCCAGGCTGCCACATGATGGTAACCTTTTTTAATATATTTATAACTATGGATTAAGACAAATGATTAAAAAAGAGATATGTACTTTACAACAAAAAACAATATTGGAAATGTAAGTGGAATGGGATTCATTGTAAATAAAAATGGAAGTACATCCAGGTGAAGATTGATGGTATATCATAAAATGTCACAAGTTTAATTACTCAAATTAAAGAAATGTACCAAATGCAGTTCATTCAGATTTATGCTTCACCAAATTCTCATTGTGATGAAAAAATTGATATTTTTATATGGATGTATAAAAGACTTTTTATCTGGACAAATAACATTTTAAAATTATTATGGAAAACTTTAATTTTAGAATTGATAAACAATTAAAAGATGAATGTGATATGAGCAGATTTTGTTACAGGAATATAAATGAGAGAGGATATAGATGTATGGAATTATGCAGAAAAAGAAAAACTTTATATTATGTATTCTTTCTTTGAGAAAAATGCTAAACTGAAAGGGTGATGAAAGCAATCGAATAAAGATACAGCAGAATTGAATTATATTTTGTTAAAGGATAAAATGTTTTTTTTCAAGATTGTACTGTTCTTATTAGATTCTACTCAAAAAGTAATCATTGACTATGCAAAACTGAGTATTAAGCATAAATATTCTTAACCTATAGAAACCCTCCAATTAGTGTAAATAAGAACTTGTAAATCATTTTAGAATATTAGCAGATTTTGATGATGGTTCAAATTTCAATGAAATTAATAAGAAGATAATTGATACATTATTAATAATTTCATGCATAGATAATACACAAAAGCAGCAATTTACCAGGAAATTTTTTTCTGAGACAAGACAATGTATAGAAAAAGAAGGAATATATAAAAAAAATTAAAATGATCTATTAAATAGAATTGAATGTCTAGAGTGTTATATAATGGGATAAAAAGTGTTACTAAAGAAAATATAATTGTGAATTGTTACGGAAAGTTATAGAAACAGATACATCTCAGAAGTATAAAAACACCTACTTGATATTGGAGGAAAATTGTTTCTTCAATAAAAAAAAAGATGAAAATATTACTAAAAAGAGAGATGACATCATAAAATGTGGTCATGTAATGTTTATTGGCATAAAATGTGCTGAAGAGTTCCATAGTAATATTAGTGAGTGTCCTGCTTCAGGAAATGATCATAAGTAAGAACTAGTGACCTAATAAGCTTGTTCTTATCATGGCTTTCTTAATTCCAAAATACTTGAGATTAAAAAAAGAGAATTGGAGTTAGAAATGCTAGATATATACTTAAAAGATGGAAATGTTATTGCATAAGCACACAATTCCATTATTATAATAAATGCATGAGAAGTTCATGATGAGGGTCCTACAATAACTTAACTGACTGAAGAAGAAAAAGAGAGAGATAGAAAGATCAGTTTGCATCAGAAACAGTGCCTAGCATTTGATAAAACAACATCTAATTCTGTAAGGCTGTCGGTGGTCTTTGATCAGGCTCTGTTTATTTGTTATTCATAGCTGACCTTCATAACAAAAGGCCACTCCACTCTCCACCACCTGCAGAGTCCACCAATAATCTGATCACAGCACCTTACATACAATAATATAGATCAAGAAAATACATCATTCCTACTAGTTAATATATCATTATATGCGCAGATTGCAAATATAGAAGTTATAAATGCAATTAAATTTATGAAGAGAAGAAAAGCTCCAGCAAGTGATGGAATAATTGGTATGTGAAAAAAGCAGGTGAGAAAATGGACAAATTGCCAGCAAAGTTATATATCAAATTTGTAAATAATAAAGATGTACCAGATGATTGGAATACTAATAATGTTTAAAAAAGGGGATAAAAAAATATTAAAGATTACAGATTTATCAGTCTCTATCAGCTTTATATAAAATCTTTACCATGACAATTACACCTCATCTATAGCAATTTTTTTTAATTCTAATTAATTAAAACAAATTGAACTTAAATAATTTACCAATAATTTTTTACATCCATGTATTGAAAGGTGTTATAGAAAGATCATCATTTCATATGTGTAAGCTGGCTGTTAATAACTGTAGCAAACCCTCAATACAGTTTTGCTACCAAATGCAAGCCTTTTTAATCAATGGATTTTAAGATCTAGTTGTAGTGCTCTCAAATCCAAAGTTACTGATGAAAGCCATAAGCTAGAAACTACTCTGGGGATATTGAGTGAGAAGGTACTAGATAAACAATTTATGCACATACCTTCCTGCATCCATGTATTATGAAGGCTTGCATTTGGCGGCAATACTGTATGGAAAGTTTGCTACTGTTAAAAACATAAATTGCTACCATATTATTATAGCAATGACTAGGTTAATAATGAAAATAGCGTATGACATGATTTTATATCTCCAGAAGGTTTTACCATGGTTTTACAACAGTATTTTGTAGATTAAAATAGGAAAGGGAGGACATAAATGTAAATGGATATTATTTCTATCCCCAGATTTTTCAGATAATGTGGTTGTTTTTACAAATAATGTTTTAGAGCTCCAAGAATTGTTGTAAGAGTTACCAGATGAAATGAAGAAAATAAGACAAGTTAAATTGCTAAAATGGATAAAATAATGTTCAGTGGGTATTCTTAGAAATAGAAAATGAATAACATAATCATAAATTAGAAGACATTAACAGCTACCAATAACTTGGTCAATTTATTAATATAGATAGAAACATAATGGATATTTAGCAGAATAACTTAATATTAAAAAGAAATATGCCTACATGTTTGAAAAAACAAGTTTAAATAGATGTGTTTTATCAATTTTTATCTAATGATCTGAGATTTGGACTCAACAAATGAGCATTTCAAAGATTTCCTGCTACTCAATGAAGCAAGAAGAGATATATGTTAGGAGTAACAAAAACAGATCAAACATAAAATCCATGAATTAGAAAACCAATAGATGTTATTTATACCCCTGAGAAAAGATAATAAATGGATAGTTAAAGTTTTAATAGGAAATGCAAGAGTTTAAAAAAGATCTAGAAAAAGACCAAATTTGAGATGGATGATTGAAATAAGGAACATTTGCTATGCTGTGCAATAGAGAAACCAATGATCAGACAAACTAGCATAAACGTAGAGGATAATGGTTGAAATTGATAATGATGATATAGATATAGAAAAAAAGCAAAATTAAATGGAGAATTATTTATACTTTTTGTTTTTGTTTACTGATATATATATTTTTAATAATCATTTTTATACTGCCCTGTATGTTTAAAATGCAATTTCACGCATTTGAATGTCTGTTAAATATAATTTTCATTTTAAAATGTTAATTGTCCTAGTTGTGATTAAGCCGTTTTTTATTTAATTTCTTCATGTGGTTTGTAAATAAAAAATACAATGGTGATTTGTATATCAGCTGAAAATTGTAATTTCCAGTTTCTATTATATTACTGTTAGATTTTTGTAATATTTGTCAATTGTTTTTGCTTCTTTCTCTTTTACAAAATTAAAAAACGCCAGTCTAATGAGGTAAAAGATTATTTTTATCAATAAATAAATTCTCAACATATTTTTGATTATAAGTCATATATTATTTTATGAACTATTTCTTTTTTATATCGACATGTATAATATATTAATCTCTCCCTCCATCTAACTTTTCGATTACATAAAATTTATTACATCCTTATAAAAATCTATAACAAAAATATAAAAATTCACTCAAATAAAGCTACATTTTATTTTTAAAATAATTCTTATATATGTATGCATTTATAAAAGTATATTAATATATTGTGTTTTCCTGAAGATTTAATACAGCTATATTAATATATGATTTTTAATTAAAAATAAATTAACAGCATTTCATTAATTACTTAACAAATCAGATATTACACACCACATTATTCACTCCATAGTTATCTTTATATTATTATCTACTTTTCTCACATTTTACTTTCTACTAAAGATAACCAGAAAAAGATAAACTGAATTATATAAATGCAATTATATTGATTTTAGAAATTTTTTATATTATCGTTGTAGATTTTTTAACAAATGATAAACATAGATTTATATACATTTGAAAGAAGAAACCCTGAAACTTTTCATAAGAGATGATCAATATATAGATTGCAAAATAGAGTAATATACAGTTGTTTTTTGATAATTTAATATAGTTATAATAAATAAAAAAATCATATATAATAGCTATATAAATACATGCATATTAATAATAATGACACAAAGAGCTTTTTTTCAGCATATAATTTTGTGCCTTTTTCAAATGTTAATCACCTTTTTTAACATTAACCAATTTTTGCAGATAGAACACCATCTAGTGTTCTATAACAGAAGTAAAATAATACCAATAAAATAAAAGTTCAATAAAATCGAATAAAACCATCATATAAAGATCCAATACAACTTTAAATAAATAATTGACTATATAATACAACAATATATCGTATAAATAATACATACATTATACGCTTTTTATATACTATCTTATATAATTTTTAATTGACCAGTGTTAATTAAATTTATTGAAATTTTATAAATATTTATACAATTTTTTAAAGTTATGTCTAATATTTATAAACCCTCAATAAATTTAGTTAACAACTGGTCAATCAAAAAGGAATGGAAAATTATATAAGATAGTATATATAAAGTTGTATAATGAATGTATTATTTACTCTGTTTACTGTTATGTTACATAGTCAATTCTTTGAAGTTATATTGAATCTCTATATGAAGGTTTTCTTCTAGTTTACTGATGTTTTATTTTATTATTGTTATTTTACTTTCATTATAGAACACTAGATGGTGTTCTATCTGCAATAATTAGTTAACATTAATATAGATTGTCAACATTTAAAAAGAGCATGGAATCATGTGCCAAAGAGATTATTTATGTGTAATTATTATTCATATATATATATATGCTGTTGCATATGATTTTTTTTTTATTTATTATAAATAACATGAAAGAACAGAAAGATGGACTTCATTGATTTCCATTTTTGATGATGTTACTAATTTACTATATATATATAAATTCATGCTTGCAAACTGATAGAAACGTTTTGCATAAATACTTGGAGTCAGTGTTTAGATCTAGTTTCTAACTTTATCCTTCACTGATGATAGCAAATTTAGCTTGAAATCAGCTGATCTGAGGGTCAGCAAATGAAAGAGATAGTGAATTCTGACTCTTGTCGTTTATGTAAACAAATATTTACACTTGTTTTGGTGGTTTTGGTAAAGCACCATCTATTGATCATATTTATATATAATAAAATAAAATGGTGTATAAAATAAAAGATTTATAAAAAAATAGGTTGAGAATTTGTACATTGGAATTAAAGAGGTATTTCAAAGAAAGAAACAAATGATGCTTGCTTATGATTTTTTTTAATTGTTATAATTCAGTTGCTTCAAAGTCACTAATTTTGGAGATGCTACAATGACACTTATAACTTTGGCTTTTTTAACTATTTTGTAGTTATCTACAACATTACCTTACTGGTTCACATTTTCTTTTGTGTAAAAATCAGAACTGAAATTATTAAACCTCACATGATCACTATCTCATACTAGCACAATAATTGATATTAAACAATTCAAAATACAGCAAAACTCTCCATATAGTAGTGCCATCTTGTGCTAACAAGAGCAATCAATGGATGCCAGAAGGCTTGTGCATAAAATCCCTATCTAGTGCCTACTCATCCAATATCCCCAGACTAGTTTCTGGCTTGTGGCCTTCATCAGTGAGGAGCCTTGGATCTGAGAGCACTGCACCTAGATCTTAGGATCTAATGCAACCCTCCAGCACCCACCTTTTAGCTCTATTTAACTACAAAACTATGAGATTGAAATTGAAAACACTATTAATATTTTCAACCCAAGCTCAATAGCTTATATAGTCATATGGGTCTGAACTCAATTCAGTACCCATACATTTTGGTGTCTTTGGCTCTTTAACAACTATAGCCACCACTATCCTATTAGGCAGGATCCAAGGCTCCTCACTGATGAAGGCCACAAGCCAGAAACTAGTCTGGGGATATTGGATGAGTAGGCACTAGATAGGGATTTTATGCCCAAGCCTTCTGGCATCCATTGATTGCTCTTGTTAGCACAAGATGGCACTACTATATGGAGAGTTTTGCTGTATTTTGAATTGTTTAATAACAATTATTGTGCTAGTATGTGTACCGGTCAAAACCCCCCACCACCGCAAGTCAAATCAGATTCAAACTCAGCTTAACCAAAACTGAATTCAAACCCAACTCAACAGCTCAGATAGCAGAAATCGACGGCACAGTGCTATGCGCCAAGAACTAGCTCCACGGTTGGTGAGGACTAGAGACCCTTCTACTGACACGAATATCAATTAACTTTGACTACTTTTAAATCGAATCATATGTATGTTCGGGTTGCCAACACAGACAGCGAGTATTAACATTTAAATAATTATAAAAAGAATGATGAACTGAGAAACCAAGTATGTTAGAAAATATTTAATAAGAATAATTTGTTTTGTTTCAATCAAAATATAGAATGCATTAATTACCTCTAGTCTTTAAAAGAATTGATAAATATAATAAGAGTGGCGGTCCTTATCATATGCCAACAAGTATTACACAACATGGGATTCTATGTCTATGCCCCCAACGAGAAATATAAAGGCAGATAAAGGTATTCATTAAGAACGGAAATGATTGTTCTAATTTTATTACGGTGGAATGTGAGATTTATTTTCACATTCGGAAATCTATTCATGAAGAGCAAAATGTATTTTAAGGCATAACTTTAATCTTGATTTGAAAACTGATTTAAACTAAATATATTTGAGAATTGGTTCGACTTTAATTTAAATCACTTCATCACGAATTACGAGCACGGAGCGGGTTTTACCGGAACAAAGATGCAATGGTACTGACGAATTACAAGGCAGAGAGTAAAATTGAAAGATGATCGCTAGTCGATGATCGAAGTCCTATGGCGGCTTGCATTTGGCAAGTCTTACGCCCTTTGACTAATGAATCGGAAAGGAAGTACTTTCTTCCTCGAGAAATTTAAATAAGAGAATATGATCACTGACCAGCCTAATGGAGCGGAAGATGGCTCTACATCAGCAACATTTGATGATGATGACTTGATAGTCATCGTTGAAAAATCAAACCCATGTAAAATGCTCTACGTGATGACTTGACCAATTAATTAAAGTCAAACGAACTTTTATCGAACTATTTTAAAACATTTATAAACTATATTAATTATGTCCTAATATCGTGCCCTTCCTGAATATTGATATAAAATAACAAAAGCGGAATTAAAATACATTTAACCCTTTATCGACCTTTTTTGCAATAAAGACCTTTAAGATTATATTTGCATAAATAAATATTAGTGGAACAAGAAAATCATTTAACATTATTTGAATACATATATATATACTTATAACGTAGATAGGAGCTGGGGACATAGGTGAAACATTGAGCTAATAATTTATTAATAGCTAAAGGTAAGAAAAAAAATAGTAAACATGTAATATTTTCCTTTGACTCGATGACTAATAGAACTTATAAATTTAGCTCTAATGGGCGAGAATTACTATTTGAAATTAATGTTATATTATTTGCGTGAGGCAAATGGAATCAAAGGGCTCATCGAGTCGAAAAATTATTGGCATATAATTTTAAATACGACATTAATAAAGCACACAAATATATATATTAAATGAACCGCCAAGTAAGAAAAGAAAAAGTTTAAAGACTAGAGATTTAAAGAATTACGAGATAGATTTACAGTAGCATGAATAAAAGGTTTTATACAAATTGTTACATTAAAGAATAAAGAGCTCTTAAATAGGAGGAGAGTAAAATAAAGTTCGAACTGGCCAGAAAGTTTAACGTTCATTATAGAAATATATTACCCTTCCGTGCTTGTCCTTAAGTTACTCCTCCAAGTTGTTGAAAACGTAGGCACCATTGATTGATTATTGGAACAGTATTTTAGTAGCTTTCATTATTTTAGCAGAATGATCGATCCGGAAAACGGTTCAGCAGCTCCAGTGAAGATTCCTCGGGACTTTAGGAACCGTAGCCAGATCCCTGATGTTCTAGCCCTCTATCATGATGAAATACAATTTTTATACACACAGAGTTCACTGCACTACTCTACAACCAAAACTAGTTTTTTTTCTTTACTTTTCAGGGCTATATATCTACTGTTCACTGATGCCTCCGGCTAGCGCTCATTTTATTATCAATCTGTTTTTTTTTTTATAATTAGTTGTTTTCAGAAACATTCCTTCGATAAGGCTTTCAAACTAATTTTTGAATTCCTTTCCTAATTAGAAAATGAATTCTTAAAGTCTGAAATGATTTTAATTAAAAATTGAATTCTTATCTTTTTTTTATTAATAAAACTTTACTGTTGTTTTTGAGAATTTGAAAGCCTTTGGAAGGAATGTAGCTTTTAATCGCAAAACTTTACAAATTATTTAAAAGTAAAAAAACAAGTATTCCCGACGCAATGAAACTTTCGAACAATTATATATATTTAATATTTACAAACATATATACGCACAATCCAGGCAATTTAATATATGTAAATTCATGAACATTTTATCATGAATTTATTTAGAGAATTGATCCAATTTAAACTAAACTAATTAATTTTACTACGTATTTGAAACAAGTTATTCATTATGGAAATTAGCGTGGATTGAACGTATAAAGCCCCATTGCATCGGAAATTTAAGGTTAGTATTAGGGTAAATAACATGAAGCTAGGATCGAACTCAGATCCGACTGCTTCATTTCTTTTCACTTCAAAAAAAAACAATGAAAAAAAAATGACTTTACTTACGCAGGATATAGTTGCATAAGTGTATAGACTCTGGGAGAACAGCATGAGCGTGAATAATATAACCTGCCCAAGCTACAAATTATACATGTCTCACTACGATCAACTTTTTTGAATATTCCGCTTATAATAAGTTTAAAAAAATCGGTCCGTTTATCAAGTCTCATTTTCCTATGGTCATGTCAGTTGGTCTTCTGTATATATATCTGTCTCTACAGTTTATCTTACTGTTTCCCTGGATCAGGTGGTACATATTGTTTTAACTGTCTGGCATTGTAATGGTCATAGTCCCGGTCTTCCCTGGTTGTCGTCAAGTTCCCATAGTCCATTGCTGTCATTAATTCTATGGCCTTTTCTGCGACCGAATGCACAAACAACAATTCTTTAATATTATCTCGATGAGCGATGGGGTTCTCTCCTGGGTCATCTTTGAAAATTTGAATCTGTATCAAGGATCCAGGCATTGGCATCTGTAACTTCTTCATACTAAGTTGAGGACTCATCATCTGTCCCATTTCCACTTTTAGTTTCATTGGACTAGTGGTCTGAACATCTTTTTCTGTATCTATATCCGCTTCTTCCACTGCTTCATAACTGGACTCATCCTCACCACTGTTGTTTTCCTTGCTGTCCACAACTTCTTTTGGTGTGGCCTGATCATCTTCATTTTCTATTTTTGGGTCTTCAGAGGGATTTATTTCTTGCTGAAGCTTTACATTTTCTAGATTTGAGTTGGCTTGGATGCCATGTGCTTCCTCGATCCTTACCAGCCTTTCCATCATCATCATCAGTACCTTTCGATCTTCTCTCATTTCTCTGAGGATCGTTTGTAAAGTGTCTTTTCCCATTTTTGAAAATACGAAAATAATGTAATAAACAATCAATATAATGAACACTGCAGATCAACTTATAGTACTCTCTGTATGCTTAAAAATATTTTTTTCTTCAGTAATTTTAACTAGGTCTCTGACTACAGGTCCATTGTCCTAATCTTCACTAGCTGCTTCATATTATTTCCCCAATCTATGTAATCTGCCTTTTTTTTAGTTTACCTACGTTTTCTTGGTTAGCTCTTTATTTTAACTGTTTGAGTGAGACATGTATTCAAAAATATAAAAAAAAACATTATTCACTTTCCCTTTGTTCAACTGTTCTGTTCTCCCATGTCTGAAAAAAAAAACTATACAGTGATATACAAATATTATGTATTAGCAGATACAACAAATCATTCTGTATTGAACACACTTGGTTTTTTATTATGGCGATTGACCCACTACTGTGCTGACAATCAAATTTGCTGACAAATTTATTTATATGGGCGCCAGTGAGCAAAATGAGATCAATAGGGCATGTGATATAACCCATTGACCCCCAAACCACATATGATAGACTTAACCTTTAATAAAACAATTGAATTGATGATGAGTAATATTATTTAATAACAGCTAATGCGTTCATGACCTGAGTTTAAATATAGGAGTTCACTACTTCATTTTTACTAAGCATGAGGCTTTAACACCAAAAAAAAAATGTCAAAATTAATATTACAAGAACTTTTATTGGAGATATTATTCTAAATCTTGCTAGCATGAAAGCGTGCAAACCATTTAAGCATTTTGCCAACTGCATCTGGCTGCTTGGTGTACACAAAGGGTCTTCACCTGCTTTGAGGTTACTCTAGAAATTATTGTCATTAAAGCATAATGTCACACTGCATCGGACCGCTTGACAGATAATTCCCAGTTTGAAGGTCTTCGCCTACTTTGAGACTACTAAAAATACGGAGCGAACATTTAATATATATGCTAGCAAGCAATACTTTGAAATTAAGACTTTTATATGATATCATATTAGATATTTTATATTACAACAACTGAGATAAACAAAATTAATTTTGACACAGACAAAATATTTCATTTATTTTACCCCTATGCTTTGATCTGCTCTTGCTACTTCGCTAACGATAATTTTCTTACTGTCATGAACGCGTATAAACAAACGTATAATATATATATGGATATATAGTACACGTTGTACCGGTATAAATCCACCACGCTTAATCATACACAGTACCTGAGTTCAAACCCAGTCCACGTTTAAGAATACATTCCAAACGCCAACTGAATTCAAACCCAAACCCCGGTATGACTAACCGATGATGACTCTATAACAGCACGGGGTTATCCCTTTTCTAGCTCAGCTCAGAACATAGACTAAATTCTTACAGTTAATGATATATAGATTTATTAGACTCTAGATACTGGAACGGTCATTCATGTAACGTATATATTTAAGTTGCCAATACAGACAGAAAATGGTTAAATAGACTTGGAGAGTAATAAGGTGGAGGACACAAAATTATATTAAATAAATTGTTTAATAAGAAAATAGAAATATAAGCATATAAACATAGTATTCAACAGTACGGTAAGACTTTCATGAATCCTCTTGTATTTGGCTACTAGTCTTTAGTAATCATTTTATCTGGTGACCAAACTCATGCCAATAGCTGTGTAGTTAAATGATTGAGGGATGGCTAAGAGAATCAGAGTATTTTAGCATTGAAAAAAAAATATTTATCTAAAGATTATTTATTAACTTATTTTATTCGAATAGACTCGAGCCGTTACGTAGACGAACAGTTGGAGGTGGTTTCATATAAATACGACATAGGAGATAGATGTACTGGTGGTTGCCTGGATTCAAGAGCCCTACAGTAATCACTTGCGGTGCATCAACGGAATACCGGGCGGCTTGTACTTTGACAAGGCTTAATGCCCCCAAGTAATTCCGGGACACTACAACCAGTCGAGATCATGTCGACCCCGGTGATCCAAGAGATTACCTGGGAAAGAAACTGCTTTCTTTCCCCAATGGTAGTATGGCGAGACGCTAACTTCAGCGAAGGAAAGGCATTGCCACAAACATGAAGGACGAGTACTTGAAGTGGATTTTTAAAAGAAATTATACAAAACCTGGAATCTATTCGTCTATTTCTACGCCACAGGCTGAGATCCTTATCCCAATAAACATAGCAGAATTAAACTGACTGCGAAAACAATAATTAATTAATTTTACTCTGAAACCCCTAACCCTCCAGGTTGACAGGCGGTAGCGATAGTATCAAATTATACAGTGAGTTATTTCTTATTTCATATATGACATTAATATAATACTCGGAAATCATTTTATATATTTAAGATTGAACCTTAGATTACAATTATATGACAACTTAACATAGAATAATAAAGTGAGTTAACATTTACCAACTCGGAATATGAAAGAATATTTAATTCAGAAAACGGAATTTCTTGTAAATAACTTAATCATCATTATACACTAGTTTTACACAGAGTTGGGAAATATTACTATTGGCATCGTTTGTTTATGGAATAAGCAAAAAAAAATATAAATGCATTCATTTGAATTATTATTACTATTAATACAATTTTTATGAATTATTTCTAAAGACTAGAGCGGAGGATTAAAAGAAAAGAAAATTTACTGACAGGTTAAATAGTAGCATTATAAACAAGATAAAAACTTACATGTCATTTATTTGATTGATAACATTAAGCTCGGAAGAAAGTTAAAAGTTCATGTAATACAGTTACTCTTCTTTCTTCATCCGGCTTGGCTTTTCCCGATTGATATTTCCGACGAACGTAGGCGCGCATTTTGAAAGTTATTTGCAAGGCATTGTCAATTTGGAGATTGGAAGCTGGAAATTATGAAGCACATAACACATGATCAGTCAGCGGCACGAAGATCCTAATTGGCAGGGCAGAGACCAGCTCCTGGCACTTAGCCCATCAACATTGCGGTTTACTGGTGAACTTCTTAACAAATTTGTTTGAATTACTCTCAACTGCTGTGCTGTCTCGAGACTACCTCTCTCAAAGACCTCAAAAGTTAGAATGTTCGTTTTTCTCTAAGATCGCCACAGTTGACCTTTCCGCCTGATTTTTGTTTTTAGGCTCCGCCTACTTTTTCCAGCCTCCAGCCATTCAGCTTGACCATACAATCTCAATTATCCTTTTTATTGTTCCGTTTCCAGCAATCTTTTACTTTAATACGCAATTTTTAAATTGACACAGTAATTACACATATAAATTCCTTAACTAATTTCGAATACAATTTAATTACTCTGTACATTTTGCAATTTAGATTTTAATTAAAAACACTGATCAAAGGAATGTGACTTTTGATCAGTATTTTTAAACGACTTTGTATAATTTTACAAAAAGCTAAAATTTAAACAAATACGCCCGCAATGAACTTTAAATTAAATTGATACAAATTCACAAACCACGCACACACGAATATTATTTCATGGTTTGTGACATTTATATACGGAACCTTACATATTTATTTACAAAACATAATATATATAACTAATTTTTTTATTATGACTGAAAATAGACAAATCTCACTGCGGGCGGATAGTAGTTCGAATTACCGTACTTAAAAATACATGAAACGAAGATCGGTTCTTCGATCTGTCTGTTTCATTTCTTCTCACTTAAAAAAAAAACAACAAAAAAAAATGATTATACATAATTTTCTGGTTAACATTTTTTTCTTCTCTCTTTTTTTCACAATTGATCGACCTTGGAGAACAGTCTGGGTGAGGGTTTAAATTTAACATTTACAAAGGTGGGTGTATTACCGTAATTCCTTTATTCATCATCATAGGCATGTCACAGTGGTCGTTTTCCGGGTTATCATTTATTGTTATTTCTACTTTCTCCCTGGGTCGGGAGGTATATAAGGTTTTAATGGCCTGGTATTATAACTACACTGCTCCCATTCCCTTTTTGTTGGATACAAGTCCCCATAGTCGATCTGGTTTAGCAGTTCTACAGTCCTTTCGAACGACATGGGGCAACTCCCCAGCATTATCCTTTGCACCCACGGTGGTAGGTTATGCACGACGATACGAGTAATGTGCTGCTCCGTGTAGTTAAAAGCGGTGAGGGATTTAAATATCATCGCTTGGTGCGTGAAGAAGGCTGCAAAACTCTGTCTGCTACTTTCGTCGTATTTCAGATTAGAGAACTTGTGTAACAGTCCCTCCTGCTTCTCCACACTCCAATACCTTTTCAAAATAGCTTCTTCGTAGCCTCGCATAGTACTCGGTGGTTGTTTCAATAATTTCCACCACGCCTTCGCCGATTCCCTCAGATAATGGCTGGCGACCGTTATCCTCTCCTTTTCACTCATCGGGTGGAAGCACAGAAATTCTCTAATGCTGTCCAGATGCACGGCTGGATTTTCCCCGGGGTCGCCTCTAAACGTCTGAATCTGGATAGATGATCCTACGTGAGGAATGTTAATCATTCTTATTGGTGTGTCTACGGCCTGCTCTCTTTTTATTTCTCTTTCTTTGTTACAAGTTCCCATTGTCGCTATTTGGTTTTCACGCTGGCCCTGCGCCTCAGTTTGCCTTTCTAATTCAACATTTTCGACCTCTAGGTCCTGGCCTGTCTTCTCTTCGATGGCTACTTCGCTCAGAGTTTCTAATCCCATCGGAATGGTTTGGTCCTCTTCTCCCTTCCTCGCACTAATATTTGCTTTACCTTCCCTACCTGTTTTAACGTCCGACCCCATACGCCATTCTTCAATCCTTAACATACTCGCCATCATCGCCATCATGATCTTCCTGTCCTCTCTCATCTCTCTGAGGATCGCATCGAACTTCGCATCACGATCATGTTCCCTCTGTTTGGTGTTCCTCTCCAATCGTCTAAAACTTTTTTTTTTATCTTGAAATTCCTTGAATACAATTTCGCGGTCGCTGGATGTGTCCGACGTCTCTGCACCAGTCGCGGACGCATGCTCGCTTCCTTCTATTTCTGCCATTTCCTCTTCGTTTTTACTTACAAATGTCTTCAGCATAAAAATTCGCTTTGTACAACACTTTGATTTGTATATCTAACATAAAGGTACTGATCCCTGCTCCTAGTGCCAAATCCTCCCCCGCTGCTGATACTGTTCGTGTGGCTTCCTTCCTTTCTCTCTTTTCTTCCTACGCCTACATTCCGTCTGGTTTCTATTATCTACGCTTTTCACTGTTAATATTATTTTTTTCTTTATTTAGGCATATACGATATGACATGTTTAAATCATTTCTA
Organism: Epiperipatus broadwayi; assembly: GCA_028023455.1. Classification (NCBI taxonomy): domain Eukaryota; kingdom Metazoa; phylum Onychophora; class Udeonychophora; order Euonychophora; family Peripatidae; genus Epiperipatus; species Epiperipatus broadwayi. The sequence continues at coordinate 44,231 of JAQFVV010006777.1, forward strand.
CAAATATACAGGAGAAAAAAAAACTTTCTTTCACCCAGTTCGCACTGTTCTCCTCAGTCCTATAAGATAATCATATTAATAATGGGTACATAACACAGTATTTTTTTTTTTGTATTTCTGTCAGTAATTCTCTCTTTTTATTTATAGACCACCATTCTCTCCTTTGACCCAACAAAACTCACCACTGCTGCATTGACAAACATGTTTGCTGACAAATTTATTTGAAAGGCGCCAGCCAGCAACATGTGACCAATAGATAGTTTAATCCACTGATCCCCCAAATATATACTTTTTACATGACCTCATCATCATTTGATTTAAGATTAATGTTTTATATAGGGAACGATTAAAATTAACTCTCTGATAAGATTTTTATATTATACATATATATATGCGCACACGTTTTTATTTTTAAAACATAAAGATAATCCTACTTCTTTACTTTTTTCTTTCTTTGAAAAAAAAAAATTTTTAAACAACAACAAAAAAATATATATATATGCGTACGCAATATCTATATGCGTACACGTTTTTATTTTTAAGACATGGAATCAATTCTACTTCTTTGCTTTTTTCGAAAATTTTAAACAACAAGAATAAACTCGCAAAAAAAAAAAAATTATTGCATAACACTCGTTTATTTTAATTAAATAAACGCACAAAATCACTTCCGCTCTCTTTTCAAAAAATCTCACTTTGTTTCTTAACGATATTTGGAAATAGTCTATTCACTGAAACTTGGTGTAAGGGAAAAAAATTTTTATATTACTTGTTTCACTCAACTATAGTTTTAACTTGCACCTTTTAATACGGCGGATACATATCAATATTATGACAAACACGAAAAATCAAATCTTTTTATCATTTAACTGTTTACTCTCGTTCACTCTGCAGGGTGTGGGAGATTTCTTCTTCGAAGCACCACGGAGGGCGTCCAAAAATTTAATAACTGTACCGGTATAAATCCACCACGCTTAATCAAACACAGTACCCGAGTTCAAACCCAGTCCACGTTTAAGAATACATTCCAAACGCCAACTGAATTCAAACCCAAACCCCGGTATGACTAACCGATGATGACTTTATAACAGCACGGGGTTATCCCTTTTCTAGCTCAGCTCAGAACATAGACTAAATTCTTACAGTTAATGATATATAGATTTATTAGACTCTAGATATTGGAACGGTCATTCATGTAACGTATATATTTAAGTTGCCAATACAGACAGTAAATGGTTAAATAGACTTGGAGAGTAATAAGGTGGAGGACACAAAATTATATTAAATAAATTGTTTAATAAGAAAATAGAAATATAAGCATATAAACATAGTATTCAACAGTACGGTAAGACTTTCATGAATCCTCTTGTATTTGGCTACTAGTCTTTAGTACTCATTTTATCTGGTGACCAAACTCATGCCAATAGCTGTGTAGTTAAATGATTGAGGGATGGCTAAGAGAATCAGAGTATTTGAGCATTGAAAAAAAAATATTTATCTAAAGATTATTTATTAACTTATTTTATTCGAATAGACTCGAGCCGTTACGTAGACGAACAGTTGGAGGTGGTTTCATATAAATACGACATAGGAGATAGATGTACTGGTGGTTGCCTGGATTCAAGAGCCCTACAGTAATCACTTGCGGTGCATCAACGGAATACCGGGCGGCTTGTACTTTGACAAGGCTTAATGCCCCCAAGTAGTTCCGGGACACTACAACCAGTCGAGATCATGTCGACCCCGGTGATCCAAGAGATTACCTGGGAAAGAAACTGCTTTCTTTCCCCAATGGTAGTATGGCGAGACGCTAACTTCAGCGAAGGAAAGGCATTGCCACAAACATGAAGGACGAGTACTTGAAGTGGATTTTTAAAAGAAATTATACAAAACCTGGAATCTATTCGTCTATTTCTACGCCACAGGCTGAGATCCTTATCCCAATAAACATAGCAGAATTAAACTGACTGCGAAAACAATAATTAATTAATTTTACTCTGAAACCCCTAACCCTCCAGGTTGACAGGCGGTAGCGATAGTATCAAATTATACAGTGAGTTATTTCTTATTTCATATATGACATTAATATAATACTCGGAAATCATTTTATATATTTAAGATTGAACCTTAGATTACAATTATATGACAACTTAACATAGAATAATAAAGTGAGTTAACATTTACCAACTCGGAATATGAAAGAATATTTAATTCAGAAAACGGAATTTCTTGTAAATAACTTAATCATCATTATACACTAGTTTTACACAGAGTTGGGAAATATTACTATTGGCATCGTTTGTTTATGGAATAAGCAACAAAAAAAATATAAATGCATTCATTTGAATTATTATTACTATTAATTACAATTTTTATGAATTATTTCTAAAGACTAGAGCGGAGGATTAAAAGAAAAGAAAATTTACTGACAGGTTAAATAGTAGCATTATAAACAAGATAAAAACTTACATGTCATTTATTTGATTGATAACATTAAGCTCGGAAGAAAGTTAAAAGTTCATGTAATACAGTTACTCTTCTTTCTTCATCCGGCTTGGCTTTTCCCGATTGATATTTCCGATGAACGTAGGCGCGCATTTTGAAAGTTATTTGCAAGGCATTGTCAATTTGGAGATTGGAAGCTGGAAATTATGAAGCACATAACACATGATCAGTCAGCGGCACGAAGATCCTAATTGGCAGGGCAGAGACCAGCTCCTGGCACTTAGCCCATCAACATTGCGGTTTACTGGTGAACTTCTTAACAAATTTGTTTGAATTACTCTCAACTGCTGTGCTGTCTCGAGACTACCTCTCTCAAAGACCTCAAAAGTTAGAATGTTCATTTTTCTCTAAGATCGCCACAGTTGACCTTTCCGCCTGATTTTTGTTTTTAGGCTCCGCCTACTTTTTCCAGCCTCCAGCCATTCAGCTTGACCATACAATCTCAATTATCCTTTTTATTGTTCCGTTTCCAGCAATCTTTTACTTTAATACGCAATTTTTAAATTGACACAGTAATTACACATATAAATTCCTTAACTAATTTCGAATACAATTTAATTACTCTGTACATTTTGCAATTTAGATTTTAATTAAAAACACTGATCAAAGGAATGTGACTTTTGATCAGTATTTTTAAACGACTTTGTATAATTTTACAAAAAGCTAAAATTTAAACAAATACGCCCGCAATGAACTTTAAATTAAATTGATACAAATTCACAAACCACGCACACACGAATATTATTTCATGGTTTGTGACATTTATATACGGAACCTTACATATTTATTTACAAAACATAATATATATAACTAATTTTTTTATTATGACTGAAAATAGACAAATCTCACTGCGGGCGGATAGTAGTTCGAATTACCGTACTTAAAAATACATGAAACGAAGATCGGTTCTTCGATCTGTCTGTTTCATTTCTTCTCACTTAAAAAAAAAACAACAAAAAAAAATGATTATACATAATTTTCTGGTTAACATTTTTTTCTTCTCTCTTTTTTTCACAATTGATCGACCTTGGAGAACAGTCTGGGTGAGGGTTTAAATTTAACATTTACAAAGGTGGGTGTATTACCGTAATTCCTTTATTCATCATCATAGGCATGTCACAGTGGTCGTTTTCCGGGTTATCATTTATTGTTATTTCTACTTTCTCCCTGGGTCGGGAGGTATATAAGGTTTTAATGGCCTGGTATTATAACTACACTGCTCCCATTCCCTTTTTGTTGGATACAAGTCCCCATAGTCGATCTGGTTTAGCAGTTCTACAGTCCTTTCGAACGACATGGGGCAACTCCCCAGCATTATCCTTTGCACCCACGGTGGTAGGTTATGCATGACGATACGAGTAATGTGCTGCTCCGTGTAGTTAAAAGCGGTGAGGGATTTAAATATCATCGCTTGGTGCGTGAAGAAGGCTGCAAAACTCTGTCTGCTACTTTCGTCGTATTTCAAATTAGAGAACTTGTGTAACAGTCCCTCCTGCTTCTCCACACTCCAATACCTTTTCAAAATAGCTTCTTCGTAGCCTCGCATAGTACTCGGTGGTTGTTTCAATAATTTCCACCACGCCTTCGCCGATTCCCTCAGATAATGGCTGGCGACCGTTATCCTCTCCTTTTCACTCATCGGGTGGAAGCACAGAAATTCTCTAATGCTGTCCAGATGCACGGCTGGATTTTCCCCGGGGTCGCCTCTAAACGTCTGAATCTGGATAGATGATCCTACGTGAGGAATGTTAATCATTCTTATTGGTGTGTCTACGGCCTGCTCTCTTTTTATTTCTCTTTCTTTGTTACAAGTTCCCATTGTCGCTATTTGGTTTTCACGCTGGCCCTGCGCCTCAGTTTGCCTTTCTAATTCAACATTTTCGACATCTAGGTCCTGGCCTGTCTTCTCTTCGATGGCTACTTCGCTCAGAGTTTCTAATCCCATCGGAATGGTTTGGTCCTCTTCTCCCTTCCTCGCACTAATATTTGCTTTACCTTCCCTACCTGTTTTAACGTCCGACCCCATACGCCATTCTTCAATCCTTAACATACTCGCCATCATCGCCATCATGATCTTCCTGTCCTCTCTCATCTCTCTGAGGATCGCATCGAACTTCGCATCACGATCATGTTCCCTCTGTTTGGTGTTCCTCTCCAATCGTCTAAAACTTTTTTTTTTATCTTGAAATTCCTTGAATACAATTTCGCGGTCGCTGGATGTGTCCGACGTCTCTGCACCAGTCGCGGACGCATGCTCGCTTCCTTCTATTTCTGCCATTTCCTCTTCGTTTTTACTTACAAATGTCTTCAGCATAAAAATTCGCTTTGTACAACACTTTGATTTGTATATCTAACATAAAGGTACTGATCCCTGCTCCTAGTGCCAAATCCTCCCCCGCTGCTGATACTGTTCGTGTGGCTTCCTTCCTTTCTCTCTTTTCTTCCTACGCCTACGTTCCGTCTGGTTTCTATTATCTACGCTTTTCACTGTTAATATTATTTTTTTCTTTATTTAGGCATATACGATATGACATGTTTAAATCATTTCTACAAATATACAGGAGAAAAAAAAAACTTTCTTTCACCCAGTTCGCACTGTTCTCCTCAGTCCTATAAGATAATCATATTAATAATGGGTACATAACACAGTATTTTTTTTTTTTGTACTTCTGTCAGTAATTCTCTCTTTTTATTTATAGACCACCATTCTCTCCTTTGACCCAACAAAACTCACCACTGCTGCATTGACAAACATGTTTGCTGACAAATTTATTTGAAAGGCGCCAGCCAGCAACATGTGACCAATAGATAGTTTAATCCACTGATCCCCCAAATATATACTTTTTACATGACCTAGTAATCATTTGATTCAAGACTTAATGTTTTATATAGGGAACGATTAATATTAACTCTGACTCTGATAAGATTTTTATATTACAATATATATATATGCGCACACGTTTTTATTTTTAAAACATAAAGGTAATCCTACTTCTTTACTTTCTTTTTTCAAAAAAAAAACATTTTTAAACAACAAAAAAATATATATATATGCGTACACAATATCTATATGCGTACACGTTTTTATTTTTAAGACCTGGAATTAATTCTACTTCTTTACTTTTTTCGAAAAATTTTAAACAACAAGAATAAACTCGCAAAAAAAAAAAAAATTATGGCATAACACTCGTTTATTTTAATTAAATAAACGCACAAAATCACTTCCGCTCTCTTTTCAAAAAAATCTCACTTTGTTTCTTAACGATATTTGGAAATAGTCTATTCACTGAAACTTGGTGTAAGGGAAAAAAAAAAATTTTATATTACTTGTTTCACTCAACTATAGTTTTAACTTGCACCTTTTAATACGGCGGATACATATCAATATTATGACAAACAAAAAAAAATCAAATCTTTTTATCATTTAACTGTTTACTCTCGTTCACTCTGCAGGGTGTGGGAGATTTCTTCATCGGAGCACCACGGAGGGCGTCCAAAAATTTAATAACTGTACCGGTATAAATCCACCACGCTTACTCATACACAGTACCCGAGTTCAAACCCAGTCCACGTTTAAGAATACATTCCAAACGCCAACTGAATTCAAACCCAAACCCCGGTATGACCAACCGATGATGACTTTATAACAGCACGGGGTTATCCCTTTTCTAGCTCAGCTCAGAACATAGACTAAATTCTTACAGTTAATGATATATAGATTTATTAGACTCTAGATATTGGAACGGTCATTCATGTAACGTATATATTTAAGTTGCCAATACAGACAGAAAATGGTTAAATAGACTTGGAGAGTAATAAGGTGGAGGACACAAAATTATATTAAATAAATTGTTTAATAAGAAAATAGAAATATAAGCATATAAACATAGTATTCAACAGTACGGTAAGACTTTCATGAATCCTCTTGTATTTGGCTACTAGTCTTTAGTAATCATTTTATCTGGTGACCAAACTCATGCCAATAGCTGTGTAGTTAAATGATTGAGGGATGGCTAAGAGAATCAGAGTATTTGAGCATTGAAAAAAAATATTTATCTAAAGATTATTTATTAACTTATTTTATTCGAATAGACTCGAGCCGTTACGTAGACGAACAGTTGGAGGTGGTTTCATATAAATACGACATAGGAGATAGATGTACTGGTGGTTGCCTGGATTCAAGAGCCCTACAGTAATCACTTGCGGTGCATCAACGGAATACCGGGCGGCTTGTACTTTGACAAGGCTTAATGCCCCCAAGTAATTCCGGGACACTACAACCAGTCGAGATCATGTCGACCCCGGTGATCCAAGAGATTACCTGGGAAAGAAACTGCTTTCTTTCCCCAATGGTAGTATGGTGAGACGCTAACTTCAGCGAAGGAAAGGCATTGCCACAAACATGAAGGACGAGTACTTGAAGTGGATTTTTAAAAGAAATTATACAAAACCTGGAATCTATTCGTCTATTTCTACGCCACAGGCTGAGATCCTTATCCCAATAAACATAGCAGAATTAAACTGACTGCGAAAACAATAATTAATTAATTTTACTCTGAAACCCCTAACCCTCCAGGTTGACAGGCGGTAGCGATAGTATCAAATTATACAGTGAGTTATTTCTTATTTCATATATGACATTAATATAATACTCGGAAATCATTTTATATATTTAAGATTGAACCTTAGATTACAATTATATGACAACTTAACATAGAATAATAAAGTGAGTTAACATTTACCAACTCGGAATATGAAAGAATATTTAATTCAGAAAACGGAATTTCTTGTAAATAACTTAATCATCATTATACACTAGTTTTACACAGAGTTGGGAAATATTACTATTGGCATCGTTTGTTTATGGAATAAGCAAAAAAAAATATAAATGCATTCATTTGAATTATTATTACTATTAATTACAATTTTTATGAATTATTTCTAAAGACTAGAGCGGAGGATTAAAAGAAAAGAAAATTTACTGACAGGTTAAACAATAGCATTATAAACAAGATAAAAACTTACATGTCATTTATTTGATTGATAACATTAAGCTCGGGAGAAAGTTAAAAGTTCGTGTAACACAGTTACTCTTCTTTCTTCATCCGGCTTGGCTTTTCCCGATTGATATTTCCGACGAACGTAGGCGCGCATTTTGAAAGTTATTTGCAAGGCATTGTCAATTTGGAGATTGGAAGCTGGAAATTATGAAGCACATAACACATGATCAGTCAGCGGCACGAAGATCCTAATTGGCAGGGCAGAGACCAGCTCCTGGCACTTAGCCCATCAACATTGCGGTTTACTGGTGAACTTCTTAACAAATTTGTTTGAATTACTCTCAACTGCTGTGCTGTCTTGAGACTACCTCTCTCAAAGACCTCAAAAGTTAGAATGTTAGTTTTTCTCTAAGATCCCCACAGTTGACCTTTCCGCCTGATTTTTGTTTTTAGGCTCCGCCTACTTTTTCCAGCCTCCAGCCATTCAGCTTGACCATACAATCTCAATTATCCTTTTTATTGTTCCGTTTCCAGCAATCTTTTACTTTAATACGCAATTTTTAAATTGACACAGTAATTACACATATAAATTCCTTAACTAATTTCGAATACAATTTAATTACTCTGTACATTTTGCAATTTAGATTTTAATTAAAAACACTGATCAAAGGAATGTGACTTTTGATCAGTATTTTTAAACGACTTTGTATAATTTTACAAAAAGCTAAAATTTAAACAAATACGCCCGCAATGAACTTTAAATTAAATTGATACAAATTCACAAACCACGCACACACGAATATTATTTCATGGTTTGTGACATTTATATACGGAACCTTACATATTTATTTACAAAACATAATATATATATAACTAATTTTTTTATTATGACTGAAAATAGACAAATCTCACTGCGGGCGGATAGTAGTTCGAATTACCGTACTTAAAAATACATGAAACGAAGATCGGTTCTTCGATCTGTCTGTTTCAATATATAACTAATTACACATATACTTAAATAATTATTCTAACAGTTTTTTTTTCATTTAAAAAAAAATCTTGAATACATTTAATTATAAGGAAGAGAATTAGAAAGCGATATTTTAATTTATTAAATCATTCCAGTTATGCCTTATAAATCGCATAACTTTTTCAAATATATAAAACATTCTACAAAAATATCACTTTAAATATTTAATTTATTGAGATCTGAGTAACTAAACAAAATTACTATCTCCAGGGCATCTGTGGGGTTTATTAAGTCGAGCCACAACGATTGGGCAGCCAAAAACATATCCATGTACCGGTCAAAACCCACCACCACCGCAAGTCAAATCAGATTCAAACTCAGCTTAACCAAAACTGAATTCAAACCCAACTCAACAGCTCAGATAGCAGAAATCGATGGCACAGTGCTATGCGCCAAGAACTAGCTCCACGGTTGGTGAGGCCTAGAGACCCTTTTACTGACACGAATATCAATTAACTTTGACTACTTTTAAATCGAATCATATGTATGTTCGGGTTGCCAACACAGACAGCGAGTATTAACATTTAAATAATTATAAAAGAATGATGAACTGAGAAACCAAGTATGTTAGAAAATATTTAATAAGAATAATTTGTTTTGTTTCAATCAAAATATAGAATGCATTAATTACCTGTAGTCTTTAAAAGAATTGATAAATATAATAAGAGTGGCGGTCCTTATCATATGCCAACAAGTATTACACAACATGGGATTCTATGTCTATGCCCCCAACGAGAAATATAAAGGCAGATAAAGGTATTCATTAAGAACGGAAATGATTGTTCTAATTTTATTACGGTGGAATGTGAGATTTATTTTCACATTCGGAAATCTATTCATGAAGAGCAAAACGTATTTTAAGGCATAACTTTAATCTTGATTTGAAAACTGATTTAAACTAAATATATTTGAGAATTGGTTCGACTTTAATTTAAATCACTTCATCACGAATTACGAGCACGGAGTGGGTTTTACCGGAACAAAGATGCAATGGTACTGACGAATTACAAGGCAGAGAGTAAAATTGAAAGATGATCGCTAGTCGATGATCGAAGTCCTATGGCGGCTTGCATTTGGCAAGTCTTATGCCCTTTGACTAATGAATCGGAAAGGAAGTACTTTCTTCCTCGAGAAATTTAAATAAGAGAATATGATCACCGACCAGCCTAACGGAGCGGAAGATGGCCCTACGTCAGCAACATTTGATGATGATGACTTGATAGTCATCGTTGAAAAATCAAACCCATGTAAAATGCTCTACGTGATGACTTGACCAATTAATTAAAGTCAAACGAACTTTTATCGAACTATTTTAAAACATTTATAAACTATATTAATTATGTCCTAATATCGTGCCCTTCCTGAATATTGATATAAAATAACAAAAGCGGAATTAAAATACATTTAACCCTTTATCGACCTTTTTTTGCAATAAAGACCTTTAAGATTATATTTGCATAAATAAATATTAGTGGAACAAGAAAATCATTTAACATTATTTGAATACATATATATATACTTATAACATAGATAGGAGCTGGGGACATAGGTGAAACATTGAGCTAATAATTTATTAATAGCTAAAGGTAAGAAAAAAATAGTAAACATGTAATATTTTCCTTTGACTCGATGACTAATAGAACTTATAAATTTAGCTCTAATGGGCGAGAATTACTATTTGAAATTAATGTTATATTATTTGCGTGAGGCAAATGGAATCAAAGGGCTCATCGAGTCGAAAAATTATTGGCATATAATTTTAATCATATTAGATATTTTATATTACAACAACTGAGATGAACAAAATTAATTTTGACACAGACAAAATATTTCATTTATTTTACCCCTATGCTTTGATCTGCTCTTGCTACTTCGCTAACGATAATTTTCTTACTGTCATGAACGCGTATAAACAAACGTATAATATATATATATGGATATATAGTACACGTATAACTAATTACACATATACTTAAATAATTATTCTAACAGTTTTTTTTTCATTTAAAAAAAAATCTTGAATACATTTAATTATAAGGAAGATAATTAGAAAGTGATATTTTAATTTATTAAATCATTCCAGTTATGCCTTATAAATCGCATAACTTTTTCAAATATATAAAACATTCTACAAAAATATCACTTTAAATATTTAATTTATTGAGATCTGAGTAACTAAACAAAATTACTATCTCCAGGGCATGTGTGGGGTTTATTAAGTCGAGCCCCATGTTGGGCGCCAAAAAACATAACCATGTACCGGTCAAAACCCACCACCACCGCAAGTCAAATCAGATTCAAACTCAGCTTAACCAAAACTGAATTCAAACCCAACTCAACAGCTCAGATAGCAGAAATCGACGGCACAGTGCTATGCGCAAAGAACTAGCTCCACGGTTGGTGAGGACTAGAGACCCTTTTACTGACATGAATATCAATTAACTTTGACTACTTTTAAATCGAATCATATGTATGTTCAGGTTGCCAACACAGACAGCGAGTATTAACATTTAAATAATTATAAAAGAATGATGAACTGAGAAACCAAGTATGTTAGAAAATATTTAATAAGAATAATTTGTTTTGTTTCAATCAAAATATAGAATGCATTAATTACCTGTAGTCTTTAAAAGAATTGATAAATATAATAAGAGTGGCGGTCCTTATCATATGCCAACAAGTATTACACAACATGGGATTCTATGTTTATGCCCCCAACGAGAAATATAAAGGCAGATAAAGGTATTCATTAAGAACGGAAATGATTGTTCTAATTTTATTACGGTGGAATGTGAGATTTATTTTCACATTCGGAAATCTATTCATGAAGAGCAAAACGTATTTTAAGGCATAACTTTAATCTTGATTTGAAAACTGATTTAAACTAAATATATTTGAGAATTGGTTCGACTTTAATTTAAATCACTTCATCACGAATTACGAGCACGGAGCGGGTTTTACCGGAACAAAGATGCAATGGTACTGACGAATTACAAGGCAGAGAGTAAAATTGAAAGATGATCGCTAGTCGATGATCGAAGTCCTATGGCGGCTTGCATTTGGCAAGTCTTACGCCCTTTGACTAATGAATCGGAAAGGAAGTACTTTCTTCCTCGAGAAATTTAAATAAGAGAATATGATCACCGACCAGCCTAACGGAGTGGAAGATGGCCCTACGTCAGCAACATTTGATGATGATGACTTGATAGTCATTGTTGAAAAATCAAACCCATGTAAAATGCTCTACGTGATGACTTGACCAATTAATTAAAGTCAAACGAACTTTTATCGAACTATTTTAAAACATTTATAAACTATATTAATTATGTCCTAATATCGTGCCCTTCCTGAATATTGATATAAAATAACAAAAGCGGTATTAAAATACATTTAACCCTTTATCGACCTTTTTTTGCAATAAAGACCTTTAAGATTATATTTGCATAAATAAATATTAGTGGAACAAGAAAATCATTTAACATTATTTGAATACATATATATATACTTATAACGTAGATAGGAGCTGGGGACATAGGTGAAACATTGAGCTAATAATTTATTAATAGCTAAAGGTAAGAAAAAAAATAGTAAACATGTAATATTTTCCTTTGACTCGATGACTAATAGAACTTATAAATTTAGCTCTAATGGGCGAGAATTACTATTTGAAATTAATGTTATATTATTTGCGTGAGGCAAATGGAATCAAAGGGCTCATCGAGTCGAAAAATTATTGGCATATAATTTTAAATACGACATTAATAAAGCACACAAATATATATATTAAATGAACCGCCAAGTATGAAAAGAAAAAGTTTAAAGACTAGAGATTTAAAGAATTACGAGATAGATTTACAGTAGCATGAATAAAAGGTTTTATACAAATTGTTACATTAAAGAATAAAGAGCTCTTAATTAGGAGGAGAGTAATAAAGTTCGAACTGGCCAGAAAGTTTAACGTTCATTATAGAAATATATTACCCTTCCGTGCTTGTCCTTAAGTTACTCCTCCAAGTTGTTGAAAACGTAGGCACCATTGATTGATTATTGGAACAGTATTTTAGTAGCTTTCATTATTTTAGCAGAATGATCGATTCGGAAAACGGTTCAGCAGCTCCAGTGAAGATTCCTCGGGACTTTAGGAACCGTACCCAGAAGCCTGATGTTCTAGCCCTCTATCATGATGAAATACAATTTTTATACACACAGAGTTCACTGCACTACTCTACAACCAAAACTAGTTTTTTTCTTTACTTTTCAGGGCTATATATCTACTGTTCCCTGATGCCTCCGGCTAGCGCTCCCTTTATTATCAATCTGTTTTTTTTTTTTATAATTAGTTGTTTTCAGAAACATTCCTTCGATAAGGCTTTCAAACTAATTTTTGAATTCCTTTCCTAATTAGAAAATGAATTCTTAAAGTCTGAAATGATTTTAATTAAAAATTGAATTCTTATCTTTTTTTTATTAATAAAACTTTACTGTTGTTTTTGAGAATTTGAAAGCCTTTGGAAGGAATGTAGCTTTTAATCGCAAAACTTTACAAATTATTTAAAAGTAAAAAAACAAGTATTCCCGACGCAATGAAACTTTCGAACAATTATATATATTTAATATTTACAAACATATATACGCACAATCCAGGCAATTTAATATATGTAAATTCATGAACATTTTATCATGACTTTATTTAGAGAATTGATCCAATTTAAACTAAACTAATTAATTTTACTACGTATTTGAAACAAGTTATTCATTTGGAAATAAGCGTGGATTGAACGTATAAAGCCCCATTGCATCGGAAATTTAAGGTTAGTATTAGGGTAAATAACATGAAGCTAGGATCGAACTCAGATCCGACTGCTTCATATGAGATAGTGATCATGTGATGTTTAGTGGTTTAACACCAATCCTGCCTAATAGGATAGTCGTGGCTATGGTTGTTAAAGAGCCAAAGACCACCAAAATGTATGGGTACTGAATTGAGTTCAGACCCATATGACTATATAAGCTATTGAGCTTGGGTTGAAAATATTAATAGTGTTTTCAATTTCAATCTCATAGTTTTGTAGTTAAATAGAGTTAAAAGGTGGGTGCTGGAGGGTTGCATTAGATCCTAAGATCTAGGTGCAGTGCTCTCAGATCCAAGGCTCCTCACTGATGAAGGCCACAAGCCAGAAACTAGTCTGGGGATATTGTATGAGTAGGCACTAGATAGGGATTTTATCCACAAGCCTTCTGGCATCCATTGATTGCTCTTGTTAGCACAAGATGGCACTACTATACGGAGAGTTTTGCTGTATTTTGAATTGTTTAACTGAAATTATAAATAAAAAAAAAAGAAAATATAATTACTGTACATATTCATAAATATCATGCAAATTTTCAACATGCATAAATATGGGAATGTACTGATTAGTTGCATTGTAATGCAAGGAAACCAACATTAGCACTAATTGGTAGATTATTTGGCATGTGAGAATCCCAAGGGTATGTTCTGCTTTAGTATTTAAAAAAAAATTGTAATTTTCAATAATTTATTTACATATTTAAAATTATTTTTGAAATTTAAAATCAAAAAATTATTTGATTACATTTAGATTTTATTTGAAAATGTTTAACTTTAAGAAGACAAGTTACTAAAATGTAATTACAATAAAGGGGAAACTGTTTTTACTGGCTAACCCATATTACTATCATAAATGCTGGTAAGAAATTTTTGTGAAAATTTTAATAGTTATAAATTTAAATTTGACTTTTAAGACATATTTTTATTCTTTTACAATAACTAAAAATTGTTTACATTTTAAAAATGAAATTCAAATAAAAATATGTTATTTAATAATTTTTATGATTAGGCAATATTATGATCCAATAAGAAAAAAGAAATTATGATTAAAATTGTCACTAGAGTCTTTCAAATAATAGTGGGAAGAGCTGGAAGTGAAATGAGTGTTTTTAAATTTTGGATTTATTTTATTAATTATACATTATGTTTAACTAAAAAAAATTAATAGTCTTAAATAGCTAACATTAAAAAAGTCTCTGTAGCCATTTTTCAACAGAGGATCAGTAAAGAATATAACACTAGATTAATTTGTTTACTCCCAAATCCATTTTGCTAATGCATTAGTGGCAGTTTCATTTATATTTATAATTTTTATTTTTATAATTAAACCTTTATTCTGTATCATATTTTTCAATCTTTACATTATTTATTACAAGTTTACAAATAAAAAACATTCTGAAAAATAACATTTTAACTCTGCAAATGTATAAAAAGGTACTAAACTGAAGGTCATGAAGAGAATAATAACTTTTTTCTTATTGCATAATTTACTTTACCAATTAAAAAAACTTAAGCAAATTATCTCTTTTATGACCTCCATTTCTAAAATTAATATAAATTCTTGTTCAGGGAATTTTATTTTAAAATATAAAACTGCACTTATAATTATAAAAATCACCACAGTAATTTTCTGCACCGATGTTTACCATAATTACAGTTTCATTTGACATGTCTTCTTAATAGCAAAAAAATCTAATTGTAATCATTAATATTTTTGTTTAAAATAAATATTGTGCAAATGTCACAAACATGTTAATAAACTATGGAAAATATACAATTTTTTTATTGCAGCAATGAAAGACAAACTTTTTTATAAAAGCACAAGAAAAAGAATTAGCCAATCAATGGTATTGTTAGTTGTTTTGTTTTATAATACCAATTAGTGATATTAATAACTTCATTGAATTTCTAATATCTACTAGTGACATCTTCAGATTTTTTTTAAAACAAATAAATCAATATAAAGTTGTTTTCTCTTAGCATGTTGAAACTGCTTGAGGGCATAATTTCTATGCAAATGCACAGAAATATGCCATTTAAGTGGCCACACTGTTATATAACATTCTATTTCAATGGTTAAGCTTAGATAATAGTCCATTTACTTGTGTGCAGTGCCTATTTCTATGCTACAGCCCAGAAATAGGAGAGGATGCCACCACTTATGGTGGACTTTGTGTTACACAATTTATACAAACAATCCCATTTTAAATTTAGCTACAGTATTTATTTCTATGTTACAGCACAGAAATAGGACATATTATTCTGCCACAGTTTATACAAACAATTCTTTTATTTTGGATACAGGTATTACCACACAAGAAGTAGGATGTTATTCTGCTGCTTATGGTGAACTTTGTGTTATGCAGTTTCTATGAACAACCCTATTTAAAATTTTGCTACGGTATTTTGTGATGGTGTCTGTAATTGAGACTGTCAAAAGTCTTCAAATTTGCATGCCCAAGTCATTATTTTCCAAATCCAATGATGTAGTATGAGGTAATAAAAATTTTGGAAACTTTGTTTTGCTTCTCTAGATAAGGGTGACACTTTAATCAATTGTCAAACAGGAGGTGTACGCATGATTTTTACAAAATCACACTAAAATTCACGTTTGCATGAGATAAATTGCGAGAACAATCAAAAATACTGGATTTATTTTTGGCCACTATGTTGTTTTGAATAAATTCTTTTTATTCTTATTAAAATTACAAATTATATTTGCATGGCCATGATGTTGTTTTGGGAAAATTATTTTTTTTTATTCTTGTTAAAATTTGATTTGCATCAACACAATATTGTTTTTATTCTTGTTAAAATTGCAAATTTCATTTTAGAAAAATAAAAATTAAAAAAAAAGGTTAGTCCAATTTATTTTTTATTTCTTTTAGATAAATTTCATTATTTATGATTTTATTGTAAATTAAAAAAAGCACTATAAAGTTGAAAAAAAAAAAGAATAACGGCCCTGTAACATTATAATTCTGTTTGTTTACATATAAATTATGCCCTCAAATGGTTTCAACATGCTAAGAGAAAACAACCCAATATAAATTTTTATTTCCAATTTTTACCATTAAATTAATTTAAAACTGGCAAAATAACACTATAAATAGCTGAAAGAGAAAAACAAAAAGCCACAAACAAAAGAATCATCATGAGAACATGCTGACAACATGCAATGGGAAATGAAGTCTTTAATCAATTATTGTTTGGTGAAAGTCTTTCTAATAAATTCTTTTTTGTTTTATACTGCAAAAATAGGTAAATTCCAATATAAAAAGACATAAGTGTGAGATGAACAGGGTTTCTTATAAGCCCATACATCTTCCAGTTTCTTATACTTTTTATTTAATTTACTCCTTTTTTTTTACCTGCCTGTCTAAAAATTTTTGTAACTCAATTATATTTTGTAGATATTGGAAATAGTTTTAGAAAAAAATTAGCATATAATTTGAATTTTTAATTTTACAAGTAACAGTGCTATTAAAACAGCAACAAACTTTCCATGAAGTAGTGCTACCTAGTGCATGCTTTAGTAATCAGTGGGTTCAGGAAGGTTGTGCATAAAATCTCTAATTAGTGCCTACTCATCCAATATCCCCAGACTGGATTTTAGCTTGTGGTTTTCATCAGTGAGGAGTCTTGAATCTGAGAGCACTGCATCTAGATCTTATGAATGGAGCATTAGATCCTAAGATCTAAATGGAGTCCTTTTCAACCCATGGCTCCTCACTGATGAAAGCCACAAACTGAAATATAGTCTGGGGATATTGGATAAATAGGCAGTAGATAGAAATTTTACATACAAATCTCTGCACTAAGTGACATTAATCTAAAGAGAATTTTCTAATTGTTTTAATAGTTTGTGCCAGCATAGGAAATGGTGATCATGCATCATTGGTATCAGTGGTGATTAATCTTCCTTGAGGTTTAAAACTAAATGATTTGCTGACTATTAATTTTGATAATTTAGTGTTACTATATAAAACTCAAAAATAGAAATTATAAAATACAAAGAAAAATTTAAATACTTTTATTTACATAACTGCACTAAAAAGTAAAAAAATAAATTTTCTTGTGCTTTCACAAATAAAAGCATCATGAGACATTCATATTTACAAATAATATTAGCAGAAATTAAATTGAAATCATTTTAATAAGTCTATAAATAAACTCCATTAAATCACAAGTCAGAATACTATAGAATCTTTAAATAAATATGCAAATATTGTCCATTTTATTAAATTAACAAATAAATGTCCACTTTTTGTATTAATACTATTCTATTTATTAAATAAAAGATGACACTTTTTAATTTAGAAAACAGATTAGAGTTGATACAAAAAGTGGACAATATTTGTAAGTTTATTTAAATAATTCGTTGGAAATTTAACTTGTGAATGAATATAATTAACATATGGGCTTATTAAATGATTGAAATGTAACTTCTACTAATATTATTTGTATACATGAAAGCCTTATTTTATTTGTGAATGCTGGAAAAACTATTTTTTACTTTTTAGTATATCTATGTGAATAAAAGAACTTCTTTAAAAATGTTGATCAATTTAGCAATATTATTAATGACTTTTAGTTTTTCTGTTGTTGCTCAATTGTTGGATGAATTGAAAATAATTATTTGCATTAGCAGACATGAATGTAGATAATGGTGGCATAATTAAAACATTTCTAAATAAGAATAATATCAAATTCATTCAAAATACAAACAATGATAGTTTATCTATAAATTATGTTCCTGGCATACATGGGAGAGTTTCTTTCTTATTTTAAGTACCATATAAGTAAAAGACAAATATTTTTGCTGTGAGTGTATATAACATTTCCATAATTATATGTAATTTTTGACTTATTGGCCAATTAAATGAATACTGTTAATATATTTATAACATCACTAGATAATATGTGAATGCAAAATGACTTGTAAGCCAATATATATTGTAACTGAATTAAAATGTACCCTGAAGTTAAATGCCATTTGTAACTGAATAAAATATTGATCATAGTATATTCTTACTCATTGTTTAATTATTGATCATCATTTACAACAGAATAAAAATATGACACCAGAGAAGAACAATCAGGGCTAATTTAATGTGCACTCTCCACCAATTTTGAATTCTAAGGATTGCCTACAGCCACTGCTAACACATCTAAGCAATAAATGGCATAGAATAATCCACATGGGGTCAGCTGGATGTGTCAGCAGTGGTTTGGGATAGTCTTTAGAATTAAAAATGCAGAGAACACTCTAAATTAGTACCAAACAATCCTAAGTTAATAATGCCTATAAATTATAGCATCATTGGTATCAGAATGATAACAATAAACTATACAAAAATGAATATCTATAAATGAATAACAATCTAACACTTAATTCAATAAAACAATGAGAGTAATCTTTGTTATAGCATCATGAATTCAAATAGAATTTAGAATAAGTAGAAAATAAACAAAATCATTATTTCAAACTACCCTAAAATATGACTGTTATTTATAATAGATTAAAGATAAAACAATAAAACCTAATATCATTATCGTATAAATAATGACCTCTGCTTATTATATAATTTGTTTATAATATAATAAAAATAATAACAAAGAATTAGACAAATAAACCTTAATATTTTTATGACACTATTTACAATATATTAAAAATTAAACATTATTTTATTTATATTTAAATGAAATAATTCATGGATGAATAAAATAATAATTTTAATACACCCTGCAAATTTGCAATATCAATAACATCTAACAAAATATATGACTCACTAATTTATTTTTAATTATAATTAAATAAAATAAAAATAATGCTAACTTAGCTATGCTATTCCACTAATATCAATGTGCTCTTATTAATTAAATCAATTATAATAAGACTAAATATTTAATAATAATGCAAAACCAATTAACCTAACATATCTTTCCACTTTTATCAATTTATAATACTATAAAATAAAACCTTATTAGATAACATTAAAATTTATAATATCCAATTACATCAGTATATAAAATACACAATAGATTTCTATTTGATGCTTATTCAAACACAATTGACAAATCATATCCAATGATAGATTGTTAAAACTTTGGATTATAATTATTAAAACATATGAAAGATACTTAGTGTTTGTTATAATCAAGTAGTAAAATAAAATTTAATATCTAAACTGAATTTATGATCCACACCATCAAACTCTAAATATGATTAAAGCAAAGCACTATAATTAGGAACAGGTTAAAATATATTAGTAGCTCCATAACTAAATAAAATTAAGATCTTAATGTCTGTATACTGACTCAATGTAATATTCTCTTTAATCAATAAATGATTTAAAATGAAACATACCAACATTTTGTTCCAATTATCTTTATTCATCTTCAATAATTATCATATTTGTATTTTATCAATCGTCAAGACACTTCATATATAATTTCTACCTTAATATAACTGTTACTTGTTGCTAACAAAATAATTTCAATAAGCTCCTAATTACTTATTGAATATTTACTTATTGAATATTTAAAAATGTCAAATCAATTAATTTATTGCCATATGAAAATCTATGCCTTATCAGAAAATAAACATTAAATTCAATACAAAGAAAACAATATGTAGTTATACTCTCTTACCTAGCCTGTGGTTTGGTTTCTGAACTATCTTGAAATTGTTTCTAATAAATTATGTAATATAATTAATTAGTGAATATCATTGTCATTAAAATATGACTAACCAATAAATTTGCATTGTAAAATTGAATGCCAATCAAACAAGCTTACGTGTTTTAAATTAATTCAAAATTTGTTAACAAATAGGTAAAAATCATATATATATATGGCAAACATGATAAATATTTAAAATTTATACATATGATCAGATTAAGGCTTATTCAATAAGTTCTCAATTGATATTAATTCTTTTAAATGAAATACATGATTGTACATCAAACTTTACATATCAAATGCTAAGATTATAATGTATATTTATGTATATATACACTTTTCAAAATATAAAAGAGTTCAGAACATAACTATCTTTTATATAAAGAAAAAACATTTAATGGAAATCAAATAAAATCTACTAAAGGTGATTATATCTATTTGTTGATGTTATTTTAAGAGTATAAAATTAAAATAAATACTTCATAACCAACAAATAAGAAGATAAATATATTTCAAAATTACAATTAATAATTACTAAATTATGAAATATAAATTTGAATTTAGAAAAAAACATAACTCTCCTATACTTGTAAAATAAATCTCTACTTAATTTAAATTATACTACCATTTATTAAGAACATTACAATCTTGAATTATGTATTTTTTATTAGCCAAAATATAATTCATTTCTGCTGTACCTTCATTTGAATGCTTCCATTTCATTTCCTTTTAACATTGTTTTAAAAAAAAATTATAATATAAAGGATTTTTTTCCTGCAAACTTCACAAAATCTATGTCCTCTCATTTTTATTATTCTCACAAAATTTACTTACAGCACTTTCATCTTTCATTTTTTTATTATTAAAGTCTCCTATAACAATTTTAAAATGTGTTTAGTCTAATCAAAAGTCTTTTGGACATCCATATAAAAATAATATACTATAACATCAATATGAAAACTTATTGGGAAATAAACCTGATTTATCTACACTTGGTATCTGCTATTAAGTTGAATAACTAATTTTAGCACTCTGTCCTATACATCATCAATCTCCACAAGTAGAAGTTATCATAACTATAAACATAGGTAGGAAAAATCAAGTGTTGATACCTCAAACACCACACACATATTATGAATTAAGTGAAAATTAAGGAATATATTTTAGATGAAGATACTTTTTAGTTTAATGAATGATCACTAATAATCATTAACATAATTCTATAAAGTAGTTTGTTGCAAAGTTGTAAGTTTAGAAAGTTTGCCATATCATTAAAATATAGGAAATTTTTATCTATAATGTCCTAAACAAATGATGAAAAACTGTATAAAAGATTGTTGTCTGGGCTAACTGCTGAGTGCTGGTTTAGCATGAAATATGCATTTTGGAGTAAAAGTTTGAAACATATATATATGATTGTATATATCTATTGAAAAATATTTATCATTTACACATACATTCATTCTGCTTTATCAGGCAGCTGAGAAGAAAGACCATGGTGTTTTATTTATCTTAAACTTAAAGGTAAAAATCAATAAACTCACCATGCTGACTAATGCATGTTGGTGAGCAGCCCATCCATGTTTGTATACTATATAAATAATCATATAGTATATGAATAATCATATAGTAATAACAGCTGCAATGAGAAGAATGTATGGAGTGAACATTAGGATCAGAAAAGACAAAAATAAATCATGGCCCTTATTCTCAGGAGGCTGTAAAGTCACCAACCAAGGTAGCAGTTGATGGCTGAAAGTAAAGAGTGCTGAGAATCACATGATTGTGGACCCAGGCTGCCATTTGATGACAACTTTTTATTTAGTTATTTACAACTGCCAACCACTTTCAAGTGAAGGAAGATTGCAAGAATTAGAAGAAGAACTATCTTATATTAAATGGAACATTATTGGACTTTGAGAAGTTAGAAAAAAAGATGAAGAGAAAATTGATTTAAAAAGTGGATATGTGCTTTACTATAAAGGCACACATATTGGAAATACAAGTGAAGTAGGATTTATTATAAATAAAAAGTGAAAGAACAACATTGTGGAGATTGATGGTGTATCAGACAGAGTGGCAAGATTAGTTATATAACTTAATAGCAGATACCAAATGCAGATAATTCAGGTTTATGCCCCAACAAGTTCTTATAATGATGAAGTAGTAGAAGATTGTTATATGGATGTATAAACTGCTTTTGATCAGAGTAAGCAATATTTTAAAATTGTTATGGAAGACTTTAATGCTAGAATTGGTAAACAAATGAAAGATGAAAGTATTGTAGGTAATTTTGGTTATGGTAATAGAAATGAGAGAAAACATAGATTTGTGGAGTTTGCAGAAAAATATTATACTATGAATTTTTTTTTTAAGAAGAATGTTAAAAGGAAATGGACATGGAAGCATCCAAATGAAGGTACAGCAGAATTGGATTATATTTTGACTAACAGAAAATACATATTTCAAGATTGTAATGTTCTTAATAAAGTTAACACAGGAAGTGATCATTGATTAACGCAAAACTAGAGAGACAAAAATTATTTTTAAAAAACAATATTTACAGTTGATATTCCTAATCTTCAAAAATTTTCTAATGAATTTAAATTAGAACTTACAAATAGGTTTCAAGTGTTAGGTGATTTTGAACATGATTCAGATTTGAATGAAATTAATATGAAAATAACTGATACACTTTTAAAAACTGCAACAAAGATAGCTGGTAGAAAAAAGCAGCAATTGACTAATAAAATTTCTACTGAGACTAGAGAATTTATGAAGAAAAGAAGGAATATGAAGATATGCAAAAATGCTGCATTGAAAAGGATTGAATATCTCAAACTTTGTAAAATGGTGCAGAAAAGAGTTGAAAATGATATAAGAAAGTATAACTGTGAAATATCAAGGAGAGCTGTAGAAGAGAATAAAAGTCTCAAGAGTGTAAAACAACTTTTTGGTATTGGAAGGAATTTTATATCTGCAATAAGACAAAAAGATGGGATTATTACTAAAAAGAGAGAAGACATCATGAAATGGGTAGAAGACTTCTATCAAGAATTATATAGTAATAAAAAACAAATATCTTCTATGTCTACTGTATCTTCCAAATTGCCCATAATTTTAAATGAAAAAGTGAGACATGCGATTAAATGTATAAAGAAAGGAGAGGCTCCAGGTAATGATGGAATTATAATTGATATATTAAAAGAAGCAGGCAAAGAAATAGAAAATATTTAAGCAATGTTATATACCCAATGTCTAAATGATAAAGATGTACCAGATGATTGAAAAAATGCAGTATTAATCTTAATATTTTAAAATGTGATGAAGAAGATATTGGAAATTACAGATCTATCAGTCTTTTATCAGTTTTATACAAAATTTTTTATCAAGATAATTACATTTAGTCTACAGAAAACATTGGATTTCTACCAAGCAAGAGAACAACCTGGATTTAAAAGTTGTTTTAGTACAGTAGATTATATCCAGATATTGAGAGAAGTTATAGAAAGGACAAATGAATATGAGTTGTCATTATGCTTTGGATTTGTAGATTATAAAAAGGCATTCGATTCTATACAAATTTCTTCAGTGATTAAAGCATTGGATCATGAAGAATATTTATAAAATGCAACAGCAACAATTAGATTATATAATGATATTAGGAAAGTTTACATTGAGAAGGGTGTAAGATAGGGCAACTCCATATCTCCAAAACTTTTTACAGCAGTGCTGCAAGAAGTATTTTGTGGATTAAAATGGGAAGCTAAAGAAGTAAAAGTAAATGGAGATTATTTAAGTCATTTAGATTTTACAGATGATATAGTTGTTCTTGCAAATAATGCTTTAGAGCTGCAGGAAATGCTGCAGGAGTTATCAGATGAAAGTAGAAACATAGGACTAAAGATAAATGTTAAAAAGACTAAAATAATCTTTAATGGATTTTCTAAAAATATGAAAATAAAGATTGGTTATGATGAGTTAGAAGAAATTAACAGCTACAAAACTTTGGTCAGATTATTAATACCGATGGAAACATAATGGATGAAATTAATCATAGAATTAAACTTGGATGGAGTGCTTTTGGTAGACATAACTTGATATTGAAAGGCAATATGCCTCTGTGTTTGAAAAGGAAGGTTTTTAATAAATGTGTTTTATCAGTTCTTACTTATGGATCTGAGACTTGGATACTTAATAGAAGATCAATACAGGGACTTCAGACCACTCAAAGAATTATGGAGAGATGTTGTAAGTAATAAGAAGAGACTGACAACATAATATATGGGTAAAGAACAAACAGGTGTTACTGACCTCATTGAAAAAATTAAAAGACTAAAGTAGAATTGGGCTGGATATTTTGCTAGAAGATATGATAATAGATGACTAATTGAAATCTTAAACTGAATTCCATGAGATTGTAAAAGACTCAGAAAGATACCACATGTGAGATGGATGGATGAAATAAGAAAGTATGCAGAGGTGATGTGGAGAAGAAAAGCTAAAGATCAGAGAAAATAGATTGAACTTGGAGTTGATGATGATGATATATATGAAGTTAAAAAGTATATTTATAAAAAGGTGTATATGGATTTCAATTATAGAATGAGCTATATAGATTTTATTTACTTGATCAAAAAGTGAACTAGTGTTTAAAAAAATGCATCCAGATTGGTGTGATTTCTAGGCTAGAGGGTTGTAGTGATACGATTGAAATAAGGTGAAAGGTGTCCTGAAAGAGAAGTAACATATCTAGAAAATTTTCTAAATAATGATAAAATTCATTATACCTCAGTTGAAAACACTATCAATTTGATTTTTAAAACTTTCTAGATAAGCTATTCTTCCTTATACAAATGTATGTGTAATTCAATAATTTTAGAAATCATGTAATGACATAGCTATGTAGTAAGATATTCACAGTATTACTTTAATGTCAATAAACTGGAAATTGTGTAGAATATTGAAACAAATACTGTATATTATTATAAATATAGGAGATTTGAGCACAAACTTTCAAGCAACCTTCAACCATACCCTCTATCTCATACCACTGATACACTTGACAACAAATGTAGAAAAGATAAATAATCACCTACATTTTTATGCTAAACCAGCACTCATCAGTTGATTCAGATCATCATCTTTTACATATATATATAATCAGTGCTCAGTTTATATTAGTTGATTCAGATCATCATCTTTTACATATATATATAATCAGTGCTCAGTTTATATTAAAATAGCAAATCTTCATACTTTAATGGACAGGCTTCAACCCATTCCAACCACCAACTTCTCAGCCTTTCAAATCATTAAATATCTGATGATGAAATGCCCAAATCCCATTCTGATGACAATATTATTTTTATGTTCATGTTGACTTCAAGTCACTCTGACCCCACATGTATCGGACCTTATCCATTTAAATACATATTATTATTATGTTTCAAATATTTGACATATACTTTTTCTTTTATATAGGTTTAAAATTAATCCTCCCATGTAGATTAGAATTAACTTTATATAAAATTGATAATGATTATATATGGAATCTATTACATTTACCTTTACTTAGAAACTTAACTACATAGTTATTCCTAATATACCTATGTTTGCCAATGCAAAAAATAATTTTCAGGTATATATAATAAAATGAAAACAATTTATTATTCATCAAAAAAAAAAAAAAAAAACAGGGAGGGGAGGTTCTAAGCAATCAAAGTGATTTGCAAATTTGTTTTTTTAAAAAGAACTGAAACGAGAATTTTTTTAAAAATAAAAAAACTAAATTTTATATCAGTTTTTTTTTTTTCGTAATTATTCTGATTGGATTCTTTCTTTAGACAGAACCATCAAGCCTTCACTAAATTTAGTAAATAGAAACAAAGAAAAAGGAATAATACCACTAGCTAGCTAAACCTACCCTGGAACTATTTTAAATAACTCTCGTGAAAATGCGATGCTATGACATATGAAAAAAAAAAGGAGAACAATACTCGTTTCAGTTAACAGAGATAGAACTTGTAAAAGCATATGATAATTACAGATGAACTGTTTAACAATTATCAGAAAGAAAAAATAAATGAAAGTTACTTTCTTTTATAAGTTTTTTTTTTTTCAATTTTTTTTATAAGTTTTATGTTTAAAAGACTGTTTGAATTTTATCCTAATTATTTTTATAGATATAATAAACACCTCCATACTTCTTCATTCTTTTTAAATTCATATAAATAAAGATATAATAAAAGACAAATGACCCCCAAGATGCATTTCGTGCGGAATCAGCACTCATCAGTTGGCCCAGGTCACTATCTCCCATATATATCTATGCTATATATATATAATTGGATTAAAATTATACGGGTTAAAAGATTCAAGAAATCCCTGGGCAATTGATAACTTTTATCTAATAAGAATTTACTTACATTTATAAGTGGACCTTTCTGATTGGAGATAAGCTTTTGCTCTCAGAATGTAGAGATTTCATTGGTAAAAAATACTTTACAGAACAATAGCCATATAGAGAGAAAAAACCCCTTCCCAGAAATCGCGAGTCACACTTAAGTTCCACGGTCAGGAAGAAGGAATAATTTACTCGTCGGAAAAAATAATCTGGAAGGCATATAAGAGCCAACAGAGAAGGTAACAACTTCGGGGGGTTTGATATCATAGCACAGTGCAGCACTAAGATACATAGGGAGCCTCAATTAAGGCTGGATAATCCCCACAGTGTTCATACTCCTGATCCGACCCATAGTGTAACTTCTGGACCACCCTCCACGGCAAACTTCAAGACATATCATTGGCACAGTCGACAAACCAGTAGGATATTCAGAAATATATAAACATCGGGAAACTAGTAATCCAAAATTCACAAATTCATAAGTGATGCCGTTCAAATTAAACATGGCGCAGGTAAACGTTGGAGAATTTGACGTGCATAGACAATCAGAATGGCCTCTATATGCAAGCCGCATAGATAAATACCTTTTAATGAATAATATTGTAAAGGACAAGAGAAAAATTGCCACTCTACTGTATTTTGCGGGTCCAGATGTAATTAAAACAGCAAATCATCTATGTAACCCGAAAAAACCAGAAGAACTGAAATATTCAGAACTATAGGACATACTTCAAAAATATTTTGATCCCAAACCAACCAAACATGTAGCATGCGTCCATTTCCAGAATCGTAGGCAAAATAGAGGCGATAAACACTCGCAAATTCGATATTGCACTACAGGAGTTAGCAAAAGATTGTGTTTTTGGGAATTATTTGGAAGAAGCACTATTGCAGCAATTCTTATGGAGCATGTCTGACGGAGACTCTGAGAGCAGTTATTAACAATCGATGACCTTACATACAAAACAGCGATCAAACGGGCCTCGACACGAGCGACTATGGAGCAATCAAAACAATTCCAGAGTGCAACGGCAGCAGAATGGTGTCAAATAAATCTCGTGGAACTAAACGGAAATGACGGAATGAAGTGTTTCAGGTGCGGAAAATCTGGACATTTAGCTAAAACGTGTAAACAAATAAACTTCGCAGAAAGAAATTAAAATGACGAAATGAAGTGTTACAGATGCGGAAAATCCGGACATTTAGCAAAAATGTGTAAATGGAAAAAGAGTAAATGTAGAAATTGTAGGAAAATAGGACACTTAGCGGAATCGTGTAAAAACAACAAGCAAGTGGAAGTTAAAAATACGGAAACCGTTAATAACGATCAAATAATGTTGTCAGTAAAAATATTTGACCGACCATTTGCCATGGAAATTGACAGTGGTTCTGGAATATCTTTAATGGCTTATAGAAATTGGAAAACAATAATGCAATTTCTCAATCGAACCAGTAATCTAAAAAAAACAAATCTGATAGCAAAAGACGTAAGCGGAAACACATTGAAATAGTCGGGAAAGTTATTGTTCAGGTACAAACAAATAGCAAAATCACCAATCTCCTGTTATATATCATTCATGGAAAAACAAACCCCATAATTGGAAGAAATTGGTTTAAACCTATGGGCATCAAAATAACTATCACAAAAAAAATTATGATTGAAAAGGAAATATGCAATACATTCCCGTCATTCTTTAAAAAAGAACTAGGGGAAATTAGAACAAAACCAGTTGAAATACAGCTTAGGGAGAATGCAAAGCCTGTGTTGTGTAAACCACGGAGAGTTCCATATGCACAAGAAAAACTAGCCAATGCACTGGAGGAGTTAACAAATAAAGGGGTATTAACACCTACGGAAAACTCAGAGTGGGTGACACCCATAGTAATCATTACTAAGCCAGACGGCAGTATACGTATTTGTGGGGATTACTGGATAACAGTTAACCCAGCTTTAAATAAAAGCAATTATCCAGTGCCAAACGTCTGTGAAATATTAGCCACTCTCGAGGGAGCAACTCACTATGCAAAATTAGACCTTAATGCTGCATTTCACCAAATACCAGTAATAGGAAAGTCAGCAGAGATCTTAACACTCACTACACCTTTTGGTCTATTTAAATACAACCGTTTGCCTTTTGGAATTACCACCGCACCAAATATTTTCCAATCAAACATAGACCAACTACTCCGAGGAATAAATGGTGTGATACCTTACTTCGATGATATATATTAATAATGGCAAATTCAGAGACAGAACTCTAGAGCAAGGTTCATGAAGTTTGTGAAAAGCTAGCAAAATCAGGAGCCACACTAAATGAAGAAAAATGTATCTGGAATACTCCAGAAATTAAATTTCTAGGACATATAATATCCAATAATGGTAAAAAACCAATGCCTGAAAAGATACAGGCTATTAAAATGCAGAAACACCTCGGAATGTCAAAGAATTACAATCTTTCCCGGGCCTTATTGGCTATTTTGAATGTTTTCTTAAAGGAAAAGCCCACATTGCCAGTAAGTTATACGAGTTATTAGAAAAAAACCAGAAGTGGAGCTGGGATAGAATACATGAAGATGCATTCAAGAAGACAAAAAGCTTGCTAACATCAGATGACCTACTCATAAACTACTGTAACGGTCAGAAAATGTGTGACTCAGTAAACATAGTGCAGAATTCGACCACCATACAGAACAGCAGCACCATCGAGTAGCGAAGCCACCCGTGGTACTGAGTTCGAACATAGTTATCGGTTCCACAATACAATCCACGAAACAACGCATCTGATGCAACATTAGTAAATATTTCCTTAGACACGGTGGTCAGGGATATGCAAGAGACTCATGATTTTATTCTCGAGTTAGCCAATAATCAAACTAATATTAATTAAACATTCATATTTACATAATCGAGGAAATATTATATAGAATGGGTATCAAATAAACGAAACGTAACTGCAGATGTATAGTTTAAAATTATTTATTAATACATTTTAATAAAACAATCTAATAATATTTTGTGGATTTAATGCTTCAGTAGTGGAATGTGCGACATGATTATATTTTAAAGAATACATTTACTTATTTAGACATTATTTTATATTGAGGATTTCAGTAGCAGTATTTCCGATACTGAAATGTTTACAAAAGGAATTCACTTATTTGAAGGTGTAATCTAGCTACCTAAAATTCTCGAGTAAGTATTTCTAATGCATGCCTGGAGGGATTTATACTTTTGCAATGCAAGAGTCTAAAGTATGGGTTATAAGAGTAATGGCAGACATATATTTATTTAATTAAAATATTTATTTATAACTAAGGGCAAATATTTATTTGAGAGTGATTTATGAAGATAATGCAGAGGCGGAGTGATATATAGAATAATAAAACTAAGTAAAGGAACACGTGGTACACTTTAGAAAGGCGATATGGAATGGCAGTATATCGAAACTGCAATGCCGTGAATGAGTTTATAAGGATGTCAGGCTGGTCTCTGCCATGGCCCGATGAAGTAAGGTGTCACATAAGCA
This sequence comes from Epiperipatus broadwayi, assembly GCA_028023455.1. Classification (NCBI taxonomy): domain Eukaryota; kingdom Metazoa; phylum Onychophora; class Udeonychophora; order Euonychophora; family Peripatidae; genus Epiperipatus; species Epiperipatus broadwayi. The sequence goes on from JAQFVV010006777.1 coordinate 74,232, forward strand.
TAACCAGAGACAAGCGGTACGTGTCACAAGTTGCTGCTGGCTGCATGACAGGTCAAATCCTATGGGAGCATTTATTATGTCCGCTTGTGTAGGACGATGGAGGTTAATTTCAACCCTGAAGAATCCGAAATATTTATGGCGGAATAGATCATCGCGTCTCTAAAACGTAACACATGTATACTTATAAACGATTATGATAAGATTTAAATGGATTTCTAATTCAGCCCGACATTATCAACATTTACTAAAGAACGTTGGTGACTCTCAAAGAAATGTAATTCTATGGAATTATTCATGATGATTTAATAAATACCAAACATATATAAATTGGGAATTATTATAACTAATACGTCAGCCATTTGCGAAGTAGTAGACCCTGCATTACAATAAATGAAGCATTGAATGCGTGTCGATTTATATGAAAGTTAAGTTATTAAAGAAAGTAAATATTAATGAAAATTTGACAAGCATTCATTGTTTTAAGCGATCCTAGATTTAAACTTTGAAAATTGAAATAATTATGAGCATGCAATAATTAAATAATAACTATAGATAGAAATGTAGATTATAGAAATACGCACCCAAGAAAGATAGAGTGAGGTAAGCTAGATTAGCGTCGTGTAATTTACACATTACATTAATTATTCAATTTAGTTATACAAATGGTAGTTTTTACATTTTATAAGTTAGATAAGTATTATGAAGAAGAGCTATAGCATATTATTAGAGTACTCTAGAGTTTGAACACAGACAGGTACCTGTTTTATAAGAAGTTTTCTGATTCCATTGGTTAAGTAGCAAATAGTTCATGAGTGGCAATTCTTTCTTGTATTTAGATATTTCATTTAATTTCACAGCAGCAGTAGCTTTTTCATTTATTTCAGGCAGCAGATCTTCATGGTGAATTTATGATGGGCAATGGAAAGTTCAGCATCCTATAGGCCATCTCCCGATGGAGAATAATCTAGGTGCTTTACTCGGTCATACCTTGGCAGGAACAAATTATTTTTATATTTTTGGAGACTCTCAGTGATCGAGAGCAAAGCTAAAGTTTTTGTGAATGTCTCCAGCAAGTCTAAGATGGCCTCTTTTTTTATCTTGATCTTTCACATTTTTGTTAAGATATTTTTAGGTTCTATTTAATCTGCCCTGAGGATAATCAATGCATTTTGTTGGTTTTTAATTAAAGAAAGCTGCCGTTCTATTGTTTACATTTTACATTTACTAATTATATTTTGGGGAATTTTTCTTAAATTAATCTATTATCTATCACTGACCGATGCTTTTAAATTTCAAAAACAAAAAGGGAACATAAGATTATTTTAACTTTTAATTAAATATTACATCAGATATTTTTTTAGAATTATTATGAAACGAAATTTAAACAAAGCAATAAATACGAACTTTATAATCCAAAATAAATGATTAAAATTATACAAAATTATATAACTAAAATAAATCTAAATTATATTATTTTATCCCTATTTATTGCATTTAATTTGAGATCGAAATGTGTGTGTGTTTATACTGAATTCTACATATATTTATACATTTTTAATATTGTTACACACACAATTCGATATCAAAAAGTTTAAATTTGGGTGGGATAGACCGATCAGTGAGAGACGACAGAAAAAGGTGAAACTTAAGATTTGAATACGAATCTTACTGTTTCACTACAATAACAATGAACAGATAATATTAACCACTGATGCATCAGAATATGGAGTAGGAGCAGTAATAAGCCACCCCACAGATTAAGGTGAACGACCCATAGCTTATGCTTCAAGAACATTATCAAGGTCTGAACGGAACTATAGTCAACTAGACAAAAAAGCCTTGGCAATCATTTTTGGGATAAAAAAGTTTCACCAATATCTATATGGAAGGCATTTTACAGCAATCACTGACCACAAACCATTACTGGGAATGTTTTGAGGTCAAAACAATTACCCAATCACTTAAGCCCGCATGCTGCGTTGGATTGAAATATTATCTGCATATGATTATTCCCTTGAATACAGGAGAGGTAACTTTATAACACATGCTGATGCACTGTCCCGAATACCAGATAATAATGGAAAAACAATAGGACAAGTCTCTATAAACTACATAGATACATGGGAATCAAATGTGTTGAATAGTGAGTTAGTAGCAAAATGGACTAAATTAGATGATGGGTATAGACTATTTTGGAATTGGATATGTAATGGCTGGCCAATTAAATGACCCAACAATCTCCCAGTGGCATTCTGGAAAACACGAGACCAACTGTCAATAAATAAAGAATGCATACTGATGGGCGATCGAGTAATCATGCCAGTTCAAGGTCGCCCAGCAGTCCTAAGTTTGATCCATGATGGACATCCTGGAATTGTAAGAGCCAAAGCTTTGGCACATTCCTATGTCTGGTGGCCAGGTATAGATAAAGACATCGAAAAAACTGTAAAGGCATGTACAAACTGCCAGTCAACTGCAAATCAGAAACCACGAACATATACATCATGGCCAACTGCAACTAAACCATGGGAGTGGGTCCACATGGACCATGCAGGGCCTTTCAGAGAAACCTATTCTTGGTTATAATAGATGCATATTCTAACTGGGTAGAATATAGAATAGTTAGGAATACAGGGTCTAATGAAACAATATCAACTCTTAAAAGAAATTTTGCTTTCCATGGAATACCAGAAAACCTGGTAACAGATAATGGTTCTGGTTTTACCTCAGACCAATTTAAAAATTTTACAGGGGAATGGGGTATCAAACACATTTACACTCCACCCTACCACCCAGAGTCAAATGGACTGGCTGAAAAAGCCGCACACCAGATAAAGCAAGCCCTTAAAAAATCAGAATCTCAAGAAACCCATGAAGTTCTTCAGTTAGCAATGCTTTACCAACATTCCACACCCATAGCATCGACTGGGATTTCACCAGCTGAAAGGTTACTAGGCCAGAAAGTAAGAACCAAACTATCACTACTACACCCACAACATGAATCCATTGAAACTACGACAGAGGAATGCAATGAATTTATGGTGGATTAAAGCATTTGGGTTAGAGATTCCCTAAAAAGAAAGTGGACACCAGGTGTGATCTTGAAAATACTTTCAAACAAAATTGTACTCATAGAATCAGAAACGGGCACACAATTCCGTCACCACACAAACCACATTAAGAAGTGAGTAACAAACAAGTCACCCCCCTACACAGGACTAAATCATGAAATTATAGAAGAAAAGGGAGCTGACAAATGACTGAAGAAGTAACCACACATGAGAGTAATCTTAAACCAGGGAAAGATAAACCTCAAAGAGTGCAGAAGCCTCCTGTCTACCTTAAAGATTACTTGTGTTAAAAAAAAGTGAAAAAAGGGGGGAACCATGGTTCTCTAAAGTAAAGGAGAGGAGTGCTATATATATATATAATTGGATTAAAATTATATGGATAAAAGATTCAGGAAATTCCTGGGGCAATTGATAACTTTTATCTAATAAGAATTTACTTACATTTATAAGTGGACCTTTCTGATTGGAGATAAGCTTTTGCTCTCAGAATGTAGAGATTTCATTGGTAAAAAATACTTTAGAGAACAATAGCCATATAGAGAGAAAAAACCCTTTCCAGAAATCGCGAGTCACACTTAAGTTCTATGGTCAGAAAGAAGGAATAATTTACTCGTCAGAGAAAATAATCTGGAAGGCATATAGGAGCCAACGGAGAAGGCAACAACTTTGGGAGATTTGATATCATAGTGCAGTGCAGCACTAAGATACATAGGGTGCCTCGATTAAGGCCGGATAATCCCCGCAGTGTTCATACTCCTGATCCGACCCATAGTGTAACTTCTGGACCACCCTCCACGGCGAACTTTAAGACATATCAATCTATTATATGCAAAGTATTTATCTAGAGTAAATTGTTACATTTTCATTTACCATTGTCAAACTTCCTCCACACACAACTTTGACGCCATCCATTTCAGATAAATACACTAATGATTATTACTAATCATTTTCGAAACTAGGGATTATCTCTAGCACAGATACAAACTTAAACCTCAGTTAAAGATTAATATATCTGATTTTTTTTAAATTTACACACACGGAGTTATTTACTTTTTTCTGTCCCATATGTAATATCTTTATAGATATAATAAACACCTCCGTACTTCCCTATTCTTTTTAAATTCATATAAATAAAGATATAATAATTATTTTTGAGTTTATATTTGACGTTTGTATCCTGGATATTACGTGTAGAAATTGTCAGTCTTACAAAGGGAAAGAAAAAATCACTCTGTTATTATATAGGTTATTGAAGTGAATAATATTCTTTTAATACCTGTTACATATACTAAAATGAAATTTTGAAAAAATTAACAACTAAAAAAGAAATAGTAAAGAAATAATAATATAAATGCAATGTTTACACAATAAATTTCCCAAGTTTTAAGTAACCATTATATCCTCTAAGTTCATTCATTTGTATATTTAGTATTGCGAATTAGATTTTATGCAGAAGAATTCATATTATATATATGCAGTTGTTTGTTCATTGTTAAATAGTTACATATTTTCATTCTATATGGAAGAATATATTTCTATCTAGTTTTTATAAATTTAGCGATTGGTATCGGAGTGAGCCAATCTTGTATATATTGTAGTTATATTGAATTAGGATTAGGGTAAAAGGCCACTCCTTATAGTTGTTCTCATATAAGGATCATGGTTGTACTTTATTGAATTAGGATTGGGATCTAAAAATGACCATCCCTTATAATAAGTGTTGGAAGATAGCAATGATGTCTATCCTATATAGATTATATGTATATGTTGATACTGAAAGATATGAGTTGGAGAAATGTTTTATATTTATGAATTCATATGAAGAGTTGTGTTTTAAGTTTATTGAAATCGGGTTCAACGTATAGTGAATGTCCTCTATTATCTATAAATATATTAATATTATAATGTAAATGAAGATTAAAATTAAATTTAGTATAATAAAATCTTGAACCTTTATGCGTAATAATTGTTTTTCTACCTGCATATGGAATAAGTCAGTAATGTATAAAGATTAAAAGGACTTTGTTAAAGAAAATTAAATTACTGTATATAAAATTTAATAATTATACTACAATCAAAAACTTTTTTATATATAAGATTGTATGGTCTATGTACATCAATCAGGAATAAACTTGGGTTCTCTGCAATCTATTCTGATATTGCAATTAAGCCTGTATAATGGTCATCATTATATTATTAAATAAAATACCCTTTTAAATGTTTTCTGATGCTTAATACCCGATGCACCCATATAAATTATGTAAATATGAAGGCATAAAAAATATTATGCATCTTTCAATTGAATGTAAGTGCCTGAAAGCAGAAAGGGTACAAATAATGAAGTTGTGGAAGAATAAATATAAACAAAGTGATTATACAGAAAATGGGTTATTGGTTTTTATGCTGGGTTTGGGAAAAGATAAGGGGGATTGAAATATAAAGGCCATGGAGTTGACAAAGATTATGCTGTGGAAATGGGATATGGCAGGATAGAGAAGAATATGGGAAGATATAGGGCATGGAATAGAAAGGGAAAGTAAAGTGGCTAACAAGTTTCTCTGGGCATAGTCACTGAGAGATTCCTGACTCCATATAAGGAGAAATCACAATGCATCTGATCACATCAGATAAAATTAATGAAAATCATGAAATACAGTAAATCCAATATAGGAATACTAAAAGGGTATTAAGAACATTTGTTAAATTCATCAACCAACTTGAAATTACATATAATGGAAAATGCTATTTAAATTATGTTATAAATATTTGACTTATAATATTTCTCTTGTATGAAAATTAAAAAAACAAAAGTGAACTTTTCCCTATAAATCAGAACTAAGGTATATATAAAATTGATAGTATTTTTACTTTGTTTAATAACCTATTAAACATGCTACCCCAATATATCTCTTGAGTCTGCTAATGCAAACTGACATTTTGTATTGACATAGTAATATAGTAAATACCTGGAGTAGTAAATGCATATTACCATCGTTTGGTAAGTCAATACATATAATGTAAAAACACAATATTTAATTACATTTACTATTAAAATATTTTTTAAAAATCAATAAAATTTTTAAAAATTTTATCATTTTGAATTTATATAAAAAAACAACTAGAAATTTAAGGTATTTCTTTAATATTATATACAAAAATTTTATTAGAATAAAGTAAATTTATATAAAAAAAAGACCTTGACATTTAATAACTACAAGTATTTTCAATTAAAAATGAAAGTATAAATATGTCACTTTTCTCTTTTTGGTTTTATGTCTTATAGTTGCTTATAAAAATCAAAGTAGGATTATTTTTAGTCTATTAAAATAAAAATTCAGTTTTGTAAAAATAACTAAATGAAATCTATATTTATATTAAAACTAAAGTTTAGTTTAGGAGCTTTTAACATTACATGTTATAAAAAATATTAACCATTTATATATAAAAAAAATATAAGCTTATAATTATCACTTTTATATTTGGGCAGATCTTTGACATTCTATTCACAGATAATGAAAAAAAAATATTTGTTAGTTTTTAAAAAATACATGTAGTATATTTTAAACAAAAAGCATATATAAATATGAGACAATAAATATGATGTAAGTTGTCGAAACAAGTAAGAAAGATATGGATTAGTAAAAAAATATGAAGCAGTGTTAACCATTAACATTAATATATTTATTTCATTGTTTGATAAATTACTTTAATTTTTTTGCAGAAAGAACTGTGATTTGCACTCGTTATTATACATTTGATTTAGTTTTAGTATCTAGTATGGACAATTAAAATCTTAAACTGGATTCCAAGAGATTGTAAGTATGGACAATTGAAATCTTAAACCGGATTCCAAAAGATTGCAAAAGACCCAGAAAGATACCACATGTAGGATGGATGGATAAAATAAGAAAGTGTGCAAGAATGTTGTGAAGAGAAGCTAAAGATCAGAGAAGATGAATTGAACTTGGAGAAACCTTCATCCTGCAGTGGATTGATAATGGTTGATGATGATGATGGTTTGCACAATTAGAATTATAAGTTATAACTTTAGAGATCCATTTAACAAAGTGATAAACTAGCCTTAGAGATAGTATTAAGGTATATTTATTAATGTATTATTAAGTGCCCATTAAATATATTTTCTCCTCCCTAGTGAAATCTGACTAGAGATGCAGATTGAGTATCTATTAAACTACATTAATAATTTAGTTTTAGTCCTTTAATTAGAGCATGAATATTTTAAAAACTAAATTCTTTTAGTTATACAGATAGAAGCTGTTTTAGGTACCATAATTTAATTTATACATATTTGTATTTTACTTTCCATCTTGTGGGTGTGTTTTTACAAAGTATGTATGCATACATAATATCTTGCTATATCTTTAATGGGTATGTGGTGGAGGCCATCCCCATATACTTAGCTTAGGAAAGGCTATTTTATAGAACTGGAGTTGAGGATCCAGACCCTATATTTTAAGCATATACTAGTTCCAAACTCAGAATCTTTGTTTTTAATTATAGCAAGCCATTCGATCTTAGGGTTACACATATTTGACATGAAATTGCATGAATAACTACACACCAGCACTGCAAATATGTTTTTAATATTTAGGTCTGCACCATTGCAATATATTTTAATCTATAATATGTTTTTAATATTTAGGTCTGTGCCATTGCAATATATGTTAATGTATAATACCCAGTACTTTCACTCATTTATTTATTATTCAACATTAGTCAGAAATTGATGAATCTTTGATTATTAGACTGAACCTGCATTGTCTTCGAGCTAAATTATATGTTCACATTTTAAGTTCTATATGTAAACAGTAGCCATAGCAGCACTGTAATTGTTAAGATGTCATTGGCTAGCACATTCACTTATATAAAATAAGCAAACTTCTGATATAAGGATAGCATTTTGGCATATTAATAAATATAGGCATAATTTTTTAATCATACATACACACATCTATTTATTAAATTGTGATGAGCTATGCTGTAACTTAATTTAGTCACATCTCTCTGTGTACCACCTGCATAAATTTGATTCGACATATTTAACATGTATAATCCTTGTTTTCATTTTATTGTTGATTTTGATTAATTACTAAATCTATTTAAATGTTATCTTGTTTCCATTTCATTACGCATGATCCCATTCCAATCCCAATTCTTTTATTATTTTAATATTTATATGCATTACAGTTTTTTAAGTACTAATTTTACCCTTGGGTTAGTATGTCATTAGTCCATTAAACCCTCTAGTTAATTATTGCTTAGTTAAATTTTTGAGTAACATATATCTTATGTTTGGGGCCATTTCACAGATTCAATTAAGTTCCATGTGTAACCTCAGAAATATTCTTCATAGTGTTTTAAGCTGCATAGGTTGAAGTATGTCTGACCCTGGGACCTTACCATTCCATTTGGTTGGTTTTAAGGTAGTTTTCTTGGACTCTAAGTTTTGTTATGTGAAGGTACAAATTTGACCATTACATTATATATTAGGATTGTCTAAGAGGTGACTGATTTCAGTTATTATATATATGGAAAACAAAAAACACGTTAAAAACTTGCTAATGCTTGTATTTATGTCAACAGATGGTGTTCTACCAAAAACACCGTCAAGCGTTTGTTTACATAAATGTCAGAGCATGCATTCACTATCTCTAACTTTAATTCCACTTTCAGATCATGATTTCAAGCTATTTGCTATGGTCAGTGAAAGACAGGAATTTTAGAAACTAGATCTAAACACAAACTCTGAGCATTTATGAAAGTTTCTATTCAGCTTGCAAGCATGAATCTTTTAGACATGTAATGTCTTCAAACTCAGCATAGCAAGCCAGATAGCTACATGGGTCTGATCTCAGTTCAGCATCACCACATAGTAGAAGCCTCTGCAATATATATCATTGCTAGAAAGACCTCAAAGGTACATTTATGAAAACCAAAAAACAAGTTAAAAACTTGCTAATGCTTGTATTTATGTCAACAGATGGCGTTCTACCAAAAACACCATCAAGTGTTTGTTTACATAAACATCAGAGCATGCATTCACTATCTCTAACTTTAATTTCACTTTCAGATCATGATTTCATGCTATTTTCTATCGTCAGTGAAAGACAGGAATTTTAGAAACTAGATCTAAACACAAACTCTGAGCATTTATGAAACAGTTTCTGACTGATTTCTAGCCTTATAGTATTTACAAACATCTCCATCATTTTCATTAAGTTTTCATTTTCCCCCATGGGTTTTCCTTCATTTTGAGGCTGGCTTTCTTCTGCCATTTCCCCAATTATTTTGTCGTGCTTTTCACTCATATCTATCTTTTTTTGTTTTTGCTTTCTGGACTGTGATCTTCGCCACATCTATAGTATTATTTTCAATTGATTATAAATTTGCTTTGTTATACGACTTTAACTATATTTTATTTGATTAACTCTTAAGACTATGGTTTAACGCTATTTTGATTAACTTAATTCCCTTTATTTATTTCTTTTCATAAAATAATTCAGTGCGCGCCATACCGAGCTTCCATTATCCCTACCGTCATTTACTTCTCCCTTCCGAGTTATATTTCTCTCATTCATTTATTAACTATAAATAATAAAATTATTCCAAGATCGCCCTTCAAACACCAATAAAAACATATCCAAACCAAGCTAACATTAAATTGTGCACGTATTGGGATTGTTTTCAAAACGAAACGAAAAGAAATTGATCGCGAATAGTATTACGATTCTGAACTGTTTCGTGCCATCAAAAACTAAATTCCCTATCATGCAACTTCACAATTCTACTTTATTTAATAAAGATCTACTTTCCCTTTTCTCTTTTTACAAAAAAAATCTTTATTTCCGCAGTCCGCCGCTTGTTTTTATACAATACGTAGTTTACGCTTGTATACAATCATTTATTTTTACTATAACCACTTATATATAGCTAAAACAATCTAAATCAATATTACTGTAGTGATGAAAGGTTGCTTCAAAAACAAAATATAGTTTTTAAAGTTATTATTTATTAAGATTCACCGCCTGTTTTTATACAATTTAAATCAATAGTATTGTGGTGACAAAGGTCGCTTCAAAAACAAAATAAAGCTTAAAATTCTTATATATTAAGATTTGATTATGCCTATATACTGCTGTTTATTTTTATTAATTGCGCAGTTTATACTTTTATACTGCCTTTTATTTTTATTAAATATGTATATATGACAAAATAAACTTAATCAGTATTATCATAGTGACAAACGTCACTTCAAAAAAACAAAACAAAATTTAGAATTCTTATTTATAAAGGTTCTCAATCGTAAACATTTTTAAATATGCACTCATGGTAATATAATCATCTAAATGAGTACTATTGTAGTGACAATCGTCACTTCAAAAACAAAACAAAGTTTAGAATTTTATTTATTAAGTTTCTCAATTGTTAACTTCTTTTGTCTTTTTTTAAATATTGTCTCTAACAAAAAATTCATTCCCAATATTTTCGAGATTTTATGAGATTTTCCCTTTTTTTTAGTTACGTTTAGCGGCCATGTCTTTCCTATATTGGCCATGTTAAGTAAGGCTTACACATTAGGCACCAAAATTTTTTATTTATACCGGTTAACTTTTACTCCGTTGATATGAGCATGCGCATAAACCGAACATGGGGGAAAATATGGTGACATGCCGAAGTAAGAAGAGATTCAAAACTCTACCGTAACAGTGTTACGGACACAGAAGATACCTATGGAAAGTTTGACTCTTACATACCTTTGGGGGATGACTCTAAATCAACCCCTCGTGCCACTCCCAGAAGGAAATTTAACTCTCCTCCTGAAAGGATATGCAAGTTCAAATGATATTAGGGCATGTGTACCAATAAATAATTATTCATAAAAAAAATAAATAAGTATCCTCGTGCTAAATAGAGATTTAAAACCCGGTAAGATGATTTCCCATTTGCTAGCTCAGCGTACTCTTTTCTCAGTTAAAGAATGGGGATCGGAAAACTCGCATAATTAACTAATATGGGGTTAGAGAAAGTAAATGACAAAGAGAATAAAGAAAAATTATGGCAGTAGTCACTTTAGAATTATAATATAAATATTTTATTAACCCATTACCCATACCATTTATAATATGAATACATTCCCAGATCGATTAGATATACGAAACAAATGTTACACTACATAAATCCTATTAATACAACAAAATCATAATCATAAAGAAATACTTAATAAAGCAATAATTAAATTAAATAAAGGAAAATTTCTTTCTTAATAAGAAAATAAATCAAATAATTATACGTGAGAGAGTGATCTGTGGATTATAAATAAACTCACACATATGCATTACGCAGATAAAGAAAAATTAACAAGTTATATACAGGTGGGTTTATATATGTATGTACATGAAATATATATTTATGAAATGGATATTAAATTTAAAATAAAATAAACACAAAAAAAATAGTGTACCCAATGAAGTCTATGAGCTTCATTCTTGTATGGGTTTTGAGTGGTCTATACGTTCATCTATTGCGGCAAGGCCTGGACTTGACTGCGTTATAAGTTCATAGAATTGATCATCATCATCTTGGTGCTTGAATCTCAGGGTTTACATTCTGTTGGGATGGCAGGAGCAGAGCTGGACAGACATGTTGAAGTCGGCTTCTATTCCATGATCATTTTATCTGCAAGCTAATGCTTGAGTTGCATTTTTAAGTTGAAGAACGGATATTCAACAGGATATTAAATGATATCAATCGTCCTTTATTGGTTTAAGGATCCTAGGTTAACTGCAGGCTTCGATGGCGTGTTGTAGTTATGCTTCCATCAGAATCAACTGACTGGTTAACTGCTAGGTTATTTCAATGATGGCAAGGTATTAGAATCAGCATGATTAAAACAGTTGCATGACTTCGCATGTTTCAGAATAGCATTAGCTTCCCAATAAGATTTGCAAATGTGAACTGCTTTCTTTGACAAGAAAAAGTTAGACTGCCTTCTTTGAAAAGCAAAAGTCAACTGCCCTCTCGCAATTTCAGAACAGATATCCCCCTCCATACACAAAAATTAATTAAATCTCATTGAATTGATTTGACTAATTGTTTTAAGAATTTTATTTCCAATTAGTTTTTTCTTATTTTTTTTATATCTCCATTCAGATCACAATGAAATGATAACATCTTTTTACTCTTGATTAATTTCATTATCAGAATCGAAGTTTTTTCTGTTTTAACAAAAGATTGTTTCATATAACTTGAACATTCCTCTCTCCACGCATTATCGCAAGTCTAATTAAACTCTTTTGTCCTGTTAAAATTATTTTAGCGTGGACAGGAAGTCACAATGCCTTTAGGCTTTTCTTAAATTTAAGACAATGACTTGCTCAAATGCAACTGAAGAGAAAATGACCATTAAAACCTCGATTTTGAAATTATTCTTAAATATTTTTAATCAACATTAATATTTAAAATTTTCCTTTTTACATTTTTGTAAACCCTCAAAAAATATAAATAGAGAATAACAATTTGTTAAATAAATGCTGTTTCTTCATCAAACAAAAATATTTAAAATTATAAATACACTTTGGAATTATCTTTTTCTTTTTTAAAACAAATAAAAAACACAAAAATCAAAATTGCAAATACATATTTCTAAGTCTTTAAACATTGGCTTTAAACATGTGTGTGTGTGCATTTATATTATCGCCACAGTTCTCTCTCTTAATTTATAACAATTTTTAATTATATAAATAGTATACCCACCCACCCCCATTTAATGGCTTTTTACGTAATTTCGACCATTAATTTATCTGACCTTATCTTGTGCTTGGCCACATCAAACGTGCCTGGCACAATATATATATATAAACCTAAACATACCACTGTTTGCATCTAATAAATATGTTATAGAAAAAAAACAGTACAATGGCTGCCCAAATGATGAGTCTTGGAATAAATGGTAACCTGCAATGAGAGTAATCAACAGGAAAAATAGAAGGTTGTGAAAGCAATAGATTATGACAACATATAAGTGACAAGTTTTTTTTTTCTTAAGTGACAAACAAAGAACCTATGATGTGTTAATATATTTTGCAACAGATTATTCAAATGAAATAAAATATAGAAGTACTTTTGAATAAACACAAAGGGAGGGCAGATATTGAGTTTTTTTCCTTCATCTATCATTTAGTTAAAAAAGAATAGGATGGGAATAAGAGAATCGTCATAATTATATACAAATACAATGATAGTTTTTTTTTGCTCTATCTGTTGAGGTAGGTATCAGCACAATATTCAGGCAACAATCGAAAGTGATAAAGGGGGAGAGGGAGGTTGGCATATATAAGGAACAAAATAAAATATACAGCAAGAATTAATAGTTTTAAAGAAATTTATAGAAAGAATGAAATATATATATATAGTTTTTTTGATATATCATGATATATATATTACATGAAGTAAACAACACTGAATGTTTATAGATAGTTTGATATTATATACATATATTGTAAAGAAAGGTCGAACCCATATATAAACTAAAAAAAATAGACAATCTCATCTGTGAGTGGGATGGGTGGACTATTAATTTTATATCACAAGGTTGTCCTAAGATTGACATACATATAAATGATGTAAAAGTATGGGAACTATTTGATTCTGGCAGTCAAGTTTCAGTCATAAAATCTCAAAACCTTGCCAGTAAAGACAACACAAGTCATGTTGGCAAATGGAAGAAAACATAGTTGGAGACCAAACAAATATAGTTAAAAATAAGGCTGAGATACATATATCATACTATACTAAATTTTGAAAGGGTTAGTGCATGATGCCATTTTGGGTTCAGAATTTATGCACTAAACAGGGTGTTTAATAGATTATAAACACAGGAACATTATATGCAATGGTGAACTAATACATTTTGAGTCAAAAATTGAGGATAAAAAGAGGGGCTATGTAATATGCAATTAAAGAAAGAGATAGACCTGATAATAAAACATATAAAGGAATTAAAATAGACAGCAGATCTTGAACAACTTCTATGTACATATAGGGATGTTTTTTTCAGAGGAACCAAGAATAATAAAAGGTTACGAACATGGTATCAAAGTAATGGAAGGTACACTATATCAAACATGATTCTACCTAGTGCCCCATCAATATAGGATGGAGATGGAGAAACAACTTTATCAAATGGAGAAAGCATCATTCACATATAATAACCCTTTGTATATAGTAAAAAAGGATAACTTGATAAGACTATGCTTAGATGCTAGGCAATTAAATAAAATTACATGGCCCAAACAAAATATACTGATTAATGACTGTTAACAAAATTTCCAGGCAAGAAAATGTTCTCAACACTGAATCTGACTGCCAGTTACTGGAAGATAAGGCTACATCCAAGAATATTATAAATATACAGTATTTCAATACAATGGAAAGTCATACCACTTTAATGAGGTACCCTTTGGGTTGAAGAATAGTGGAGCAGAATTATTAAAATGCAAAGCAGGATATTAAAATGCTGAAACATATAATAAAAGACTTGGTAACCATATACATTGACAATGTTATAATTGCATTAAAAGACATAGAAGAACATATACAGCACCTGAAGTTATTTCTGCAAGAATGTCAGGATAAAAGCATTATGATTAATCTGCAGAAAAGCTGGGTCACAGCTACAGAAGTAAATTTTTTAGGTGATTTGGTCAGTGATAAAGGCATTAAGCCTCACCCAGAGAAATGGCATGCCATTAGAGATTTCCCCACACCCAGTAATAAAAACAAGTCAGATCATTCCTGGGTCTATGCACATTCTATAGTAAATTGTATGAGAATTTCGCCACAGACATGGAACCACAATACAATTATTATGGAAAGATACTCCATAGAAATGGAAACAAAACCAAGAAACAGGTTTTAGAAAAGTCAAAATTTTTTAAGTGAGGTAATGCTGATATATACAGATTTCCATAAACATTTATCATCCAGGTAGATAGTAATCAATATGGTCTGGGAGCCACCTTGAGATGCAAGAGCAAGAAGATGGTAGATATGTAATACTGTATTTTATCACCCATCCACTACAAGGTCCAGAAAATAATATTCAGTAACTGAGAAAGAGGCTCTTGCTGGGGTACTGATACTTTCAGAAATTTAGGCAATGTCTTGTTGGGTCAGAGGTAATTGTGAGGTCAGATCATAAGAGTCTGGAGTTGTTGAACCACAGTTACCTCTCATATCCTTGGATTAATATAAAGGAGCCTTTTCCTCCAAGAGCTTAATTACTACATCTAGTATTGTAGAGAGGCAGAAAATGTAACAGTGGACATATTGATCTGGAACCTGGGCTCCTCATTATCAATCCATTTACAGATAAACAACATTATTATAGCAACAAAGGGGATGATAGAAGATGAAGACTTTAGACATTTAAGGGAATGATAAAGACAAGTTGTGACCTGAAGGTGCATTATAGATAGGCTACAGGAAGAGGAACTCAACAAGGGGAGATCATGGAAGAAGATAGAGAAACAGGATGCAAGATACCACTTGAGCCCAGGGATATTGGTACTTGGCAGATATTTAGTACACAAGAAACCACAAGAAAAATTAATTAGATATACTTATTGTATATGGACATTATGGGTAGACAAGGTGGAACATTTGTTAAAGACATGGTTCTACTGGGCAGTGATGAGACCATGGGTGATATGGGTAATAAAATGGTGGGAAACCTGTGAAATGACAAAACTACCAAACAGATCTTATGAAGTTCCCTGTCAAGCCATTAACTACCAGAGACCAAATGACCTGGCAACAGTAGATTTCTATTGTCCATTACCTAGGTACCAAAAATGAGATACATCCTGGTACCTCATGATGTATTCTCCAAGTTGATAACTGCACACTTGATAGCTCATGTGAATGTAAAGAACATTATTAAAATATTAGAAACTCAGTACTTTAATAAGATAGGAAAACCTAAGGCCATATTGTCCAATCACGGTACATCCTTTGTATCGGTGTAATGGCAATACTGGTCATAATATTGGAGTATGACACCTCTTATCATCTATCAGTAACATTCATTCTAATCTGTATGGGCAGGTAATGAGAGAAATTGTGAAGGTTTTTCAGGGTTTATATTTTAACAGACCATAATGAATTGTAAATGATATGAAATAGATGAACAGTTAATCAACAGGCTTTTTTCCAATTCAGCTCCATTTTGGTCAACCTGTGCTGGTATTATACAAGCTGAGATTACCAGTTGCTCCAGAGCAAATTGATTAGGAGACAGACTGAAAAAGAGCACAAGAATGACTGGCACATTGTGTGGAGGTAATGGCATAAAACAGGGCATAAGGACAACTATATTTAGAGTAGGGATCAAGTACGGGTAAAAAGTAACCCAGCCTGTCATGTAAATGGACACATTTTCAAGAAAATCTCAAAAATAAATATGAAGGCCCATATTGCATATAAAGGAGAATAATTTGAATGATTTTGCACTGGCAAATGATAAAGGCCAATGAGACACATATAATGCAAGAGTTTTAAAACCATGTAATCTAAGACAGTGAATCAATATTGGAGGGTGGAGGGGGTAATGAATATTAATTAGAATAAACTAACTAAAACACCTATTTATTTACATAATTAACCATGAGGGGTACTGCAACAGTAAAAGGTGTGTTGGTAGTTGAATTAAAAAATTTTCTGAGAATGGAATATAGAAAATAAAATAGAAGTATGTTAGGTGGATTTGTATTTATATAAATAAATAATATAAGAAATCTTTTATTTGATTGACATTAGAAAATTTCTTTACTTTGGGGCAGTATACATTGTGTTTTTTTATTAAAAAAAAAGAACATAAATAATAAAAGAAAAGATGATTGATTTTAAATATTGATAAAAGTTCTGTGAAATGTGACATTGGCAATTAATATATGGCCATAGTAGTTACAAAAAAGACAGCTTTGAAAGCAAAATCTAATGAAAGTTAAAAGTTTAAAGAAGGAATTCAGGAGGTGTTCAACATACACATGTGTGAAGAGTTTTTCAAAGAGATATAAAAGGGACAGACATGAGAAAGCTTTCTTTTTCATATACATCACAAGATGCAGCACCATCTCAAGATAGTTTTTAATATTCAGATGAGTGGCTAGAATCCCTATGCATCATCAATCTTTCTTTTTCTCAAAACATCCATATAATGATTTAGAACAATGAAGTTATCAGCTACTTGAAATGGAAAACCTCACATTGAAGTTAAACCTAACCTGAGAATCATCAAGAAAAACCCAAGGATTACATTTATTAAAAAAAGGACTAGTCTATAAAACAATCTTATCAGTAAGAAATCAACTTTTAACTTATAATGTTTATTGAAATTACTTTCTGAGATATTCTATATATATATATATATATATATATATATATATATATATATATATATATATATATATATATATATATATATATATATATATATATATATATATATATATATATATATCACCTAACTATAAAAAAAGAAAAGGAGAGAAAAGTAAATAAAGCTATTCAAGTTTAAAAAATATTAAATTATCTAATTTTGCTATGGTTTCATTTGAACACTGCTTATCAAATACATTTTTTGTTTTTGATGGGCAGATTATAAACAAACATCAGGTCTATCTATGGGTTCACCAATTTCTCCAGAATTAGCTTCTATTTTTATGGAGGATTTGGAAAATAAAATTTTCACTTCTTCAGTTAAAAAAACATCTATATGGCTGAGGTATGTTGATGATACCTTTGTTATTTGGCCTCATGGTAAACATGCTCTTGATGACTTTTTTAATTTTTTAAACTCTTTACACAACAATACCATATTTACTATGAAAATAGAAAATAATAACCAATTATCTTTTTTAGATGTTTTAATTGAAAGAAGGAAGATGATTCTTTATCTCATGGTATATATATAAAAAAAACACACACTGGGAGATATCTATATTTTTCTTCTCATCACTATCCTGCACAACTATTTTCACTGGAAAAGACATTGTTGGATAAAACTAAGAGACTTTCTGATGATAGCCATTTTCACTGGGACCTTTCTGCTACTAATAAAATGCTTCTTCATAATGGTTTTAATTACAACATTATCAATAGAGCTTATACATATATAAAAAAAAAGATTTTGATCCATCAGAAATTAAGACAATTTTGCCATATATAAAAGAAGTAACTGATAAAAACATTTTAAAGAATAATATTCACACAGTTTACACTACTTTTTTTTTTTAAAAAAAAGTGAAATATTTCCACTTCCTAATGACAAAATTTCTTTGGAGTGTCAAGGTGTATATGAAATTCCATGTAGGGTCTGTTCACATACATATATAGGACAGACTAATCGTAGAATAAATATTAGAAAGGAAGAACACATTCTGGCAGTGAGAGAAAAATCCAATTCATCAGCTATTTATTCTCGCATAAAATTAACTAATCATGATATCAATTTTGAAAAAACAAGTATTTTAGCAAAAATTGAACAATATGATTAGAGATTGCTAAGAGAAACTATAGAGATTTTTAAAAGGCCCAAGAGCATAAATGAAAGGTATGAATTAAAAAAGATTAACAATATTTTGAAGAAGCTATTGGAAGACAAAATAAAATTTAAAACTTCTCAACCAATAGAATTTAAGTATGAGGAGAAACAAAAAAATAAAAACGTTCTTGAAAATAATAATAATATGAAATCATCATTTATCTGTAAAAATATTAGAATTAAAATATATATAACAAAAAAGTAATAAATACAATGGTATACAGTCTTTTAATTCACAGAAGTACTTTGGGTTAATTCCTTAGCCCTCCTCAATTGCCATTAATTTAAAAAAACATAACAAAAAAAAAACATCATCAACTCAAATCCCTATTAATTATATTCAATTTATTTCTATTTATTAAAATTGCCTTCTTATCTTTTCTTTTATTATGGCTTCTGTCTTCATGAAGAATCTTAACACTTTCAAAATTAAACTTAAATTTATATTTAGATGTCTTTTCATGATCCAAGAAAACTGAAGCAGTCATTAAATCATTATTAATTTTACTTTTCACATGCTTGTATAACAATTCATGTTACTTTAATCTTTACTCAATACTGCAGTTAGATTCATCTATACATGATACTATACATTCTCAAAAAAATTAATACACAACATTACTTTTTTGTTTGCCAGATATGACAATTTTAGAATTATTCACTAACTTTAATGTTATTTTTAACACAAAATAAAATATTAAACACATCATTATATGTATTCTTAAAAAAATTCACTTGAGAATTTGAAATATATAGAATAGATATTGATTCTTTATTATCAATCTTCAACTTTATATTATTATAACTCTTTTTAAATTGACATAAAATATGGGTATTCTGTTCAATGTTATAACCAACTTCAGGCAATTCGTTGGAAAATATCTCAATATTTCAATAAGATTAAACAGATTAACAAGACTTTATGCCGATTTAAAAAGAGTTATAATGATTTAAAAGAGTTGAAGATTAATAATAAAAAATGGATATTTACTCCATATATTTCAAATACTCCAATGATATTTTTTAAGAATATATATATATAAGAAAGTGTTTTATGTTTCATTTTGCGTTACAAATAACATTAATAAGTCAGTGAAAAAGTGTGATATCTTTCAAAGAAAAGGGTATTGTTGTGGTTTAATTTTTTTATGGATGTATATTATTATACATAGTTGAATTAAGGTGCAACATTGACAAAAGATTAAATGAACATAAATTGTAATACAAGCATGTGAAAAGTAAAAATAATAATGATTTAATGACTGCTTCAATTTTATTGGACCATGAAAGAACATGTAAGTATAAATTTAGTTTGATCTTGAAAGTGTTAAGATTATTCATGAAGAGAGAAACCATAATAAAAGAAAAATTTAGGAGATAATTTTAAAAAAACAAAACAAAATGAATATAATTAAAATACTTAAGCTGCTACTATTAAAATTCAGAATTCATGGGATTTGAATTGATGTTGTTTGCTTCCGTTATGTTTTTTTTTTTTTTTTGTATTTAACAGCAGTTGAGGACAGTTAAGGAATTAATCAAAAGTTTTTCTTCAGATTGAAATATTGTATATAATCATTAATTACCATTATATTTATTATTTTTATGTTATTACTATAGATTTTAATTAACTGACATTTTATTAGCATATATATAAAGTAGTTTATTTATATCATATAACCATAAATACATCATATATATATATATATATATATATATATATATATATTGTAAACAGTCGGGTTTAAACCCTAGTTACAATGTAGAAAGGCGCACACATATGTTATATAGTTTAAAATTAGTTTCATATAATTTGATTTTATTTCGTTTTAGTATTTATTTTTGTAGTGGGAGAAAATGTTTAAAATTTTATTAAAGTAAGAAAAGAGGGAGTGGGGGGGGAATTTGCGTTTTATTTTTGTAAAAGTGGTATATGTATGTAATTGCGGTGTGGATAGACAATTTTAGAAACGAACGTATGAATACATTTTTTGGATCCAAGATAAGAGATTATTGTAAGAAAAAAAAAAAGAGATATATTAAACATCGAAGGTCTTATCTGGGGAATTTGAATGAAAAAAAAAAAAAAATAAAAAAGAAGGTTCGAGAAAAAGGTTTCCGGAATGTTAATTGCCAAAATGTCCGAAGGTGCGAAAAGTTCTTTTTGCTTATTAGCTTAACTGGCCATCTATACCACGTGGTGGGGAAGAAAGGGGACGGACTGTGTTTGCGAAAACAAAAGAAAACAAAAAAAGTGACAGGGAGAGTGGAGAGGTAGTTTTTTTTTTAAACTAGTGTCACTTTTATTTTGGTTTTCAAAGAGGAAAGAAAAAAATAAAAATATATTCAATTTTTTTTATATATATTTTTAAGAAGAGTAACTAAGGCTACGGCCGAACATGAGTACGGTGGGGTAAAAGCTTAAGCGTGCTGGGTTTTCTGGACCTTACCCCAAAGAATCCATGCGGCAGTGACCGGAGAACATCTACCGGAGATATATCAACTTTTCGCAAGGGAATCGATCCGACTCGGAATGAACTGAAGTGTGATGAACTGTCTCGTACGTTTTGCTTCGGATTTCATGTGTTTTTCTTCTTATTTTGATATCCCCGGGGATCACATCGGACAAAAATTGCAGGTAATATGAACTTAAGATATTTTATTTCCAAAAATTACCACGTTTTTCTGAAACCCTCAAGGATAGCGAACGAAGGCAAGAAACTTATATATTTTTTTTATGATAAGGCCCTTCAAATACAGCTGATTAGATTTTTATCTGTGTATACGTTCGTTTTCTTGTTCTGTTGTAAATCCACGCAAATACATATGTAGGTTTTATTGGGTTATGTAAACGTTAAAAGGGTATGGGAAATATATTTTCTTAAAAGTAGAAAAAAAATATTATAATAAAAAAATGTGTTATTTTAAGGCTTATATTACATGTGTATGTTTTATTATTTGTCTCATAGAATATAGTTTATGAATTTAACAATTGATCCGAGTTTCGCTGTTGGTTGCATAGAGTTCCCCCGTACATTTTCCTACGGTTTATTGGCCACCCGCCCTGAGTACTGAGCTAGTGGAGAGGCCCTATTACTATCGTATTTTTCTCTTCCAGCATAATACTTATGTAAAAAGTAAGTTTGGCGCTTGGAGTCAATGATTGACGTCCATAAATATGCTGTGAGAGAAATACGAAATTTCTTATCAATATTTTTTTTTTGCTTAAAAGGAAAAAGGGGAAATATAGATATTTTTTTTTATGATAAGAACTAATAAGTATACGGTAAACGAGTACACCCGTTACAATATATATATATATATATATATATATGTATTGTACCTTACTTAAAAGAAATCTGAACTAATGTGGCTAACTATGATATAACTATACTATACTATAGTGAAGTTACATAAACAATGATTATTAAAATAATTAATATTAAGACTAGCTCAAAATACATTACTAACTTGTAGTACCTAATAAAATCAATATTTTATAATAATTAAATATAAAAATCTAATTAAATTAAAATATGATAATATTCACAATACATAATGAAGGTTCCAATTAAACACTCAGCTCATTTATTTTATTAATAATTTAAATTGCAACTAGCTTATTATTATAATTAGAATATGGTTCGACTAAAATAATGAGTACTATTATAAAAACTCTTCACATGAGACATTCAGCAAGGTACATTAGCTTAAACATTGAGGACACATCCCTAAAGATACCTTTTCAATCACATAAGAATATTACCCCCCCTACTAAATTAATATAATTAAACTACCACACAATATGTTGGACTATTTCCATCATCTATGAGTGAATGTTGAATGTATAAAAAATTTTAAACTTTATTTAAACTTTCCAAATACAAACAACTTGTTAGTAATAATACACAAATAAACAATACAGGTTAGAAATTGCACAACATTTCAAGTAGTATTATTCTCCATTCTTCTAGGTGTTTCTGGTTTATATGTGCAATGACAATATTCTCCACTCTTATTCAGGTGTTGCTGGCCTATATACAAAGTGACAATATTTGCTTAGAAGTTGAACTTGCACCTTTAGATTCTTTAATATTGAATTTAAGCCAAACACTCCAACCAACTGAGCTAGTTAGAGCATTTGCCTTAAGTTTGATATTTAAGAATCTAAATGTGCAAGTTCAACTTCTAAGTGAATATTGACACTGCGCATATAGGTCAGCAACACCTGAAGAAGAGTGGAAAATAATACTACTCAAAACATTGTGTAATTACTAACCTGTGTTGTCTATTTGTGTGTTATTACTAACAAGGTGTTTGTATTTGGAAAGTTTAAATAAAGTTTAAAATTTTCTACGCATTCAACATTCACTCATAGATGATGGAAATAGTCCAACATATCATGTCTAAATTTTGGTATGCCATATAATACTCTCATAATAATTATGACAATATACTTTTATTAATCAATTGTGTAATAATAATATTCTAAGTAATTTTTACAAATTATGTGCAAACAAATAATATTTTAAACCATTAATTTGCATGGATCATGCATGTGAGTATGAAGAATCAAAGAAAAGCACTCAGACAAATTAAACTCCCAACAACAAAGTAATTTTTTTAAAAAATAATTTTATTATAATTGAATAACTTTATGATTAAGATACAATAAAATTATAAAATTTGAAAAGTATTTGTAAGTTACAATATCATAAAAAAATATTTATTTGAAAATTAAAATATTTACATAATAAATATAACAAATAAATAAAATAAAATAGCCTTCACTCCGACTATTATTATAACAGTAATATACTATTTTTATTAATAACGCAATAACATTCTATTGTCTCTGTGGTGATAAAAAAATAATAACAATAAATATCAAGGATCTCCACTCAGTGCCCTTTTCTTCACAGCATACATCAACCCTCTTCTGATGGATATAGAAAAAAACCTCCCTGGAATTTTCCTTCCCTCTCTCAATAAAAACTTCAATGTATTTGCATATATAGATGACATCATGGTTGTTCTTCCCACCATTAAATACCTTCCCCATCTCATGAACATCTTAAACAGAAATACAGTGAAACTTGGCCTACAAATAAACTTTAACAAATCTTCCATCTGGAAGATTATGTCTGGTAAACAAATTAACTCTCCATTTTCTGCAAAACCCCAAAGATACCTAGGTTTCCCAACCTTCAAAACTCCAACTGCAATGGCAAGAGATATTTAAGATGCAATCCTCCATTCAACTGAAGCCATCACCATGTCACTCTCTAGAGTATAACTTTCATTATATGGAAAGGTTGGCCTCCTCAACATGATCATAATGCCAAAAATCTCATATTATCTTCCATTTATAAAAATGTCTAAACAGTTTCAAAATAAAATCAACCGATTATGTACCAAACTTCTCTGGAGAGGAAGGACAGTTGCTATTAGCTTACGAGGCATCCAACGACCATGCAGGTTCAATGGACTGTCATTCCACTCAATACAAGCAATCATTTTACAGAAAACCCACAACACTCTACATAATCTGATCCTCTCCTGTGGATACTCCAACATTATTAAAAAAATTACACCGACAGATCGTCCTCCGCCCTCTGCCAGTTCATGGATAGCCTCCCTAATAGACCACCTACAACTTTATAACCCAATAATGCCCTTTAACCTTAACAAAAAAATCACCTTATGGGAAGCATACAATATAATCAACTATAATCAACAACCCATTAAAACCAGCCTAAAAGTAACCAACCAAAGACTCATTACACACTTCAAAAGATGGAGTCTGGAATCCAAATTCCTTGACTTCATCATTAAAATAAATCTTAATGCGCTTCCCACGAATTGGTTCCTGTATCACCGAAGAGGTTTTACCAGCATTGACCCTATATGTGGTCTGTGTGCTCATGAAGATGAAACCATAGACCATATTATACACTGGTGCCCAAGACTTAAAACACTGAAAGATATAATTATAATCAATTCCAACATAAGACCTGATATGATTTTCTCACTTGAAAATGCCATTCATAATGGGTTTTTTTCAATAATAAGGCTTTCTACCTTTGTCCTTTATTCCATATGGATAGTGAGATGCAAAACTCTCATGGAATTACCCCCGCCACAAATCATACCATTGTTTTATCAAACGCTCAAAAAAATCAAGAAACGTGACCAGCTCCTGGCCTCCAGTAAAGTCTTTGATGACACCTGGTCTTTAACTGCTCTTTCCTTTTCCTGATTATCAACTCCCACCTACCCAGCATTATAGAATAGGAAATTCTAAAAGAAAATATTCATGTTTATATAAAAAATGCTTATTCCATTAAACAAGTTCTTAGAATCTCTTCACTATACCTAACCACATAAGAGTATAACAATTGTACTCTCATAACAAAATCTAGCTAGATGACAAATAGAACATTATACAATCATATTATTGTACAATTTATTCATTTATCTATCTTTTATTAGTATGTAATCACTATTTATTGTTAATAAAATTTTTGTTGAAATGAAATATCACGACTTACTAAACTTAATGCTTTGTTTCATAGTATTTCAAAAGACATTTATATTTTTGTTATACATATGAAGTATAAATTTAAATTTAAACACGCCTATCTAAACTTAGCACAGAGTAAAATATTTAAAGATTATTAAACACTTATTTTGCACTGCAGCAAACATTATCTTAATCTTTTAATATGTTCTTGTATTCTATATCAGAAAATTTAAATAAAGAAAAATATAATAATGCCTCCCTTCGTAAATTAATTACTTAAAAAAAATATTTAAAATATAATTTCATAGCTTTTCTCTATTTTTAATAGATTCATATTGTTTATAGAAAATTATAGACTATAAATAATATTTTATATTTCATTTATTTTTATATTTTACATTCATCATAGCATTCAGAAATCACACTTTCATCACTCTCTATTCCAATCCAATTCAAATATGCATTTGTTTGCATCTAATGATCTTTAATATTTACAATATTTATAGGAATATCAACCATTTCTTTACTACTTTTAATATAACAAACAGTAAATAATTCAATATCATTTGTGATTGAAGTTTTTTATTTGTATGCTGGAATTTCTCTACCAGTGGGTTGAATGAGACCAGAACTTTCTCCCTTAGATCTGCACCCTGGGGTCACTGTGAATGGCAGCATTCATTATTTGGTCATTCCGCTTATGCTAAAAACAAGGCTTATTACAACTTGTTGGAAATTTTTCTTTCAACAGACTCATTTATGGCTTATATGGATCTATTTTCCAGCAAACATATTTTTTAGATAAGAGACTAGGATGACTTTTTCAGCATGTTGAATGGGTCCAGAACCTTCCTACTGGAATCTTTTCCTAATGGACAATCCCTCCCATTTAGCCCATTATGGATCTTAAGTTCACTTAGCAACAGCCTACACAATGATTGTATATATATATGTTGGAGATAGTGATCTGGACCAATTGATGGGTGGTCATTTAGTATGAAATACTTTACTGGAGATCATTTACTTTCTTCATATGTATGTGGTCATGTATATCTGCTGTATAAGATGGATTGGATATTTGTGGGGAGTTTGAAAGTGTGAGTTTAAGTCTCTTATAAATACAATATACATGTATTTAAATATTATATAGTAAGCCTGTATTCCACCCATATTTAATAGCTAGTATAAACATAAGAAATGGTGATCATATTCATTTTTCATAGCTAATTTTTTCTAACCAATCTGCCTATCATCTTATCCCAGCTCTCACAATTGTATTTCTGTAATATATTTTCTAGCAATTTATTCTATTTCTTATTTAAATATATGAAAGTAAGTATTCAATTTTATATAAAATATGCTCAAATGGTTTTATTGCTCAGGCGTTAATAAGAAGTTTGACTGCAGATTTTAAGATCCTTGTCTACAAAAGTCTGATACTCAACTACTGCTCTAAACAATGCAGGGAAAACTAATCCAATGGCTTTATTACTTGAGAGTTCTTAGGAAGTTTGAACACCAGAAGTGACAATTGTATTAAATTTGGAGATCTTATGCCCCAAGATCTGAACCCCTATTATTCCACTAAACTCCAAAGGACAAAATAAATTGAAAGTCTTTATTGCTCGGGAGATTATAAGAAGCTTGAACAGTGGATGTGCTAAAAATAAAACAGAAATGAGGACCTTACCCATCCTCCCTGGAATCTGTTCCTCTATCAATATGCTAAATCGTGCAGTCTCGCCCAATGTGTTTATGTTCTCTTCATATAACCCAATACTTTTATTAAACTCTACTTTTACTCTTTTTTTTTCATTATTATTTATAATGAATTAGCAAAATGTTTTTACATCCCCAGCTGAAAAGATTTATTATTTACTTTTTAGATATAGCTGAGCACATTTTCAGTGTGGAACATCAGAATCATAACTTTTTAGCTGTGAATGTAAAGGTTTTGCTAATTGACTATAAACAGTAATGAAAATGAAAATAAAGAATATTATTTTAAATATGGACAGCCAATAATTATTTATGATATTGATGAAACCATATAAAATAGAAAGCTAAGATTCTGGTGTCCATACTGAAAGCATGATCAGCTATATCTGAAAAGTAAATATTATCATCTGCAGATGTAAAATTGTTTTGTATAATTCATTATAAATTATACTTATATATTGTAACCTTATTAATATTTTAAACTTACTTTGAATTATTTGATTTAAAAAGAAATTCATCCTATTTTACCTTTAATGGCTTCATTTGCTATCTGTCACTGTTCCCCAAAAGCATATATCAAACTGTTTTCTTTTTCTATTTTATTCTTTAAAAAGTTAAATTCCCAGTTACGACAAATCACATTATTTCCAAATGTCAAAGCAACTACCATTATTTATTTCTAAATAAATCTACATATTTTGTATTTATTACATAAAAAGAGGTTTTAGATTAATTCCATTTTATTTTTTGCCTTTATTCCCCCTCATCTTTAATTTTCAACTATTGGCATAATTCCCTTTAAAATGCTACATGATCAACATTTCCTATGCTTACACAAGCTGTTAAAACAGTGCTAAACTCTTCATGCAGTAGTGCTATTCAGTGCAAGCCTTAATAATCAATGAATGCATAAAGATTTATGCATATAATCTTATCTAGTTCCTACTCAACCACTATCCTCTTACTAGTATCTAACTTGTGGCTTTCATCAATTAGGAGTCTTGGATCTGAGAGCACTGCACCTAGCTATTAGGATCTAATGCAACCCTTCTTAAGATTTAGGGGCAGTGCCTCTGATTTAAATCCCCTCACTGATGAAAGCTACATATTAGAAACTAGTCTAGAAGTATTGCATAAGTAGGTACTAAATAAGGATTTTATGCTCAAAACTTCTTGCATCCATTGATTACTATGATTTGCACTGGGTCGCACCATTGTATAGAAAGTTGTCACTGATTTTCAAAATGCTATATCCACATATTGTTTCTTTTTAATTGTTTGGGCATAGTACCACTATCATAACACTACTTAAAAATAATAATTTAGATTTATAAAGATTACATTTTTAAAATGCACTCATTTTGAAGATATGTTTTGCATTAAACAATATATATTATTTATTAATTATTTTATTAGGATATAAATCACTCTTTAATTTCAGACTAAATATAAACGTTAACGATTCAATTAAAGATATCAATTACCATATTCCTGCATGAATATTATTCATTTATTATTTCCCAACTTTTTTTTGCTCATGCGTACTGCATTCAATACATAAAAAAATGTTTAAATTCAATACATTTTTAAAAATAAATGTATAAAAACATATATGTAAAAAAAAAACTAATTCCCACGATGTATTTCTGGCAGAATAGGTTTTATAAATTGATTCAAAATCATACTCATATTAAAATTTAATGATAAAAATATTAACTTTAATTGAGTTTAAAGTTTATATCTGATCTAAAAATTAAATAATGATTTAAAGCTGCATCAGTAATTCGTAAATAATTTTTAACTTTTATCCCAGGTATCATATTGTCAAAATGATTAGTTTAAGAGTAGTAAAACATGTAATTTGAATTGTAATAATTTGTTATCATCATCATCAACAATATTTTGTCAAATGGTCAGGTCATAGAGTAGTCATATCATCAATTCATTTATTTTCCCATTTCATTCTCTCCATTACCCAGCTCTTCAATTCCACATAACACTTCCCATCTCTTATATCATTCAGCAATATCAATCTCTTCTCTGTTTATTTCCACTCACTACTCTCTCCAAAACATCTTTCCTTAAACTATGATTTTTTTTGCTATAGATAAATATTAAACTATAATTGTAAACTTTATGTGTGGGAAAGACTTCAAGCTAGCTGTTGAAGATTAATTTCGCCAGAAATACATTTTGAGAATTGTTTTTTTGCACCTTTTGATCCATATATTTTAAAAATATATTCAGAGATTCTGAAAGTGCTAAAAATAATTTGAACTAAATATCTCAGCATCTTATCTAATTTAAAATTATCATCGATAAGTGTTAAATGCATATAAAGTAGTCGATGGTAATGGAGTTGGTCTGCAATATATCGATTTTGGGCTCATCGAGTCCCCCAATTTACTATGTACCAAAATACATAGGGCACTTATAATGCATTATATCAGATGTACACTTTTTCAAATCTTACATTTCTGTTTATGGTAGATCCTTTAATTAATGTTTACAACTTGTAACAATGGTCGTCGAAATGAATTAAATCATTTAACACTTAATGACAAGTTTTACTGTATATATAAACACACATGTGTGAGTATATATAAATCTGGAGGAATTGTATTTACGTAAGGACTTTTCGCAGTCTTCGCTTGATTTAACAACTAAATTTTGTATATTGACATTTATGCGATAATTCACTTGTAAAAGTTCACGTTATCTTGATTTTCTAATTTCGCTGCTTATTTGATACATTATTAAACAATCAGACAAGTTTATCCATTTAAATTGTTCTTTCTATGGTTGAACTTCGGACTGAAGCTTTATCCAAACGCTTAATTGCTGGAAAATAAATGCTCAAAGATAATGTAATAATTATTTGAGATTTTTGCATCAGACATGTTAATCTTTTTTTTAAAGGTAAATACAGTGCAAATATTAAACCAAACTTTAATATCTTTAGTACAGTTTTAATTATAAATATGCTTAATTATGATATATGCTCATGTATATGTCTGCGTTTAAATTTTTATTTTCCTCGATTATTACGAGAGATATCAGAACTTTAACGCACTGCACTAATATCACTAATACTTTACTATAACTTGTATTATCATCATCATTTTTAACAATCACCAATTTCCTGATGAACGAAGGTCACTGACATGTTTTATCGAATTTTGTAGCAATCAGTAAATAGTATATCTTCGGCTACAGGTTTGAGAAAGAAAGTCTGAATGAACCCTTGATTTATTACCTTGGATTTACAATGGCTTATTGGGTTACCTTCTCTGGTTCAATTGCAATTGAAAGTCACGTATACTTCCAAAAATAGATTTATAAACTCCCCAGGCTATTTTTATGAAGTTTGTTAGATCTTGGACTTTTCAAAAGAGGGAATGTTCATTTTTGCTAATTTTTGAAAAAATATTTTTTAAATAAAATCATTATTAAAGGAGTATGAAATGTAATTGGTCGTTATTCTTGGGATTTGCATCTATACACATTTTCAAAACATTGGAACATCAAAGTACCAACTGTAGATATTATCAAATTCTGAACATATATATGCTACAGCTCAACTTACATTCAACTAATGGATATCCAGATCCCATCTAATCTCAATAGAATTGAGCAATCACCACTACAAACCAATGACAAGATATATCCAATAGCACAAACAGACCAATAGATGGTGGTGTTGACAAAATCTGATTGCCGTCATTATTGATGGAAATCTTGCTACAAATAAACAGTCATTTTGGAGATAAAGTCAGCTAACAACAAATTATTGTCAGAACTGGTTATGCACATTTTCCACCATATAGCTAACACAGTGAGAGAAAATGAGGCTAGAACTGGAAACTGCTACAATATAGACGTAATACAAGAGCTGAAAATTTCACTATACATTGCATGAGGCAAACTGTCACATTATAGTTAGAAGAGTTAAGTAAATCTTAAAGGGTATTTGAAGTCTTTTCCATGCATAGTAACTAAATGTTATACTGAGCCAATGTATCAGGCATATGATATAGCAAACATTATCAAATATGCTTGTAAGTATATTGTATATAAGATAAATAAAATATTCATTCGTATTTATATGAGTCTGCGTCTATTACATTCATATATAAACAAAACAAATTCTGAATAATATATGTCAAAATAGAATAACAATATTTAATTAAAGGTTAGACATTATGAAGGCTTAATTAACAGTAAGGACAAAGCCATGTCTAATAATTAATTTTGATGCCTGAAAAAGAAAATACTAATGTGCCCTCTCTCCCGTTAGAGGTGGTCTTAGAAAAATGCTGTTAAAAAAAACAAGACTTATAAAAATGTCAATATACTAAAAATATCACATGATCTCTCAAATGTTTTCTAACATGCTTTCAAGTGCAGTTATGTACAAGTGCACCCATTTATGTTTTGAATCCTAGTCTTTAGTGATAAAATAAAAATTCAAACGCTATAAATCTGGAGATGTGGATTATATACCTCTATACTATCTGGTGTCTATTAATTGATGAAGCCTACAATAAATGGCGTTAGAAAAGATGAAGATAATTGCTCTCAGTGCGGATAAATAATAATATATAAAATATATATATAACAAATTTAAATAGAGATTACTATCAAGTATTTATACATCTGCAAAAAAGAGAAAATAAATGCCGTTTTATGTTTATGCGTGTATGTATATATATAAATATTTGACAAAATAATCACATCCGAATATGTTCTTAGAACAAATTTGTAAGCAGACACGGAAGAACCACTTTTAAATAAATTTGCAAATATATTTATGGTTTCACACATCAATGCCAATCTATTCTGTCGCCTATTAGTTGACAAAATACATTGGCATTGGTATGCAACAGAATAAGTGTATTTGAAAGTTTATTTAAAAATGGAATCTGCTTGCAAATTTGTCCTAATAAGGTATTCGGATGCGATTGTTCTATAAAATATTTATTTCATAAATGTTACACATTTGATCAGGAGCAAAGATTATTAAAATGCATTTAAAATTATTAATATATATATTGTAATGGTATACCACATTAGGGTTGAATTATGAAAAGATGGGAAACCATGATTATCCTAAATAAAATACAAAATTAAATATAAAAAAAATAATAATGAATATAATAAGAATGAAAGATTAGCAAAAAACAAATTAGAAGTTCACACAGTATTACAGATAGGAAAAGCAATCATTTATCACCATGGAATGATCAACAATAAAAAAAATCAACAGTCAACCCTATGACTGAAATTTGAAATACATCTACCATAGAATAGGCTAATTATTCAGCCACAGCCAAACTTTGGGCAGCAATACAACACAATAATTTAGAGGTACAGACTCAGGTGTTAGTACATCAGAATATAACAACAAAATCAAATATAACTGAATTACAACAATATACCGATCATCATCAATGTCCTGGCTATTTAGTACCATTAATGTACTGGCTAACTATAAACTTAATTTTTAATTAATAATGAAATAATATTTAGTGCATGGTCTTTAAAGGATATGCCATCCAGCATTTGAAAAGTAATAAATCATCATCAATTAGATGTTCATAGCAGTAAACATAAACCACAATCTATATAACTGACCATTATGTACACATCTAGTTCATAAAGTGAGAACTTTATAACTGTTACTGTGAGCAAGAAGTACTACCAATATATAGTAATTTAAATCTATTTTAGGATTGAATACATTTACTGGAATAATTTAAACAAATATAAATTTATTAATAGCAATAAAACTAAATCAAGATCAGTGGAATTATAAATATAAATTCAGCATTCTGATTTTGATTAGACAACAAGAACAAAATATATAGTATTACATTGTTATTTACGTATATCTGTATAGGTTTACATAAAATACACTTATACATCAGCACACAGAGGTTCCTATATAATATAAAATGAATATATTTGAATAATCATAGACTTATAAAAATCAGTTCATTTCAATAATGCATAAATGATGATTGATTTTAACATATATGTGTCTACATTACATATATATATATATATTGTAAATATCAATAAGTCGATATTTATATATATATATATATATATATATATATATATATATAAGCATATAGATGTGCTTTAACATATTTGATTTGTTATATAATAATAAAAATTCATTTGATATTACCCAATAAATTTAACATATATGTGTTTGATGACTGACTTTGATATATATGCATACCCATTAAAATTTGTATACCCACCCTGGCATTTATAAAAAAAATAAACTTATTAAATCTATATTATATTTTTATAATAAAATTAATTTGATGTTGAAAATATACATAAACTGCACATAAATGTGCATATTGTTATTATTATCCTCATACATATCAAAGTTATTAATTAATTAATTATTTCTAATGGTAATTAATTTTTTTTTCTTTTTATAAAAAAATATTACTAGATCCAGTTGGGAAACTTTTTTTAAAATTCAGGTTTTTGTGGATTCATTTACAATATTTAAAAAAAAGTTTTCCTTTTCTAATTCCAAAATAAAATAAAACTGGAAATATGATTTATTATTTTCTTTTTTTAGTTGAAATAAAATCCTTGTTTCTACTTCACCTTTAATCAATAAGTTACAACTTGGCATTATGCAAACAAGTGAAGCTCAATATTAAAAGAATTATAAGGCTAAGCCCTTTTGGCAATTTTTAGTCCCCACATTCATAACCTATCTTGGGAGTGTCAGATTGAGTTATGATTTTAAACAACTGTATAGTAATTTATGCAAATTTACTCAATGTCTTTATATAGACTAATCAAAAAATTATTTATCTTTAAAATAAGCTAACTTCTTCTGTCAGTGCTTCACATCACTCTTCATAAAACAAATGTCAGCACGGACAATCTTTATATGACCAGCAGTAATTATATATTTGTGCTTCTTGGCATATTGATAAACTGCATATGTGTAACTTGTAGCACAATACATTTTTCAGTAAACTTGATTCTACTGGACTGTCTCAATAAGCTGACCTATTCTAAAACAGTAAACTGGCCTATTGATATTTTCAGGAAAGGTATAAATCAGGAAACTGCTGATACTCAGTCATCTCCATTTATTTTCTGTCATTTAAGACTTCAGGCAAGCCAGCTAGTACACATATGGGCTATGAACCACATAAATGCTGGATCTTGTCTCCATGTCACTTCAAACTCTACTCTTGTAACATTAACTACAGTTGACTTGTCTTCAGTTATAACTTCATAATAATAGTTCTGTATAAAATTGTAATCCCCTCATGATATTTTAAATCCACCTTTTAAACTTTGTATGCAATTTAAAAACAACAATTAGTAAATTTTTTCTTCTTTATCTTGATTAAAAAGGACAAATTAATAACTTTTTTTTAGTTCATCTTAATTAAAATCAAATGTTTATCTCAAAGTATTTTTATTCATTTAAACAACAACAGAATATATTATAATAAATTTTATCAAAATATATCATACAAGTTTTAAGTAAAAAAAAGTTTTTAATCTAATTAAAAATAGATAGAGAACTTTTATAATTATGAATATATCTATTGTAGAATAAAATAAACTTGTTTTAGATTTATTTTTTAATTATCAAATCAGTAAAAACATCAAGTAGACCTTTTAAAATGTTTAATTTACAATAATTTTTTAAATTCAAAATTATTATTTAACTCTTAACTGTGATTCCAGTGTAATATAATAAATGTCTACAAAAAAAATGTTTGTGTTTATTTCTACTTTTCTTTATATAATAACCTTGCTATTTTGCCACAATTCATTATAGATATATAGTATAGTCTATTTTATAAAAAAATATTACATTTTTATCTAATAGTTATTGTAATATATTACTTTGTGTAAAAAGAAAGTTAAAATATAATGTTTAATTGACTGAAAAGCTTATTTAAATTATTTTAAAGCTATTATTAATCTTATCAAAAGCCTTAAAAAAAATGATTTAATGACTAAAAATAACAAATTGTTCTAAAAAATTATTCAAGAATCTGGAAATACTTTCAAGAATACTATCATAAGATCAAAAATAAATCTTAAAGAAAACCATCTTTGTGGGTCTAAATATTCATAATCATCTTAGCTGATATGAAATCATTAGAATAACATTTTTAATAATCCATTTTTTTCATAATATCTATTAACCTCCTTTTAATCACATTAGCATAATCTTTTTCTATTACCATTATTATTTTTTTTTTTTCTCCATCAACTTATTAACTTTCATAATGACAAACTGGCCAGCTTTGTCTTCCAGAGAAATGATGACATTATCAGCAATTAATCTATTTTTAGCCATCTACCATCAACAGGATTAACTTCTACTTAAACCAATTCAATACAGATATTTTGCTCTTCAGTAAAATCACTAGATTATATAGATAAAATTGTATCAAAAACTATATTTTTTGAATAAAATATGACAAAATTAAACCTTTACAATTCTTTATTATTTAATTTAATATCAGAAAGATTAAAAACTTTATTAGTAGAAATATTATTCTTAACACCACCCAATTAGTCACTCATTAGTCTAGAGTTTATCCAATAATAAATAATATTTCTGCAGTATAATTTTCATTACACCACTCTCACACAAGGTAGGGACTGTTTTCTATACACTTTTATATCTTATGTATGGACGTAATTATAAACATATAATCAAAGACATGCAAAAAAAATCTATGAACCCCAAGATGCATATTTCATGCTGAAAGAGCACTCATCAATTGGTTCAGATCACATTATGTTTGGGATTACATCTCTCCGCAAGGTGTTAGAAGTGAATAGAAAAAAACATTTCCTATCTTGCATAAGAATGATGCAGAAATATTATCAACTATTTTAATTTTCCTTCGTACTTCCTGTAATATTTATACATGGAATAAGTAATTACATTTAAATAATGGCAAAGTACTCCAGAAGTCTAAGTTAACAAACATAAAGAATGTATTAATTGTGTAATTTAAAGAAAACTAAAGTAAAAGAATTGAGGAAATTGATCAATAACAGAGATAAGTAAAAACATTTGTGGAATGAGAAATATTAAAAATGTAGAGTAGTATCATAATTAGAAAGTTTTGTTACAGACTTATTGAAAGTATGGCAAAACAAGATGGATAACTGATTAGAGAAAAGGTAAAACAACCTAAAAATAGAATATCAGCACTAATTAAATTCAAGGCAAAGAAATTTAATCCAGTAGAAGAATAGATAAGAAAAAAAAACTGCAGACTATATAAATTCAAATATTGGAGGAGTTAAGTGCTTTTTACTTCTCAGCTGTTCTGAATTTTGGTGTCTAGTATCTAGTCTTTCCAGTGATAAGCTGTTACATACAAAAAATTCCAGAGACTCAAATCTGAAAGTACAGAATTGCCAATTAATTTTTAAAACAGATCATGCTATTTTTTATTGTTTTGTAACGCTAAAGAACTATCAAGATTTAACATGAAGAAATTTGATAAAATATTTAAATTTGGTAAAGTATTTAGCAGAGATTGAAAGAGCTATGTCAGAAAGAAGGTCTGTGATTACAGGCAGTAAATGTAAGAGTATCTTTTAAATTGTTTAGAACTTTGGGGAGTACATGTTGTGTAAGTGTAAACAATCAAATTTTGATATATTTGAATAAGCCAATAAATATTATTTTTTGAAGATAATCTCACTGTATATTTTTGAGTGTATTTCTTAGTTGAGTTGTTGGGAAATACACTGCATAAAATGGTATATTTCTTACAATAGAATTTTGACCTATTTATTCTAAACTGCCTAATGAAAACATTTAAAACAGAACTAAAATTTTGCCTGTCAAGCGTTGGTGGCCTAGTGGTTAGCATAGCTGTCTTCCAAGCAGCTGGCCCGGATTCGCTTCCCGGTCAACGCATTAGACATATGAAAAAAAAAACTAAAGTTGTGTTTCTTATCTAAATTGTACTTATACTTTTTATATTCAGAAATAAATCTATAAAGCTTACTAAAATTATCTTTTAAAATACTATATAAAATATGGATTTGTAATTTGAAAACTAAATTCTTATTCTTAAATAATTTTCTATTCTTGTTAACATTAAGAATACAATTCCTATGAAAAACTTTAAATTCTCTTTACCTTTTAAAAAAAGTAAATCTGCCATCTTAAAAAATCTATCCCATCACTTAATCTGTATCTCATAAAGTGACTTAGTTAAGAAATTATTTTTATAGAAATAAGATAATTTTGTTTCAAAAAGGTCAATTTTATAATGATTATTTATGTTCGCTAATCTGATAAATTTATGAAAAATATTTTATTTATTTAATAGTAATTGTAGTGTTATTAATAAATGTAATAATATATAGTATGCTAAATCTTAAGTTTACCAATTAGTAATCGCAGTATTCTCAGGATAGTGGTTAAAAAATCAAGTGAATGTGAAATGGAATGTAGGTACCCCACTATTCATTCAAGAATATTTATTTCAATATGTTTTTGAAAATATGCAAGACAGTGCCTGAAACATTGAATAATATAATACGTGTAATGTTATTTATAATATTTTTTAAAAGTCAGACTGAATATTTTACATTAAAGTTTACTCTAATTATATGCAGATGCACAAATATTATTACATAAACTATGACATGAGAAAAAGATGTAAAAAGTGGGGAAGAAACGAGTCCATATCTTGCACGAGAGTTGTGTAGTGAAAATTAAACTAAAGATATATTATTTATTATTGGATAATCTCTAGTCTAATGAGAGACTAACAAAAAGTATTAATTTACGTTCGTCTGTAGTATAGTATTATTTTTATGTCTTATCTTTTTTTGTAGTTGAAATGGCCATTCTCGAGTTGTGGGAAAATGTATTTATATACCCATATAAAAGTCATAAAGACAAAACAAGAAGTAATAAAAAGTAATTGTAATAAAATATCTTTGATAAACAAATAATAAAATCTTTGTATACATCTTTACTTGACAGGATTTTTAAATTAAGTGTATAAGTAATTACTTTTTGATTATTGTTTAAGAATATATTTTTTATTCCAAGAAAGTCAAAGTTATTAATGACGGCTCTCTCGAGTGATATCTCAATTACCTAAATATTCTGTTGTAAATCTAACTTGACGAAAAAATGTTGATGATCTGTCTAAAGTGACAAATAATGAAAGAAAATTAGGTTTTATAATTTATTAAGATGTTAATCGTTTCAGGAGAAATAATTCACTTCCTTTAAGCGTTCTTATTTAAATTCATTTTCTAAACCTGGCACTTGTTAATTTTTTCGCTTAAAATTTATTCTCCTCATTACAAACAGATATTGTTTTATCAGCCTACAATTTATGAATATCTACCTACTCAACCATTAATCCTTCCTGTCAATCTGTCTAAGCAACTACTACATTTACTAATCCACTTTTCTTACTATTTATTTACCTGTTCACATATTTTTCTATTTAATAATTAATTTACTCCATATTTATCTAATCAACCAAATATTATTATTATTCTTAATATATTTATTTAACAATTCATTCTTCAGTTCATTCGTAGATCATTCTATTAAAGTAATTTTCCATTTGTTTCTTTTCATACTTATCTGATGACCGTTTTTCTCTATGAATCTAATTATGTATTCCTTTATTCAATATGTTTTCTACTTACATAGATAGTCATCTGTCTATCTATTTATTCATCCATCAACAATCCATGTATGAATTCAGTCATCCATTATTTCTAATCTAACTATCTATCTTTTTACATTCACATTTGCTTACCTATATATCTATTCATCTGTTCATGTATATAACTATTAATATATATATTTAAATTTTCTAACAATATGTATCCTCTATCTATCTATCTATTTGTCTGTCTGTCTGTCTATCTCTCTATCTATCTATCCATCTACCTATCTATCTATCTATCTATCTATCTATCTATCTATCTATCTATCTATCTATCTATCTATCTATCTATCTATCTATCTATCTATCTATCTATCTATCTATCTATCTATCTATCTATCCGTCTATCTGTCCGTCTATCTGTCTATCTGTCTCTGTCTCTCTATCTATCTATCTATCTATCTATCTATCTATCTATCTATCTATCCATCCATCCACCTATCCATCCATCCATCCATCTATCGATCTATCTATTTATCTGCCTACCCACCTAATACTTACCTATCAATCAAGAAATCAATCTATCTATCTATCTATCTATCTATCTATCTATCTATCTATCTATCTATCTATCTATCTATCTATCTATCTATCTATCTATCTATCTATCTATTTATCAACATCTAGCTACCTAAACAATTTATATATCTATTTATCTATCAACCGATCTATCTATCTATCTACCTACTTACCTAACTATCTTGTTATGCATCTATCTACCAATCAATAAATCCACCAATCTTTCTGTCTTTTTACCTATCTACATGTCTATCTATTCTCATATATGAATCTATCTACTTATCCATTCATGCATAAATATTTTTTTATCTAACAAAACATCTAGTTTTTTATTTACCTAGTTTATACATTTGTCTTATAACCACATAATAAAATATTATTATAAACATTCTAGATCTACATATCATCAATATATCTCTTTCAATTAAATTCACAGTAAAATTAGAACAATTACTAAAATTGTCATTTCTATAAATAACAAATTCAAAATTATTACACACTATTAAATAAAAAAATGCCAGAAAAAAATCAGTATAAGTGTTTTTAACTATAGGGATATAGTATATATTTAATGGTAAAAGATACCAGCCAGTTGCAGAAACAGCCTCAAATGCTGATTCATAATTGAACGTTGAGGTGCTCCTGATTTACATCGTCTGTCAGTCCCCTAATATAATTCAGATGAACAACATATTTAGCAATGTTTAATTTAACATGTAATGAACTTTTACGAATTAGTAATGTTTGATAAAAATCCATATTTACATTAAATCATAAAAAATTGTTAATGCAATCAATTAAAAAATATTACAAATATTATATTTAATAAAAAGTATTACAAAAATGATTGGTGTTTTTGTAGTCCAAAATTAATAAATGCTGAATATTAATAAAGCTAAAAAACTATTATGATTAGTTGTGGCACTATTGAAGAAGTTTTATTTCTAGTTTTTTGTTGAGGACACAGTAAATATATATTTGCACTGTCAAATATAACAGGGATATATAAAAATGTAAATTTTAATTTAGCTTTATTAAAATTTGGAAATTTATTTATATAATATTAAAATGTTTTCTTTAATTTACATTAAATCTTTTATAATGAGATATTGTTTTATATAGTGCTATGTTTTTTATGTAATTAAATCTTTTAAAAAATTATTAAAACAACTAATTATTACAAAAACAACATTCTGAAAGCCCAGAGGTTATGTATTCCACCATACCAATGGTCTATCAGACCTATGTACATTCTCACATTTAAAACCATTTATTTAATTTACATTACATCTTAAAAAATTTATTAAAACAACCAATTCAAAAAACTGTGAGCATTTACAAGGTTGGGTGCATCTGGTTTTCAACTAAAATCAAAGTATAGTCATGTATGCTTTTACTTTTAAATAATTATTATACACATATTAGTAAAAATAATTATAAACATTTAAATAATATACAAAAAATATATGATGTTTTGCTCATTTCTAATAAGAACAAAAAAGTTTACAATTAATCATGTAAATGCTCTTTATCAAGCAGAAATCTTATAGAAAACAATAAAATTCTTTGTGGCTCTTTTTGGTTATAATTTCTCCTCTCTTCAGATTTTTTTGAGCTATTCAATATATTTTAGTTTCAGTCTTTTCTATCAAAATGATTGCAAAACAAAACAAAATATTATTACAGATACTGCAGAAGAATGAAAAAAAGTAAAAAGTGTTCTAGTACCATCTGCAAAAAAGGTTTAATATGTCAGTTTGCAGTTGAGTGACATTTTAAATTTCAAATGAATAGGGTTTGTGAATCCAGCTTAGTTGTTTTAGTGTAAAATTTTGAAGTATTTTTGAAACTGTGTCTCTAGACATTGTAAATAATCAATTATAACCCCAACAAATTAAATCTTTGAGAAGATTACTGCCAATTGTAAAATTATTTATTGATGTATTCCTTTTTAAAGAACTATTATTCACACTCTTTTCTATATGTTAATACTTTAATAAAACTTTTATCTTCTAACACAAAGATGTTATATATTTTTGAAGTCTTGTACTTAGATTATTAAGCTTTTCAAAAATATCCAATAAATACCTAGTTTTGAAAGTTTAAATCATTACAAAAAATTAACAAAAACAGATTTCTGCTCTATCAAAAATTTATTTTTACATTTCAATAATTTGTTTAAACTTCACTCTCCTGCAATCCATATTACCTCTCATTGTAATAATAACCTTTTCAGAATGGAGTCATTATCTTTGCAAAGATTTAATGAATGACTGTTAAGAACACAGTTTTTAATGAAGTTATCATTTTTATGGTGTCCTGAAGTACATCTATGTCCATTAATATTTTTGGCTACAAGGTTCTCCCAATAGATCATGCAATGAGCAAAAGAGATTCTGCTTTTGCTAATCCAACATTTCTCATCCATCATCACTCGAGATCCATTTATACAGAATCCAAAGCTCATCTTCCATTGTAAAGTTGTATTTGTGAAAAAGTTAACAATTATTAAACAATTACCTTCCCCTCTTGTGTTTTTTTCAGCAGGTGGTAAAGCACTAATTTCATATCTTACATATATAATTAAACAATTCTACATAAATATAAAATGAACTTTAAAACCACAAGTTTAAACTAAAAACTATGAATTGATATGCCTTATATTCTGAGATTAATGGACAAAATAAGCAAAAGACATGTCAGTTAACTTTCAATGTTAGCTTCCATACATCTTCTAATCTTAATAGCTTGATTTGCAACACAAAAGACAAATTACAAAAAAGAAGAACACAATGCAGATAGTATATGAGATTTCATACAATAACCCAGGTTGCCCTGCTGTATACTATAGTGAATCTAAAGCCAATATCTCATCTAGATCACAAATACTTACATAGGCATGCTAAAAGCAACTCAGAATATGTCTGTTTTTTTGGAATCATGAAAAACAATGTGGGCATAGCTTTGACTCACAATCAGATAATCTAGTGTGTTTGAAGTGCAATAGAAATGTAACAAACAAAAGGGGAACAGAATCTACTTATCAAACAAAGGAATATTTAAATCAGCTAATTTAAATATAAATGCAAGAATAATTGCATATAATATAAATAAAGCATCAACAATAATCAACAAGAGAGCTCAGACTACTGTGAGCTTTATGCATGTGAGCAATGTGCATGCAAATTTGAATTGCAAATACTTCATTAGCATATTTTACATAAAGAAGTAGAGGTATGAATTGCTTCATCAAATTAAATTGTAAACGTTTGGCTGAATTTAAAACTGATAATAAGATGCAGAAATTGGTTATTATTAATTTCAAACATTTTGGGGGAAAATATCATTTGTAATAGAAATTTTACATATTTTCTTATACTTTTTTTCCATGAATTATATTTGTCATTTTAAAAACTGCAGGTGTCATAAGGCATTTTTATATATTTTTTTATAAAGTATTATAACTTTATCTTTCTTATTGCATTGCCAAATCCATATAATATTAATATTATTTATGTTCTTTATTACTTTTACAATGCTTTTTACAACTCACTATTGACAGTTTCGATTGCCTCAGAAATCATCTTCAGAACTATAACAAACAGAATACAAATACATGAATACAAATATTCATGAACATATAATTTTACATTTTATATATACATATATTCTATCATATAATAATTATTTATATACCAACATATATATTTATATACGTCTCTATATAATTATTACCTTTTTATATATTACACATTTTAACCTTTTTATATTCTATATTTATTAATCAATACTTCCTATATATATACTTAAAATTTATACTTATATTTAGTAGGTCTCTCTTTCTATTTTTTATATAATTAAATCTATTTTATTTAATGCCAAAATATTTTCAGGCCTAAATCTCTATTTAATACTGGCTTAATATCATTAATAGAAATAACTCTTTTTATTTTCCTATCCCTTTTATTATTTGTAAATTGTATCATTTTTATACAATCCTTTCCAAACCCATGCCCTGTTTCTAATGTATATAAATATAGTGGCAAATTTTAATCATATTTATATTGTAATAGTCTTCTATATATTGAATTTTTTGTTTCTCCTACATAATTTACTTTTATATTATTAATTTGACACTTTTTACTATTAATTTCATATATTCCATTTATTTCATTATCTTAATTTTTATTATAATTACCAATACACTTATTTTTTAACCTACCCTGGCACCTCTCTGAGGAGTGCCAAAGCACAAAACCATGGTTAGGGTTTTGGGGGGGTCCTGACAGAGATATTTTAAATGCTTTTTCTGGATAAGCATTTATTATAAAGCTTGTTGAGGAATTGGCAATCCTCATTGTTTATAACTTACAAGCTTAAAAGAATAGAATCATGTGATTTATGACTCTTATTTTGACTCATCCTATTTTTCTCTTTTTATTAACTATTCTATCATTTATATTATTATTATTATTATTATTTTTATTAATTTTACTTATAATTTTATTTAAATTTTTAACTAGTAGTTATTTCCTATCTTTATACTTATATAATTAATTTTATCTATATTATTATTATTACTTTTTTTCTTTATTATTATTTATATAAAGTATCATATTTTTTTATTAATCTAATATTATCATTTATAAATTTATTTGGATAATCATTATTTATAAATTCTTTTTTTTATTAAATCTGTTTGTTTAACTTAATCTTTTTTACTTTCCTATTGTGAAGGACTTTTTAGTTTTTGCAATTAGATAAGCTTTATAAATGCATGTAAATGCTTTTTATTGATGGTAACAATGTTCTAAAAACACTGCTTTTCTTTATTTGAAAAGTTTAATAATTATTCATAATATTCTCTAAGTTTATTGCAATATCCTGCATGCTTGAAACTGTAATAGTATGAAAAGTAGAGCTGCTTTACACTAACCTAGAGATGCAGGTAGAGAGGGTTCGAATCTCACTTACTTCTCCAGATTGATACTGTGACAGTCAGATGATGTATGTTGGCTTAACCCAGTTCGAATACTAGGCGAAGGTACCTCAGGGCCACTCATATGCGAGATATTAAATCAAGAATACTATGACCCCTGCCCTCTTCGTCTATTCTCGAGACTAACCCACGAACCAACAACACTATCTGAGACACGCATAGATATTCCTCAACCGGGCCACAAAGCTTAGCATCAGCGGGAGACATGGACGGGAACACCTACGGAGCTAAATAGTTAGTTAAATGTGTGTAAAAATACTAAGAAATATGTGTGTTTTGCGTGCCTGGATCATTGAAAAGTAAAAATAAAGCATTTAATATACAATTAAGAAACTCAAGCTTTTTATAGTTAAATCATATGTTTAATTAATGACTTTAATAATATGACTAATGATATAATGGCCTCCGCTATTCCC
Source organism: Epiperipatus broadwayi (assembly GCA_028023455.1). NCBI lineage: Eukaryota > Metazoa > Onychophora > Udeonychophora > Euonychophora > Peripatidae > Epiperipatus > Epiperipatus broadwayi. The sequence continues at coordinate 118,836 of JAQFVV010006777.1, forward strand.
CTAAATTAATGAAAAACTAATTAGACAATAAAAACAGATTAATATGTTTGCGGTCCAAATCTTTTATTCCCAATTTTATTAAAATAGTCAACTTGAATCTCCTCGATCAAATACAATAGTAAAAATCTTTCGCAAAGCATTTCTAATTGCTTTGCGCTAAAAACAGAGTTTAAAAATTATTTAAAACGTATATAGCTAAATCTGATATACGTTATAAGCTAATGGCGGACAAAAGAGGCGCTATTGAGGAGTTCAAGTTAGCAAACAAAGGAAACTTTACACGTATGGAATTTAAAAACATAAACAAAATTGGAAAGAGATTTTTAAATGAACAATTAACTATTAAACTTAACCGCAATGCAATACCAAATATGTATACATTGGTAATGAAGAATAGCGAAGGAAAAAAAGGTTAAATATAGATAGATGATCACACATATATATTTAAGACTAATCTAATAAGAACAATGGTTAAATTACATAATCGTTACATAAAACAATTCATAATATAATTCAATTAAGAAAGATATATAAAAAAAATAAAAAGGTAGAAAATAAATAGTTCAATGGAGGAGAGATAATGATTACCGTCCTTGTTCCTTGGTCATGTTCCATCGATGAGCGTAGCTTGATCCGTCCATCGATAGCTATTTGTCCGGACAAGGAAGGTGGAAATAAGTAGCATGCTTTTACGAAAAGTCCTACAGACACAGCACAGAGTTCAGATGACTATGGAGTGGATATTAAGGCATTTTGATGGTATTTAGGAACCTCGGCGATAGGCAAAGCTATTTATTTGCCTAGCCGAGCATAGTAGAATCCATCAAACTTATATGATTTTTAGCTTGAGCAGGTTCAAACTTCTTCATGATTTGTAGACGATAATTGTAGACTTTTTGGAATAAAATCACAAACAAAATCTGACAGAGTTCTCCTAAGAGAAATCTGAATGCACCTTGCAATAGCAGATCTGAATGAAACTTGCAATAGCAAAATCTGAATGCCTTGCAATAGCAAAATCTTGAATCAACCTTGCAATAGCAAAATCTGATATGACTCTCCTCTTTTGTTCTCTCCCTTTTATAACTTTTTTTCTCAGCTACCTTCTATTGTTTGTATGATCTTAGATCTTGATAAGCCCACCCACACTCTTTTGTTTCAAGGTAACACTTTCTAAAAATAAGCTTTTACTTAAAACTCCAAATTTATTTCTTTAAAGTTTGAATTTTTATTAATTAAAAAAGAAGGAAAGAGAAGTCCATCTTTAATTAGCCTTGAATGGACTAATTAATTAAAACATACATTCTTTTAGAAAATGTTTGGCAGGCTTATCTCAAAATAAATCATACTAAATATTTTAACAAGATTTTACAAAAAAATATATTCTTATTTTTTTATAGTAAATAAGCATTTTATTTCAGCAGAATTTTGCATTAACTCATATATATATATATATACGCTTGACGTATATATATGTTTGCCCAATAGGTTTTACAAGCAATTTTTATTAACAGAAATTTAATCTTTGACTGGGATTTATTTAACACGAAATTTAACTGTAAATACAACTTTAATAACATAATTAATTTTAGCTTTAATGCAAAACCCTGCTGATATTGGGCTATAAACTTAGTTCAGTCCTACAATGCTAACTAAATTTATAAGAAACAGTGAAGCATGGATCGTACTTCAGATCCATTGCTTCATTTCCCAATGGATAGTGAGCAAAAAAAAAATGTTAAAAAAAAAATGCTGTTGCTTCAGGTCAGAGATAAAAAATTTTTGCCAGGTGAGTTCAAGCTTACTCTTTATTCGCTGTAATGTTTAATTTGTTACTAACTAACAATCTTTTTTTCTTTTACTATAAAACGGTTTATCCATAATTCAATCTCCTATATCTTAAATCAAGTCCGTGTTGTTTCTTAGTCTAACAAGTTATATTTATCTTTTTAATTTCTAATTTTTCCGGGGTCTGGTGGTACACAAGATTTTATGTTTGTAGCATTATACTGTCTTTGTATGTGGTGACTATCTTTCAACTGGAAAGCATTTTCTCCACACTTTTTTAACACATATGGACCTTTATATATTGGGAAAAACTTTTTAACTTTCCTCCATGCTTTACTACTTGGCCTAAGATCTCTTAGCCATGCTTGCTTTCTTTTCCTGCATTTATATTGCCGGTTTCGATTCTTGCGATGCCGGGCTGTATGTTTTAATTTTTCCCTTGCCCTCTTTTCTTGCTCAGTCATGTTCTGGACTTGGAGACAGATTTTCAAACTATCAAGGTGGTGTCTAGAGTTTCCACCCGGTTCTTCTCTAAAACATTTTATATTGCTAATCTTTGCCACAGGAGTTATAGTATTGATTACTGTTGCAGTAAAGATTTCACTGCCTTGTCGCGCCTGGATTTGGTTCAACAGCTGTTGATCGTTTAATTTTTCACTATCCTCATTTATTTGTCCAGAGAAATCTTCACATTTCAAGTCCGAGTGGTGAATATCCTTACATAATTCATTATTAATTAATGATTTAATATGAGTATCGTCTTCTGGTGATGCCCTTGTCATGGTACTCTGCTTTTGAAGGATTTCCATATTCTCCTCTAATCGGTTCAGTCTTTGCGATGTCATATTCATAAATTCTTGGAACATGGTCATCATCATTTTTTTTTCTTCCCTCATTTCTTTGATGAGAGCTCCAAAGTTATACTCTTCATTATGAGTACCTGTTGGCCTCTTGGGAATATTGAGTACTACCTCCTCACTGTCATAATCTTCGCCTCTCTTCTGTTCCTCCATTTTTTTTATTGGCTATTTTGCTACACAAAAATCACAATTTATTTCTAAAACGTATTTTAATAACAATCTATATAAGTATATTGTATTACGTGTATCTAGGAGCTATATCCTGTATGTGAAGAAAAATTTTAGTTCTTTAAAAAATAAGTCAGTATTCTAAATTCTTTATTTATGTTTTCAGAAATTAACTTTGCCTACCTCACGAGGTCCCATCTTAAACCTATGCCTATGTGTCTGTTTGTTCATGAAAAAAATATCAAATCCTGCCGTGTCTGTTTTAATATTTATACTACATATATTCTCCTCACTTTATTTATTTATTTTTATATATTTCACTTAAATATCACTGCTACTTTGTTACTATATCATTAAAAATAATAAACTTACAGCTTGACCTGACTTTCTCCGACACCTGAAACAACTAAAAAAATGCATTTACATTAATACACAAGTTTATATTTCAAAAGGAATATGTGAGCAAAATATACATAAGTCATGTTTCAAAATTATTTTGGCTCACTACACATACATTTTTATTTTGATCATCTACTATAGTTTGGTTTATTTGATATCCGATATGAGAGATTGCACTTGCCGACAAATTTATTTGAGAAGGGCGCCAGTCGACAAGACAATGGCCATATCAAATATACATATTAATGGATAATGATCCAAGCACACATTTATAAGGGTTTATAAAGTTTCAATGCAATTAAAATTTTACTTTGCGTTTCAGTTCACTTTAAAAAAATTTAATTTGATTCTGCTGAACGAAAAAAATAATCTCTGCATGAATAAGTAAATGCTATTTTAAATGACACAATATTATTTAAATCTAAGACGTATAACAACTAAGTACGGTAATTTGTCTGACCTGGGATCGAAACCAGTTACCATTTTGGTCAAGACACAAAAAAAAATTCAAACAGCCAAAGTATGATTAACAAAACAAAATATACACAAAAAATTAAAAATAAAAGTAAAATCCCATGATAACTGCCACTCCGAATTATGAACCTGGGATCGAAACCAACTACCATTTTGGTCACAACCCGAAATAGATTAACAATTATCAAGTAACTTTACAGAATCACGCATTGAGATCAAAAACTGTTTAAAAAACATTTATATAAAAATGGGTTTTACCAAACTATAACGAAGTGTATACCATATACACCCATATATATGAATATGTACATCATTAAATAAGCATATATATGACTACATATAAATATACAAACAGATATACCTATACAATTTTTTTTTTTTTGCTTATCATGCACATGATTTTTACTAGAAAGATTTGTCATATTGCAGACCGCATACTCCTATTATTTCAGGCTAGTAAATGCTGATCGCAAATATAACAAGGAAGCAATGATTGCAGATGTAGACCTATTATTTCAGGCTACTCAGCAATTTAGAACTCTACAGTGTAAGGGGTCTTCACCTAAACGGTTACTAAGGGAATCTTCACCAAAAACGATCACTAAAAAACAAGGGCTTCACCTAACGGTTACTCAAAGGGTCTTCACCTAACTGTTACTCAATAAATGACTCAATAGCATAATCCGAACTGAGAGGGAAAAAAAATCTTAACTAAAGGTGGCTGACATGTATGTTATACCGAAAATACTTTAATATATATATTAAACGAACATACGCATTTACTAATTATTCAGTTGAAAATTAAGTTTGCTATTTTCTTTATATAAAAACGAAACGCAGAGAAAGTGAAAAAATATTTGTTAACACCGTACGTTGACACGTGTTAATTTGACTTATCAAAACTTTCGATCTTAGAAAAAATTTCTATTAACGGAAAAAAAATGTTATCTAAGATCTTTACAAAAATTTATACAAACGGAGAAAAAATTCTATTATCTAATTGTACTTTTTTTTACTACAATATTAACACAACCGAATATACACTATATTTCGAAAAAAAAACATTATTACATCAAAACTTCTCATATTTGAGCAATACTAAAAATAATCTAAAGTACGAAAGCTAATTTAAGGGAGGGCGGGTGGGTATATATTTGACACTTCCGCCTCATCGAAGCTATCTACTTTATACGAAAACAAATATGGCGAACTGGCCATGACAAATCTATTCATTAGGCAAAAAAAATTGGTTTAATTCTGAAATCTAATTTTATAATCACACAAAAAAAAATAACTAACGGAGTGTTAACTTTTTAAATATAAACTATTCATTACATATATATACTAAACTCGGAAAAAAAATTTTTTACTTTGTGACACATTTAACTTGTTAATTAATTTAAAAAAATGACATTTGGCTCACATTAGGAAACAAACTTGGAAAAATTATACATATATTATTTTTATATAAATATATTCAACTAAAACTAACTTCTCAGGGTACTAATTTTTTTTTTAAAAAATGACATTCGTCCACGGAGACAAACTCGAAGCAAAAAAATTTTACGTCTAACTAACAATTACTCGTGTTATTTAAAAAAAAAATCACCATATATATGCGCACAAATCTGAGGAAATAATTCTACATATATATTATTATTTAAAACAAACACTGCCTACAGGGTGTGGAAAATTTCGCATAGCCACAATGGACGCCAGAATCCGAGAAAAAAAATTCTATACGTCTACCTATATTTTCAAATACCCTATTCCTATTCTTCCAAAAAAATAAAATTCGGCCCACGTTGGTCGACAGAATCCGAGAAAAAAAAAATCTACTGTGACAGTCAGATGATGTATGTTGGCTTAACCCAGTTCGAATACTAGGCGAAGGTACCTCGGGGCCACTCATACGCGAGATATTAAATCAAGAATACTATGACCCCTGCCCTCTTCGTCTATTCTCGAGACTAACCCACGAACCAACAACACTATCTGAGACACGCATAGATATTCCTCAACCGGGCCACAAAGCTTAGCATCAGCGGGAGACATGGACGGGAACACCTACGGAGCTAAATAGTTAGTTAAATGTGTGTAAAAATACTAAGAAATATGTGTGTTTTGCGTGCCTGGATCATTGAAAAGTAAAAATAAAGCATTTAATATACAATTAAGAAACTCAAGCTTTTTATAGTTAAATCATATGTTTAATTAATGACTTTAATAATATGACTAATGATATAATGGCCTCCGCTATTCCCCTAAATTAATGAAAACTAATTAGACAATAAAAACAGATTAATATGTTTGCGGTCCAAATCTTTTATTCCCAATTTTATTAAAATAGTCAACTTGAATCTCCTCGATCAAATACAATAGTAAAAATCTTTCGCAAAGCATTTCTAATTGCTTTGCGCTAAAAACAGAGTTTAAAAATTATTTAAAACGTATATAGCTAAATCTGATATACGTTATAAGCTAATGGCGGACAAAAGAGGCGCTATTGAGGAGTTCAAGTTAGCAAACAAAGGAAACTTTACACGTATGGAATTTAAAAACATAAACAAAATTGGAAAGAGATTTTTAAATGAACAATTAACTATTAAACTTAACCGCAATGCAATACCAAATATGTATACATTGGTAATGAAGAATAGCGAAGGAAAAAAAGGTTAAATATAGATAGATGATCACACATATATATTTAAGACTAATCTAATAAGAACAATGGTTAAATTACATAATCGTTACATAAAACAATTCATAATATAATTCAATTAAGAAAGATATATAAAAAAAATAAAAAGGTAGAAAATAAATAGTTCAATGGAGGAGAGATAATGATTACCGTCCTTGTTCCTTGGTCATGTTCCATCGACGAGCGTAGCTTGATCCGTCCATCGATAGCTATTTGTCCGGACAAGGAAGGTGGAAATAAGTAGCATGCTTTTACGAAAAGTCCTACAGACACAGCACAGAGTTCAGATGACTATGGAGTGGATATTAAGGCATTTTGATGGTATTTAGGAACCTCGGCGATAGGCAAAGCTATTTATTTGCCTAGCCGAGCATAGTAGAATCCATCAAACTTATATGATTTTTAGCTTGAGCAGGTTCAAACTTCTTCATGATTTGTAGACGATAATTGTAGACTTTTTGGAATAAAATCACAAACAAAATCTGACAGAGTTCTCCTAAGAGAAATCTGAATGCACCTTGCAATAGCAGATCTGAATGAAACTTGCAATAGCAAAATCTGAATGCCTTGCAATAGCAAAATCTTGAATCAACCTTGCAATAGCAAAATCTGATATGACTCTCCTCTTTTGTTCTCTCCCTTTTATAACTTTTTTTCTCAGCTACCTTCTATTGTTTGTATGATCTTAGATCTTGATAAGCCCACCCACACTCTTTTGTTTCAAGGTAACACTTTCTAAAAATAAGCTTTTACTTAAAACTCCAAATTTATTTCTTTAAAGTTTGAATTTTTATTAATTAAAAAAGAAGGAAAGAGAAGTCCATCTTTAATTAGCCTTGAATGGACTAATTAATTAAAACATACATTCTTTTAGAAAATGTTTGGCAGGCTTATCTCAAAATAAATCATACTAAATATTTTAACAAGATTTTACAAAAAAATATATTCTTATTTTTTTATAGTAAATAAGCATTTTATTTCAGCAGAATTTTGCATTAACTCATATATATATATACGCTTGACGTATATATATGTTTGCCCAATAGGTTTTACAAGCAATTTTTATTAACAGAAATTTAATCTTTGACTGGGATTTATTTAACACGAAATTTAACTGTAAATACAACTTTAATAACATAATTAATTTTAGCTTTAATGCAAAAACCTGCTGATATTGGGCTATAAACTTAGTTCAGTCCTACAATGCTAACTAAATTTATAAGAAACAGTGAAGCATGGATCGTACTTCAGATCCATTGCTTCAATACTAAGCGACTTACTCCATAAACCTCACTAGAATTTATTCTTAATGTATGCCCAGTGGTCAAGGAGATACAAGACTCTAAGGAGGAATTTGAACATGTATATAATGAGCAGGTTTGTTGAAGAAAACAATGCTACAGAGTTTTAATAATAGTGAATGAAAGACAAAAGAAAAAACTTTATTATTTTACATTTGCAGAGTACATCGAATTAACTAGTTGTGCTGCAGGGTGCTGCAGGCTATTTCCCTGCAATTATATCCAGATAGGAAAGAAAGACTCTTTTAAAAAAAATCACATTATAAATTGTAAACATTTCTAGCCAGTGGACAGGTTACATGATTGAAAGAGAGAGGCAGACATAATTAATATTATGGTGAGAGTACATTGATTCAGATAGCTGGCCAAATTAACTAACATATTCTTAGGAAAGCATTGAAAATACTGTCCTCTGCTACTAACAAAAAATTCAATAGTGCCCCCCCCCCCACAGATATTTTCAGTCTTGATTTAGACACTTCAATAATATTTTGCAGAGAAAGTTTTTGAAATAAATATAAATATAAAATATTGCCACCTAAGATGATAGAATATTGTGGGAAATGATGAGTTCTGAGAATCAAATGGCTACCAAGAGGCTAACCCAAGACTGGACAGCTCTCTGTCTCTAAACTGAGTTAGAGAAAATGGAATTCATTTGCTGTGTCATCCAAATTCAGGAATGGAGTTTTGTTGCTTATGTCCAGTTATACATATATTTATAATAGATGAGATCCAATTTTATTAATCTTCATTGCAATCCTGAGGCAAGTTATGTTAGCCTATGTAGACTTGGTGAGGAAAGCACTGAAATTTGCAGAGACATACGCATGGATCACCCAGTATGCAACATAATATAAATACAGTCCAATGACCTTTAAAGTTTAAAAGAAAAAATCTTAGTTGGTAAACATATACAAAATATTATTTTTTTTAGTAATCTGAAGTCTCTGTATTGACCTTCTGCTAAGTGTCCAAGTCTCAGATTTATAAGTAAGAACTAATAATACATATTTAGTTAAAAAAAACTTTTCTTTTCAAACACATAGGCATATTTCCTTTTAATATTAAGTTATTTTTATCAAAAGTCATTTAACCAAATTTAATTCCATAATTGATTTCATCTATTATGTTTCCACCTGTAGTAATAATCTGACTAAGGCATTTGTAATTGTTAATCTCTTCTAACTCACCATTATCAATGTTTATTTTTTTCTGTTAAGAAAATTCATTGAAGATTACTTTAGTCTTTATACTCCTACTTTCTTACTTTCATCCAATATCTCATACCACATTTCCTGAAACTCTAAAGCATTATGTGCAAAAACAACTACATCATCTGCAAAATGTAAATGCCTTAAACAATCTCTGTTTACTTTAAATCCTTTAGCTTTTCATTTTAATCCACAAAATACTTATTGCAAAACTGCTGAAAAATGTCTTGAAAATATGGAGTCACCCTGTCTTACACCCTTGTCAATGTTAATCTTTTTAGTATCATTATATAATGTAATTGTTGTTGTTGCATTTTTATAAATGTTTTCCAAAATCTGAAGTCTGTATATTGATAATCCAATGCTTTAATCACTGAAGAAATGCTTATAGAATCAAATGCCTTTTTATAATCTACAAATTATATTTATTGGGCCTTTCTATTTATTTGGATATAATCCATTGTACTAAAACAACCTTCGCCTGTAGACGAGTTCTAATTATTTTGGTAAAGATTTTGTATAGAACTGAATATAGGATTGATGGATCTGTAGTTACTAAAATTATCTTTATCAACTTTTTAAAATATCAAAATTACTACTGCATTCTTGTATATCTTTATTATTTTGATATTTGGTATTTAGCTTTATCAATATTTTTTCTATTTCCCCAAGTAATACTTTCGATTATTTTGTTATGCGATGAAGATATATTATCTAAGTTCAACTTAAATAGAAATCTTTATTCTGATTAACTATAAAGTGATTTAAAGTTTTTGACTATTAAATTCTTTAACGAAGAAGTTCTAAAACCTTTTTTCTTCTTATTATTCATTTTTAATCAGTTGGTTTATTAAATTCCTAATGCGGTTTGACTATCTCTTATTTTATTTATAATAATATTTAAATGTTTAATTTGGAAAATGGTTTCAATTATTAATACTTAATTTATTATTACGTAAAAGTCTTTTAATCTTATATTTTAGCAATAATAATTTAAAAATTTACTTATTTATGCTGGCTTAATTTTAACAATAAAGAGCGCAAGTAAATACATGTGTCACTGCATATTCATCGCCCTTAGTTGCTGTTCGTATTATTCTAATATCTAGTAAAATTAAGGTAAGGAAAGGAAAGAGGAGAGGAAGAGGCAAACAGAGTAAAACATTAGTGAAGATTTGACCTTATTATACAAATTAATTGGTGGGCCTCTGGGCCTCAGGTATGCCTTCTTAAAAATTGACGTTCGAAACTAGGCTATTTAAAAATATTTTCAGGAGACTTAAATTTTTTCCTGAGATAACTATTTTGTAGATACTTCTGTTAACTATCCAATATTCGTTATTAAGTAGATGTCATCACATAAAGAAAAATACAGAAACAGATAGCCCTGCCATCCAGAAAGTGGCACTTTTTGTAAATTCTGCCTTTTATTTCTCTACAAGAGAGTGCTGGAAATGCTTGTATTCTGCAGTGAGATATTTATTAAAAAGTCTGTTTACCCATTTCTATACAACTTAATGTCTAAATTATAAAAATAATAATAATAAACATGCTGTTTTTTTAATAATGAGGTCTTACTGTATTGTCCATTGTCTACTCTGTCATAAGTTTTTTTTTCTGTTGTAAGTTATTTCTTTTATATGAAAGATGTCAAGATCTTGAATAATTGAAGCTTTCCAATGCATTGCTTTATATATTCTTCCTAGTCTTGATAATAAAATTAATCGATATTGCAGCTTTTGGAATATCTTTGAGATAAAAATAGGCATTTGACTTTATTGACCGCAAGTTAATAAGAATTTTGAGCACCAGAGTTGTATGTTCCAAATTGATTTGGGACTTTCCAATTCCAAAGCCGATGCTCTACCACCAAACCAAACTGGATTAAGACAATTTGTTTTTCTTAAAACAGGTTACTAATTCAATGAAAATCATGTTCAATTTTACCAAAAAACTTCGATTGCTCTCCATGCACAGTTCTATGAAGATATTCCTTTAAAATTATGGGTTTAATATTGTGCATTCAAAAGTCTCAAACATATTAGTTTTATGAGCAATTTGATATCACAGAATATCCTTGATTTGAATTTGAAATATTCTAATACATTTACACTGTATCAGTATTATCATAGGATCAGACCACTAAAAATCACATGATCACAATCCTGCTTAATAAGATAGTGGTGGCTATGGTTATTAAAGAACCAAAGACATCAATGTGTGAATACTGGGTACTGAACTGAGTTCAGACCTATATGACTATATAAGATAGTGAGCTGGATTGAAAATATTATTACATTTTCAATTTTTGACTCATCATTTTGCATTAAGTAGAGATAAAAGATGGCTGCTGGAGAGTTGATTAGATCTAGGTGCAGTGCTCTCAGATCCAAAGCTCCCCACTAATGAAAGCCACAATCTAAAAACTAGTCTGGGGATCTTTTATGAGTAGGCACTAGACAGGGATTTTATGCACAAGTCTTCTGGCATCCATTGATTACTCTGGCTTGCACTGAGTGACACTATTGTATAGAGAGCCTATTATCGTAGGAATTACTTAATTTTATTAAATGCAACATATTAATGCCTGTGCTGTGCCTTTTTTATGAGTCCATCTTTCTCCTCAAAAGTTACCAGGATAATTAAATCAATACATATTATAAAGCTGATAATTATTTGTATTATTACTGTTAAAGCATCTGAGATTTGGGAATATTAATTGATATCGCATATTAATAATTAAATTTATAAATATAGGGCAAAATAATAAAATAGACTGTAGAACTTTTTTAGAATTAGTAGAAACTCAATGAAGATGGCATGTTAATCTTTGCTTTTTATGCTTCATATTAAATCACACCCTGTCACATTTAAATGCATTTCAACATGTTCTTGCAGCAATTATCTATGAACTTTTGTGACCATTACTATATGAAAAAGTTATGACTAAACCACATCAATTTCAAACCTGTTTTTTAAATTAAATACCTTAGGCTTCTTTCTACCTGCATAATCCTAACATGTAAAATGTGGTCAAATAGCTGTGATTAACAATGGTTTTTAAATATTGCACAAAGTCATTTGATTAACAGTTCAAAATGGTTTTACCATATCAATGATAACAATATGTGTAACCTATACCACCCTTGTAATCCCCACATGCACCCTGTTTTCCAAGCTTTAGCATAGTAAAGAATACTTGCTTTTAGATTCTTTAAAACCTCATCTATGACTGAAAATAATATATTTTACAAGATTTTAAAATTAATTTTGCTTTTAGAGAATAACAATAACAATAATATTACAAAATAATTTCTGCAGTATTTTCTATCATCTTTTATTTCTTTAAATTGGAATAATAGAAACCAAATTTAAAATCTGCTAGTTGAGTTCACCGATCAAAAAATTTGCATAAACAATAAGGCTAATATTTTACTCCATATTTACAACCTTGAACAAGTATCTGGACCTAAAATCTGTTACTTATTAAGTAATATATCTTATTCAGTTGGTGCAGGGATAATATATTTGCCTCCATGCATATAACATTTGATTCAAACTTGGGCCAAGTAACATTTTTTCAAGATTTTTAGGAATTTTCTCTCTGATAGCTTTTCTATGACTAGTTTAGATAAACATCCAACATTAATATGTAAATATGTAACTAGTTAAACCTTCATAGAGGATAAATAAAAAATGCTATCTGGTTATAGATTAGTAAGCTTCATAAACTTTGTATCTGATTTACCATTCCTCTACAATAATCTGATGTAGGATTATTGGATCAGTTGTGACATATTTATCAGTGATCCATCTACAATCTGTATCTATCAGCTTTTGCATGACATTGCCTTTGTAGATTCTGATGTTTAGTTATAACATCATCTGTAAAATATCACTATATTGAAGATAGCTGTGGACTTTATGTCAGTATACTTGTACAAAAGGTGGGATGATTGTGTTAAGAGGATTGTTGAGTGTTATAGTGGCAAAGAATGGGATAGAAGGATAGATGTATTAATAAACAATAGGGAGTTAGAGAGATGAAGTAGTATGGAGAGTAAAAAGAGTTTAAATATATATAGAAGTAAACAATATTGGGTGTGAATTAATTTACGATAATAGCAAAAAATGATGTTAATTGTTTAAGGCTCAAAAAGAATCATTAGCAACAAGAAAATATACACATAAAGAGATAAATATGCATGATTTAGTCTCCAAGTTATGTAAGAAAGGCATGGAAAATATTAGGCATCTGCTAATTGAGAGTAAATACTTACAAGCAGAAAGGGTACAAATAATGATGTTATGAGAGAATAAATATAAACAAAGTGATTATACAGAAAGTGGATTCTTGGTTTTTATGCTGGATTTGGAAAAAGATAAGGGGGATCTAAATATAATGCCACAGAATGAATAAAGATGATGTTATGGAAATGGGATGTAGCTGAAGAGATAAGAATATGAGAAAAAAACACAGAGTAGGAAATGGAAAAGGAATGTGAGGTAGCTAACAGGTTTCTTGAGGCATAGTGGCTGGCAGATTCCTGACTTCGATAAAGAAGCCATAGAACATCACATTACATTGCATCCAAAAATATTTATTAAAAAAACTTTCATTTTAAACCATGTGTTCAAGAGTATTCATTCAAGTAATGCAAAAATGTTAATAATCAATGACAAATCAAGTTTATTAAAGCATATACTACCATTCCACTCAATTAGGTCATAGGTTACCCTTTCTGTAGCACATTATGTTTACAAAAGATAGAGAAAATGCATTTTCTATCAGCATTTAAGTACACTATCCAACAAGATGAAATTTTCAAACCTAAGTGTAGTGATAAGAACTGGTTAAATGAGGATAGACACCATTGTGTGAAAATATTTAAAAAACATTCTTAATTCATAAAAACATCTAGAATATTCTAACTTAAAAAGTTTCTAGTAAGACTTTGTCATGTGTTTAATACTATACACTGCCATTTTATCTGATAATAGGGATATTCAAAAACATTATCTCAGATATTTCCAAAGTGTGTCACAACCCATTGTTAAATTGTGTGGGGGTTGTAGGTGGGTCACACTAAATTACAGCATAAATATATTTTACATGCTTATTTAAAAAAGGAAAATATTATGACAATATGTATTTGATGGTAGAAAATGATAGCTTTTAATTGTAAAAAAATAGTACAATTTTGGCAGTGAGTTGAAAATTCGAATCCATCTCTGTCAACAGGTCCTTTAAAAATAGTTTCCATTACTACTTCTTAAATGTATGGACTTGGACTATTAGAAATAAGAAGTAAAAACAAATTTTAAAATAAACTGCAATTATCGAATACCTTGCATCTGAAAGTAACAAATATCAATGTGGACGTCAAATATCATATCGGTAAATATAGAAAACAAATCCATTCATCTCATATGCTTCATTATATATTTAAATGTAAATATAATTTTAAGAATAAATATAAAAAATGAAACCATAATTTATACATATTTACAAGTATTTTGTACTTATCAATGCATCTTTCATCTTAACTCATTCCTATGGTAACCATCCATCAGGTTTATATATTTTATTATGCATTTAATAATTAAAAAATGTCTATATACATATTTATTTTAAGTGGTTCAATACAAAAATTAAATGTATTAAAACTTAAGTTTTTTTTATCCATCTCCTATCTTCCTCTTTAAGGTATGTGGTAAAAGTGTGAGGATCATGAAAAATTATTGTCTTTGAAAGTGGAGCTTGACCTACAAAAGTGTGGAAAGTATTTATCTAATAATTTAATTCATTTCAAAGCATGGATTATTTAGTCAGTTTAGCCATACAGCTTAAAGTCTTGCTACATCATTACTACATGTATTTTCTATAATCATGAATTATTCATATCATGTATGAAGCATTAATTTCAAGTAACTATAAGCAATACCTATAATCATGAACTGTTTATATTATGTGTGAAACACTCACTACATGCATTTCCTATAATCATTAACTATGTGAAGCTTTAACTATTTGCTTTTTCTATAATTATGAACTGTGTAGAACTTTAATCACAACATTTCTATAACCATGAATTATTCACGAGGCTTTAATCACAAATGTTTCCTATAACCGTGAACTGTTTATACTATGTGTGAAACATTAACTAGTTGCATCACTTACACTCATGAATATGTTCACATAATTTATAAAGCATTAACTACAAATATTTATTATTTATATCATTCATAAAGTATTAACTATAAGCACTTTCTATAGTTATAAAATCTTCATATTATGTGTAAAACATTAATGATAAGCTTTTTCCTATATTCGCAAACAGTTCATATTAGAGGTGAAGCATTAACTATAAGTATTTCCTATAATCATGGAGCATGTGTGGTTACTTCAAGTAACTATATAAATGAAAAATGATATACTTACCTTTAGCATTATGATTGACTTTTATTATATCATAATTACCATTAATGATGGCACAACAATTTTTATTATATTAGATATTATGGCTTGTCCAGATTTGGACAATTTTAGATTATATTTTTTTATATCCTTCAGCAGTAATGCATAAGGTATTAAATAAGTGCTTACAATAGTCATGAAATGTTCATATTATATGTGGAATATTAATAACAAGCTTTTTCCTGTAATGTGTGTCTATTCCATGTAGCTATATATTTTAAAAATGAAATACTTACTTTTAGCATTACCGTTGCTTTTTATTATATTATAATTACCATTAATGGTACAATAATTTTTATTACACCAGATATTACCATTTCTGTAGATTTAACAGTAAATTGAATTTTTCTACTTTCAATATATCTCTCATCTTAACTCCATCCTCCATAAGGAAACATTCTACCCGAACAATAAATTCTGACGATTCTCTTTTACTATTCATACATTCCATGAAGAATCTTCATTTGTTTTGTGAGCTAGATATATTAAACACTTGAATTTCTATTTTCATGTTGACAGTTTGATTCTCTTATATTTTATCAATCACTTATAATTGGAGACTATTAATTTATAACACACCAGTTACTAATCTCAGGTGACATGTAGATGTCATTGACTGGTCGGTCTGACTTTTGGATATTTTGAATAATTTTGTATATCTAATAAAGAATATGTCCAGTATCAGTTCCTAATGTCTAAGGTCTGTTTATGTTTCTAATGCAAACTGTCTTTTCTGTTTTTTTCTGATTTTCTTTCTTTATTACTTTTATGATTTCTTTTTCCTTTAACATTTACATTATTACAGTTGATATAAGTCTAATCATTATGAGATTCTCTTGCTTATTATAATCTCTCTGCAGTAACCATGACAACAGTCTCATTCTTTATGGCATTCACAGCAAACTTAATGTCTTTTTTATTTATTTATATGCATGTTCTTATTAATGTGAAATTATACAAAGCCCTTTCATTAAAAATATTAACTGTGGTCACATATTTGGCTCTCTTTAGTTGAGACTTGATTAAAAATATGTTGGAAATAAAACTGGGACAGAAAGGGCATTCAATTAATGATGGTACTTCTCATCACTTAGAAGTTTTTCTGTTATTTACAAATGTTGAATAATCAAGAAAAAGTCATTCATAATAATCTGAGATACAAAATCTAGCAAAACTACTGTGATGAAATGATTAATTACTTTAAAATGACAACAAGTTAGGAGGTATTGTAGTTAGAACTAATATTCTTTCCATCTTCATTGGAGTTTATATATGCATTACTTAAGCAACCTTTTATGAAACATTTTCTTTATCATTATATTTATTTTTTGCAATCAATGCATAATCCATAAACAGATTAATTTGCACAGATCATACATTAAATATTCTAATTAATAATAAATGAATATTTATTTATTTATCATCATCACTATTTTCAAACACTATTTGTCCATTGCGGGATGGATGTCTCCCTGTTTAATCCAGTTTCTCTTAATTGTAATTTCTCCACAACACATCAGCAAACTTTCTTATTTTATCCATCCATCTCACATGTGGTATTTTTCTGGGTCTTTTAAAATGTCTTGGGTTTTAATTTAATATATGAACTGTCCACCTATTACAATCTCTTCTAACAATATATTTAACCTAACTTATTTTAGTCTTTTAATTCTTTGACTTATGTCAGTTCTATTTATTTTTTGTTATTTTATTCAAGCATTTCATTTTGAATATTTTTTTGATACTTTTATCATACATATTTCCATGCTTCATTAAAAGATTAGAAGTTTTTATATTGTTTTTTTTGCTAAGTGTTCCTTAAGTAAATATTAACAATGTCTGAGACACTCTTATGTTTTCATAAAAAAAATGTCTGAACTTTTATTTAAACCCCAAATTGTGACATCGCGGACAACTATACTTATCCCACATCTAAATTTCATAGGATTAATTGCTTCTTCATAAAAACTTTTGCAACAATTAAAATGCAATTTTGGTATTAAACCACTAAACATCACATAATCACCATTCTTTATGCTTACACCAGCTGTTCTCCATAAATTAGCGCCAGTCAAACTTTCTTGCATCCATTGATTACTCTGGCTTGCACTGAGTGGCGCTACTATATGACAATTTTGATGTGGATTTATTAAGATAACGGTTCAAATTACATGACATTTTCGTCTAAAATATGTTTTAGTTTCATTAAAAAAAGAAATAAGAACATTCACATATATATTTATATTTGTGTGTGTAAACAAAACATCACAAACAGATTAGATGGAGAGATTATATTTTTGTCATCTGACTCGTTTCTTCCGTTTGCCTTTTGGGTATGGTTACTGATTACAAGGCTTTTTTTTTTTCAATTAACTTTTTTTTCCACCTTTATAAGTAAAACGAAATTGCCTAAAACATTTTTTTTTGTTATTCATTTTGTTTTATTAGTAATCAATTTCACCCAGCAAGGTTCACAGTAACAACCCGTAGGATATTTTACAGTCTAATAACGTTATTGTATCTTAAATGATAAAAAACGTTGATTATTTAGCTTTTTGCACATTTTAAGAAAAGCAAATTAAAAAAAAAAATACTAATATAAAGATTTTAACCGTGGAAACTTTTCACTGAGAAATAGCAAAAACAATCTGACTTCAAAATGCCCTTAGATTCAAACTCGTTTACTTCTATTGGTGGTCGAGAGATCAGCAACAGCTGCTTTACAAGCTGTTGTCCCGGGTTAGCGGGTTTGCTTCCCGGCTGATGCTATGACCCATGAGAAAAAAAAATAAAGAAAAATAGCCTTTGAAAACCGTTACAATATTTATGAAGGTGGGAAAATTGATTTTTTCTTCCATAAAAAAAAAAAAAATTTTTTTTAAAATATAGCCCCCACCCCTTCCAAACAATAAACCCAAAGTGATCTGAAAATTGTTAATAACAATATAACACTTTAAAGTGCGATGGTACTTATGAGTTTTCAGGTAAACCAAGATGGCAGCTCATATTTTTGATAAATGCACAGCCTCCCCCCCACCCCCAGTGTAAACATCGTAATTAAATTACCATTTTTTTTATTATTTTTTTATTATTATTACTGTTATTTTAAAAAAAGATATAGTATAATATTTAGGTTTATTTTCTCTTTATTTTTTAGATTAACTTATTAACAGAAAAATAATTTAAAAAATATATAAATACAATATTTACACTTTATTAATTCTATGGTGTGCAATCCTTAATGACCTCCAATATCATATAGCATTTTTGAATCAAATCCATAATTTTTTTCCAATTATTAACGTTATTTTTTTAAAAAATGAATTTTTTGAAATGAACTTATACTTCAGAATGATAAGTTATTGTAAAGCTTTTGTTGAATTATTTTCCTGTTGTCTCACTACATAATTTATTTACACTGTAATTTTTTTTTCAATTCTGGTTCAAATGTGGGTACTTGTTAGTTTTGAATGCAAAGTTTCATTTCATGATAATTAATATATACCATAACTTTGGAAATCCTCCACTGCATCACATTCTGTGACAGAAACATCCCAAATTTTGATCATGACGACAATTGGTCAAGAAATCTACTGCTGACAAAAAACATGCATAATTGAACTGAAGTATGATAATGTTAATAGTGTGTTATCACCTCCATGTTGTAATATAAGTAAAAAAAAATGAAATAAAGATTTAGTACTTATGAGCTTACAGATTGATCAAGATGGCAGTCCATATTTTTGATAAAATTTGATAAATATACAGTTTTGAGGGCTTACCAAGATGGCAACCCATATTTTATTAACAATCATTTGTCATTTAAAAAATTAATGTTACATATTTTAAAAAAGGAATAAATGTCAATATATGTCATTAACAATCTTTATTTCAATTAAAACATAAAGCAATAAATTCTTATAAATTTAATTGACAATCTTTATTTCAATTTTTCTCAAATTTACTTTCCAAAGATGGGTTAGTTACATTTATAAAAAAATGAGTGGAGAGCCTACAATGTTCCAAAGATATCTTACTTACATAAACCAAATAAAAATAATAATATGAATATTATATTTACAGTTTGTTCATGTTTAGTTACATTTACAAATATGAATCAAAAGCAATAATAATAAAAATACAATATTTACAGTTTATTCATGTCATCAATGTGTAATTTGTAATGGCTTCCAAAATTGCTACAGATGTTCTGAGGACTTTTTATCTCCTGAATATCTTAGTGGTTAAATTAGAAAAAAAAAAAATGTAAAATTTCAAAGAAAGTAAAAAATTTCGATAAATTTCCTATAAATTCTGACAACTTTCATGATGAATATTTATTTCAATTTTTTTTACTTATATTACAATGTGGAAGTCATGAGGCACTCTTAATATTGTTGTACCTTTTGGTTTAATGTTTTTCAGCTTGGCCACCATTTCTTTTTGGTTAATAATGATAATAATCAAAATTTGGGATGTACCTGTTACAGAACAGAATGCAGTGGAGTATTTCCAAAGGTATAGAATTATATTCTCCAGAAAAATGTGTATTAATGGTCATGATATGAAAATAGAAAACACTGGGAACTATGTGACAACATTTAGATTTCTATTTGCAGAATTTATATGGTATTGACTTAAAAAACAATTTTTATTTGTAGTGATTTTGGAAGTGATTAAAGATTGGACATTGCTGACATGAATAAACTGCAATTATTGTAGTTTTATATATACTTGGTTTATTTTTTGTAAATGTAACTAACCCAGGTTTGGGAAGTAGCTAAAATAAAAAGTTGAAGTAAAGATTGCAATTAAATTTATAGGAATTAATTATTATTTTTTTAAAATTTAACATTTATTTTTGTAAATGTTGGAAAATTAAAATAAAGATTAGTAATAAATTTATTGGAATTTATTTCTTTTATAAAATATAACATTAATTTTGAAAGACTGCCAATGAAATATGGGCTGTTATCTTGGTAAGCCCTCAAAACTGTATATTTAATAAATTTTATCAAAAATATGAACTGTCATCTTGGTCATTCTGAAAACTCAGAAGTAACAAAGATTCTTAATGAAAATTTATTACTTTTTAAAAAATTTAACAATCAATTTATTATTATTATAAACAGATAAAGTATAAACATTTTTATTAATTTGCTGTAAACAAAAGCCCAAGTTTTACAAACACAGTAGAGAACTTGTCAATCCTGAACATTAAGAGTGGATTCTCTTATTGTTTTTAATCATCTATAAACTCTCCCTATTGTTTTTGATAACATACCATCTCCTGACATGTAAATATTTGAAAGTTATTTTTAAATTATACATTTTATCATTAAACATTGAAACTAAAAATCTTGCTATTAAATGCTCACATAGTGTCAATAAATGTTTTTCTTTTTGTAAATATCACTCAAAAAGGTTCATACAATGATTAGTAAGTCACTTAGCATAGTGTTTTCCCTCAAATTGGCAATACTAACCTCCAGGGGAGCACTAGATCAATTTGTGAAGGCAAAGTAACCTTGGGTACATTTGGGAATCTTTGAATTCAAATAAGAAAGCAGTAAAAAAGAAAAATAAAATAGGAAAAATATAAAAAAAACCATTCATATGCATTTTATTATTTTGCATAATATGAAATTAATGGTATAATGATCACTTTTTTTTACAAATAGACTCAAAAAATGAAAGTTAAACAAATCTTTGGTAAAGTCCATTAACACAATGAAGTTTTGGAAATAGGTGTGTTACCTGATGATCTGCAATGGAGTGACAAAAATATGTTCATGTAATAATTTGTTTACAATATATTATAAAGAGGCAATATATATATGCAATCGAATTTCTAACAATTTCATCAATAATTATCTTAGAAATCTTTTTGGATTTGATAGCTCTTTGAATAGGTGTATAATATAATTTATATCATTTTCAATTATATGACAAGTTAAAAATAGTGTGAATGTAAGTACTTCAACATTTTAATTTGTATTCATTATCTTCTGATCTTTATGGATTACAAATCACATACAAAATAAGCGATATTACTATTGTTTAAATAAAGCAGCAGTTTATATGTGAATATTTTGTATATTTTGTTTACATATTTATAGTATGTATATTATTTTTTTTATAATCTTCTCATGTACACTTTAATGCAAATTTTTATATAATTCCTCCTATTTTTCTAACAGTTTCAACTATCCTGCAGTCTTCATCTGAGCTTTGTATAACGTTTTTCCTTTGTACATTTATAAATGTAAAAAGGAAGTTGTAGATGTAAAAAGGAAGATGAAAGTTATACAAAGTTCTGATGAAGATTGTAGCACAGTTGAAACTGTTAGAATAATAAAGGAGAAATTATATAAAAATTTGCATTAGAATGTATATGAGGAGATTATAAAAAGTAATATATATATATATGAATATATGTAAAAATTCATATATATATATTACATTTCCGGGCCTTCTATTGTTTAGTATTAATAAATCATAAAGGCTTGGTTTGTACAATATTATTTGAAATGCATAGACAATATATATACCATATTTTTATTACAATAATAATACAGGTGAAATAAAAACATAAAAAAGCTAATCATTAACCCATATTTATAATTATTTGTGCTAATTGCTGTGCTAATAAGTAAAAGTTATTTAAGAAAGGACAAAATAAAATAAAACTATTAGTATATTTTTAATTAATTTTTTGATAAATGTAGTGTATTTGAAAATTTGGTATCAAGTGCATATATTTAATGTTGAGCAAATAACAAACTCCAATTTGTTAGTTTCACTATTAGTTTAGTTTTTTGTCTTTCACTATTATATACAAAAAAACACTACTTAGCTGGTATCTTGGGGGGGGGGGGATATTCTAACAGTACAAGTATTGCAAAAATTTTCTTTTAGAAAAAGAAATTGCATGTTTTCCAAGTACATAAATTATTTATCTCTTAATAATTTTATATCTTTACTATGATAAATAAATACATAGTTTACACATCTTTTATAAATAATATTATGTTGAACCTAAAAATAATGTCAACAATAGAGTATTGAATATTTGAATTATGTTCTACTCTGTCAATACATTGCTGAAGCAACTGAATTGCTGAAAATTTTAATAAGAAATTTAGAAAATAAATAAGTAAACATTAATATATTTTATAAATTTCATTCTGTGTATGCATTTTTATATAAACCACTAATATATCACATATTCACCATTTTCTATGCTGACACAAGTTATTAAAATGGTAGCAAACTTTTTATACAGTAGAGCCACCTAGTGCAAGCCTTAATAATTAATGGATGCAAGAA
Source organism: Epiperipatus broadwayi (assembly GCA_028023455.1). Taxonomy (NCBI): domain Eukaryota; kingdom Metazoa; phylum Onychophora; class Udeonychophora; order Euonychophora; family Peripatidae; genus Epiperipatus; species Epiperipatus broadwayi. The sequence goes on from JAQFVV010006777.1 coordinate 141,548, forward strand.
TGTTTGTGCATAAAATCCCTACTTAGTGCTCACTCAACCAATATCATCAGACTAGTTTCTATCTTGTGGTTTTTATCAGTGAGGAATCTTAGATCTGAGAGCACTGCATCTAGATTTTAGAATTCATGGTTCTTTACTGATGAAAAGCACAAACTAGAAACTAATCTGGGAAAATTAAATGGGGAGGCCCTATATAAGGTTTTTATGCACAAACCTTCTTGCATCTATTCATTACTATGGCTTGCACTGGGTGGTTCTATTACAGATTTTGCTTCTATTCATTTTTTATATAAAGAGAATAGGACATAACAAAGAGCTTCAATATATAGATACTATTTTTATTAAACAAAGGTTAAATTGGTATTCTAGGCATATTTATGAATTTGTTTCTTTTGAAATCAAGAAATCTCTGAAAGTGGATTATGCTAAGTCTTAATTTTAGAAATTAATAACTGTTGTTAATAAACATTAAAAGAATGTTTGACAAAATCTTTACCATACTAAAAGAAAATAAATAATTAAATGGGTTGATGAATTAGAAGTTCATAAAAAATTTGAATGCAGGAAGTACTAGACATGAATCAATTCAAGATACATTAATCTAAAGTCTAATAAACAACTATCACAGTAAATAATACTCATTTTAGTGCATCCAATTTTAAAATATATATTGCTGTGAAAATATAACTTTTAATTTGGAAAGGAAAGTTTGACATTTCATTTATTTGATAAAAACAAAGCCTTGAACTAATATTTTACTTTAAATTTTAGAAAAAGCTTGTTTTCCACAAAATATCTGATATAGTATTAAATCAGTGTCATTAAAATACTCGTAATATGTTTCTGATTAAATGTTTCATAGTACAGTTTGTACCTTTGCTGCTTAGCTGCTCAGAGCTTTTTACTCAACAGTATTGTAGAACAGTGCTGCACAACATGTGGGCTGCATGCCTTCAAGGTATCACAGAAAAATTGTTGGTAGTTATAAAAATTTAGAGAATTTTTCATGTTGGATAAAATATTTTTTTGAAAAAACAAACATCCAAACCCTATTAAAATTACATCAAAATGGCTTAACTCATTATTGCATGTCTCACTACTTTTGTATTTATGCACTTCCATTTTTGTATTCCAATCTACTTTATACAAACAGCACATTATAATGACACTTCATTTATATTGCTCCTATTTCTCTTGTTCACTGTTAGAACTTTGTTCATTGTGCTACGTACCCATAATGTTGAAGTGTGTTACTACATTCTTGAATGTTTACATTTTTTAAAACAGGCTAAAAAGTTGTATTACTACAAATCAACAGATCAACTAAAAACCAAGTATTATACAGTCTTTATTAATATGCAGTTTTTCAAAAATCTCGTATCAAATCATATAGGCTGAAATATAAATAAATAAATATATATATATATAGTCATATTTTAAATAACATTTATAAAAATACAACAGCAACAATTAGATTACATAATGATACTAGGAAAGTCAACATTGAGAAGGGTGTAAGACGGGGTGACTCCATATCTCTAAAAGTTTTTATAGCAGTGCTGCAAGAAGTATTTGTGGATTAAAATGGGAAACTAAAGGAGTGAAAGTAAATGGAGATTATTTAAGTCATTTAGATTTTAAAAATATATCTTTTTAAATTTCACTTGAAAATATTTGTTTGCTAATAGATAAAACTATGGTTGTGGAAGAATTTTACTAAAACTTTAAATTTTTGGCTAGTATTGTAATGTTATATGATTTCCTATTTCATTTATAATTACTAGTATAGACATAAGCAGTATTTAACTTTAGTTAATGTATATACTTTAAGATTTATATTCAATGTACTTTGTTATTGTATATAATCAAAGTATGATTTTGAGTATATATTGTACTGAATGAAAGTTGTATTTTGCTGTTTTTGTAAGTGATAATTATGAAAATATTTTTTTTAGTTTGAATATGTTATAAATAAAAGCAGAGTCTGTCTTGTATGCTTGAAAATAAAAGAGGTAAGACACTCATATTTTAGCTTTACAAACAAAACAATTATTTTTTTGTATAATGAATAAACACTAAATTGTACTGTACTTGTTCATATGAATATAGCCATTTTATCCTCAGATCATGCAACTATCATAAGATGTCATCAATCTTAAAAAATGACCACAGTGTAATCAAAATGGCAGGTGATTTAAAAAATACAAAGTTTATAATTTTTTCAAGATCATGGTAGTTAATAATTAAAGATAGTGAATAGAAATTGATTATAATCCCTATGGAGAATTCTTATATATCATATACAGCAGGGGTGTCCAACAAGTCGATTGTGATCCACCGGTCGTTCGCAAAGCCATTTTTGGTCGATCACGCGAGGCTAATCTGGTAAGATGGTCAGGTAACGAACGAAACAAATTAAGTCAAGATTTTCAAGTTTTTTGTTATTTTTGTTTTGTTCTATTTTTTTTTTTTTCAATTCTAGATAGGTGAAGTTTACTAAGTCGTATCATTATTGAAAATAATAATTTTAATCTTGATTTAATGTAGCTAATTTGAATTAATAAATATTGTTAATAATTACTCATGTTGCTTTAATTACCCCCAGACATGAGATTCTTGGCCCATTAAATAATTGTTATTTTTTACTAGGTAGATATGTAAAAATGGTATGTATTTCACACCTCCCACCAATTAGACTATGCCTATGACAACAAGTCGATTGCAAAACATTTTAAAATATAAAGTAGATCTTATGAACACAAAAGTTGGCCACCCCTGATATATAGGAGTAGGAGAAATGTGCGCTAAAAGTTTTTTTTCTATCAAGCCTAAATTATTTAATATACTTTATATATAGGGGATTTGAACACAGACTTTCAAGCATACTTCATCTATCCACACTATCTCAGACCTCTGATACACATAACAACACACCTGTAGATAAGATAAATAATCACCAATACATGTATTTTATATACATGAGGGGTCAGAGTGACTTGAGGTCAACATGGTCACAACAATAATATTGGCATAAGCAAGGGATTTGGGCTTTTTATCATCAGATTTTCAATGATATGGATGGCTGAAGAGTTGGAGGTTGGAATAGATTGAAGCCTATCCATTAGAGTATGAGGATTTGCCATCTTAATATAAATTGGGCATTGATTATATATATGTGTGGCAGATGATAATCTGGACTAACTGATGAGTGCTGGTTCAGCACAAAATACTAATATTGGTGATTATTTATCTCTTCTACATGTGTATGGTCATATGTATTAGTGTATGAGATAATGTGGATAGATGAAGGGTGTTTAAAAGTCTGTGTTCGAACCTCCTACATTTTTAATTAAGCTCCAGATATATAAAGAATGTTATTAAAACAGGCAAAGCTCTCTACACTTATTGCCACTCAGTGCAAGCCAGAGTAATCAATGAATGCCAGAAGGTTTGTGCATAAAATTCCCATTTAATGCCTACTTATCCAATATCTCCAGACTAGATTCTGGCTTGTGGACATCATCATTGAAGAGCCTTGGATCTGAGAGCACTGCACATAAATCTTAGGATCTAATGAAACACTCCAGCAGCCACCTTCTCTCAGATCCAAGAGTTCTCACTGATGAAGGCCATAAGTCAGAAACTAGTCTGGTGATATTGGAGGAGTAGGCACTAGATGGGAATTTTATGCCCAAGCCTTCTGGCATCCATTGATTACTCTGGCTTGCACTGAGTGGCAATTTGTATAGAGAGTTTTGCCTGTTTTAATAAGTTATAAGCTCCAGGTAATGATGGAATTATAATTGATATATTAAAAGAAGCAGGTGAAGAAATAGAATTTTTTTTAGCAAAGTTATATACCAAATGTCTAAATGATAAAGATGTAATGGATGATTGGAAGAATGCAGTAATAATATTAATATTTAAAAAAGGTGATAAAGAAGATATTAGAAATTACAGACCTATCAGCCTTTTATCAGTTTTATATAAAATTTTTACCAAGATAATTACTACTCGTCTACAGAGAACATTGGATTTCCACCAACCAAGAGAACAAGCCGGATTTAAAAGTGGTTTTAGTACAGTAGATCATATCCAGGTATTGAGAGAAGTTATAGAAAGGACAAATGAATATGAGTTGCCATTATGCTTAGGATTTGTAGATTATGAAAAGGCATTTGATTCTATAAACATTTCTTCAGTGATTAAAGCATTAGATCATCAAGGTATAGATCCAGGATATTGTCATATTTTAAAGAATATTTATAAAAATGCAACAGCAACAATTAGATTACATAATGACACTGGGAAAGTCAACATCGAGAAAGGTGTAAGACAAGGTGACTCCATATCTCCAAAACTTTTTACAGCAGTGCTGCATGAAGTATTTTGTGGATTAAAATGGGAAGCTAAAGGTGTGAAAGTAAATGGTGATTATTTAAGTCATTTAGATTTCACAGATGATGTTGTTTTTGCAAATAATGCTTCAGATCTGCAGGAAATGTTGTAGGAATTATCAGATGAAAGTAGGAAAGTAGGACTAAAGATAAATGTTAAAAAGACTAAAGTAACGTTTAATCGATTTTGCTCAAAATATGAAAATAAAGATTCATTATGATGAATTAGAAGAAGTTAACAGTTACAAATACCTTGGTCAGATTATTAATACAGATGGAAACATAATGGAGGAAATTAATCATAGAATTAAACTTGGTTGGAGTGCTTTTGGTAGACATAACTTGATACTAAAAGGAAATATGCCTATGTGTTTGAAAAGGAAGGTTTTTAACAAATGTGTTTTACCAGTTCTTACTTATGGATCTGAGACTTGGACACTTAATAGAAGAGCAATTCAGAGACTTCAGACCACTCAAAGAAGTATGGAGAGATGTATGTTGGGAGTAACAAGAAGAGATCGTAAACGCAATGTATGGGTAAGAGAACAAACAGGTGTTACTGACCTCATTGAAAAATTAAAAGATTGAAGTGGAGTTGGGCTGGACATATTGTTAGAAGAGATGATAATAGATGGACAATTGAAATTTTAAACTGGATTCCAAGAGATTGTAAAAGACCCAGAAAGAAACCACATGTGAGATGGATGGATGAAATAAAAAAGTGTGCAGGGGTGATGTGGTGAAGAAAAGATAAAGATCAGAAAGATGGATTAAACTTGGAGAGACCTTCATCCTGCAGTGGATTGATAATGGTTGATAATGATGATGATGATGAAACAACATAAGAAATAGTGATCATGTGACGTATAGGAAGAATGCCTGTATTTCCAATATTAATATGTATAAGAAAGTTTAAAAAATATAATATTAAAAAAAATTGAGGATATTTGAAATATAAAATATTTGTACTTGTAATCTTATTTGTATTTTTTTAAAAAAATGTAAGAAAATAATTTACTTTTAAAATAATTTTTATTTGAACAAAGTATTCTAAGAATTTTGATAATATGTTGGACTGTTCCCATCATCTACCATTAAATGTTGAATGTCTAGAGAATTTTAAACCTTATTTAAACTGTTCCAAAGACAAATAACTTGCTAACAGCACACAAGCAAACAACATGATTAGTAGATTGCATTTGTTATATGGCTGCATGATGAAGCATGATTATAGTTATTCTAAATGCATATCAACAACATATACCCTTCAATTAAATTGACAATGGAATCAGAATGAGAACAAAAATTGGCATTCTTAGATGTTCTTGTGGCAAGACTCCTTCATGGAAAAGTAAAAACAACAGTATGTAGATAACTAACATTCACTTATACAATCTTGGAAAATACACCCAATCACATTAAAAACATAAAACATGGAATTATATTATCATTATAACACAGAGCAAAGGAAGTTTTTTCAGAAACCAGTGATTTGGAAAATGAAAAGATCTACGTCAAACAAACTCTTATGAAAAGTGATTACTTATCACATTTAATAGACAACAAACTCTTATGAAAAATGATTACTTATCACATTTAATAGACAACAAAAAGAGACACCAAAAAAAATATTTCTGGAACTGTATTAGATCCATACATATGAGGAATGATGGACAAATGAAAGAAAATATGCTATCAATATTACATTAGAAGAGCATTCCAAAGCATAACACACTTTGAGAAATTGTAACTTCTACAAAGCCTAAACTTGAAATGCTAAAAAAACAAAAACTGCATTTATAAAATAACATGTGAATGTGGAAATCTGTAGGTAAGATGATTGAAAGAACACAAACAAATAAAAAAGAAAAAAAACAGATGTGTTTGCAAAATTATGTATGTACAAATAAACATAATTTCAATTGAGAAAATACAAAACAAACACTGGAAGAAAAGAAAAAAATGCAGAGAAAAAAATCATATGAAAATGGCAAACAATCCCATAAGTCAATCCAATGTGATAATACATAATGTCTGGAAGTCTCTAATTAACCTTTCTCTTAGAAAAAGTATTTAAAAAATTGGAGAAATAAAGAGGGTTATCCTCACAGATAAATATATGGAATTTCTACTAACTGTTGTCTTTGACAGAACAGCTCAATTGATTGGAGAACTGTTTTAAAATTCAATATTTAAACATGTAAAGATCTAAATCTGACTTCTATGCTATCATTAGTCAGACCAGAAACACCTCAAGAAAAATGGAAAATAACCCCATTCAAACTGTTATATAACCTATTAACCTACGTTGTCTATTTGTCATTACTAATATCGTTTTGTATTTGAACATTTAAATAGAGTTAAAAATTTTCTAGACTTTCAAAATTTAATGATAAATGATAGAAATGGATTGGAGAACTGTTTTAAAATTCAATATTTAAACATGTAAAGATCTAAATCTGACTTCTATGCTATCATTGGTCAGACCAGAAACACCTCAAGAAAAATGGAAAATAACCCCATTCAAACTGTTATATAACCTATTAACCTACGTTGTCTATTTGTCATTACTAATATCATTTTGTATTTGAACATTTAAATAGAGTTAAAAATTTTCTAGACTTTCAAAATTTAATGATAAATGATAGAAATGGTCCCGCATATAATGACATATATTATACTGTCATCACAAACCTTCAGGAAAATATAAAGTATTCACGGAGTTATATTTTAAATATTAAGATGTCTTTAATTGGTGGTGATATATCATAATAACCAACTACAAAAAGAAGACAAATATTCATGATAATGTGAATGAAACCAAACCTTCAGTCCCATGAAAAATCTACTTGTGCATAAATTAGTAATTCCCTTTAATATAATATTTCAGATTATGATTATCTAATTTGCTTAGAAAGAGTGATTTATATTTGGCAGATGTGGTGTTAAAAATCAGCATCTTATGAAACAGAATGTGAAAAGAATGCTGATTTTTATATTAGGAAAAATGTTTCTGTGATGTAATATTACATGGGATGGTTATTATTTGAATGTATAAATAAATAATGTTAGTTTTAAAAGTACCTTATGTTTGAAGATGAGGATCATTCTAATAGGAAATATTTAATGTCTCTTTGTGTCTATCATAATAGATCTATAAAGTGCATTTCATAGAAAAGAAAAGAATTGGTGGAAAGGGTTTTGACATTGTTTTTAATTATGAAGTTCAAGCTTTTTGACTCCAGGCACTAATGATCTTCTTTATTAAATACTTTTTTGTTGCAAGAGAAAAAGGATTGGATGTTATTTGATGGATTATTTTTGTGTTCCAGTTCATAGGTTTTCCTATATCTAATTTAGTTGAAAAATACACCAAGAGAGAGAAAGAGAGAGTTGTGTCATTAATAAGAGATTAATTAATGTTTTCATTAAATGATTTTTAATGCATTTTACAAAGTTTATGAAAGTAGTAATTAATTTAAATAGCGCTATCTTATGTCGTGGTTTGGAAGATCCCTCCATCGGCAAAATATGCTTGATTATTGTGAATTTTAAAGCGCATTGAATACAAAGTTTATGTAAATAAAAATGTTATAAAGAATATCAAAAGATGAAAAATATATTGATTTGAAAATGTAGATATGTTTATGTAAGTGTTTTGTAACAAATGGCAGACATGTTTGTGCACTCCGGAAAAACTAGAATGTATTTGAGAAGTTGTTTTTAGATCGCATGCTGATAACTGTGGAATTTAATTAAGGCATCGTAATGGTGATTGACAATTCCAAAAAATATTTGCTGATTGCAAATATTTCTAGATAAGAGACGTTACCTTATTGGACAGTGTATTGATTGATTATTGCAGTTATCAGAAAGTGATAAGAAGACTGGGTAACAACTACGGAGTGTAATATAGAGAGTAGTAGAGAGCAGTCATGCAGTAGCGAGTAGCAGACAGTATGGAGTGCATCTACAGTAGAGTTACTGTTCAATTCCAGTAAGAGATATCTGGTGGTAGTCGCAGTGCTTACTATGAAGAGTTCGTGTACAGCTAAACTGGACTGTGGCTAAGATATGCCCATTGTGAACCATTTTTGTAGCAGCCAGCCTGAAAGAACATCATGGGAATTGAACTTTAATGAACTGTAGAAATAGACTCGTTGCAGACCATTAGTTGGAGAGCAGCCGCTTGCAGACCATTCATTGGAGAGCAGTCGGTGCAGACCATTCATTGGAGAGCATCCATGGCAGAGCATTCATTGCAGACCATTCGTTTGGAGAGCATCCATTGCAGAGAATACAGAGTATATTCAGAGCATTCGTTGCAGACCATTCATTGGAGAGCATACGCAGCAGAGCATTAGTTGCAAGAGAACATTGTGGGAATTGTATATAGTTATTTGCTGACCGCACAGCCATACTTGTGGATATAACATTGGCACAGTCAGACTGGCGGATAAAACAGTTTATACTTCAGATTGGTGAATTATATCATATTGAAATTTTTTTTATTATAAATATGCTTTGGATATTTATCATATCTTAATTTACTTTCAAATAATGAACTAGTCCTGATTCCATCTTATCTAGTTCCGATTAAGCATCCTTCACCATAAACTTATGAATATGCAGATAGATAACGTGTGGTCAATGGCAAGATGGGACTGATGCTCACCGAATCTGAATATTTCCATTAAGGATGGGGATCTGGTAATAAATAGGCAGTCACTTTTAAAAGTAGGGTCAGAGACGATCTATAACTTTATTTATTGGAATTAATACAAACGTCTACTAATACGTATTTGTGAGAAATTAGCTTCCAACTTATAAAAAAATTTTACGTTGAAAAAGGCCACCTATAACTTTATTTAATGGAAATGAAATAAATATGCGTTTACGTTTTTTGCAAGAAACGATCTTCCAACAAGTAAACTTTTAACAATCTGTATTACAAGTGATAATCAAATCTATATATATATATATATTTAAACTTGCAATTCTGTCCATTTACAAAATGTTGTTTTTTAGCATCATTGCTGTTTCTTACTTCGAACCACTTTCCGTTACGAATGGCTATTTTCTTTCGACAATCCTAAACGAAATACCGTAATTGTTTGGCTAAAATTAGCAGCAAATCTAACATATTGACTAATAATTTTCTCCTCATCGGAATATTGTCTAATATCCACTTACAAAAGTAATTCATTTCCGTTTTAGAAGATTAGAAACGCTTTTTTTTTTTTTAAAGTTACTTGAAAGCTAGATCTCACCCATCTTTTTTATTATAGAATTGCTAATCTATTTTGTCACTTAAAAGTTGATGTATATAGTTCTTTGACAAAGGTTATATAAAATAGTTGAAACACCTGGAGATAAGATAATAAATTAATTTTTCAGTGCTCTAAATAAATCTGAAGTTTTACAGAAGTAACAGGGCATGACTAACATTTTTATATATGAAAATAAATATTGAAAAAACCTTTTCCTGAGTAGACTATAATAGAATAACACATAGTATATGAAAGTTTATTATTTTTGCTATAATTGAAGAAAAGTAAAATAAATGTGCACTATTATAATCACATACATAGTTATATTAACTAGTAGCCTCTTCCATTAGCATGAATATCCCTTCTCCTTAATAGGTACACAACCTAAAGTAATCCTGTTAAATTCTACTGCTGCTGCAGTATGATAGTTCTACCTCAAATATGCAGAACTATTTCCTTCTCCGTCAGCCAAGAAGTGGCAGCGACTTTCATCATTGCTGGACAAATATATGAGTACCACGGAGATCAAGGTGTTTAAAAAAAACTTATATTTCGAAATTTGGCAATGTAAACTTTAAATAGATTTTTATCAAATGGAATAATAAATAAGAAATTTTAATTTTAATTTAAAGTTAAAAATGTACTGACATCTTTTTTATAGTACTTTAAATTGCCTGATACTTTTTCCAAAAATTTAAAATCATAATTTTAAATCCAACAATGTGTAAATTATATATTGAGTATTTAACAAAATCGATTTTCGTATTTCTTTTCGAATGTTCTGGTGTATGTTTGCTTTTAATTTCGGTACTTAATTTTATTTTTACTGCCTTATTTTGATAAAAAAGACTAAAAAAGATTATAGGATTTTTTTTTGTTGCCTTGACAAAGCCTAAACTTGTAGTAATCACTTTATGACGGCATATCACCGGTAGATTACGGGCTATCTGTCAGCCAAAATTTCTTTAAAGAAAAAAATATAATTTACTCATTTTAGATTACAACTCAATATATAAGGTAAAGTTAGAAAAACGATTTATTCAATTGTATTTCACCACCTACAATGTCAATGGATTAACTTCCTTTCTTAAACACTCTGTATTGAATCTTAGAGATGGAAACTATAAAACTAATTCTTTTTTTTTTGTAAACTCGTGTTAGATAAAAATGAAATCTAAGAACTACAGCTAACTAAACATAGATTATTCTGTCATCCTTTAAAGAAAAAAAAATAGCATTATTTACAGATAAATCCTCTTACATTAAATTATTTTAAAGAATAATGCATATCTTTTTATTTTCCATTCTCTTTTTATCTTTCTCTTTCTGGTTATTCATTTACCAGTCTATCTATCTACCTATCCACTCACCACTCATCCACCTATCTATCTATCTTTCTATTTACCTAGTTGCCTATCTATCTTTCTATCTATTTATCTACCTGATTAGCTGCATATCTACCGAGGTAACCATCTAACCCTACTACTTATGTACCCACATATCTACCCATCCGTCCATTTACTTACTATTTATCTAGTTATTTGTTCATCCACTTGCTTACCTATTTTAACTTAACTTTCTATATATTCATCTATTCATCCACTTATCTATATATATATTTAAGTATCTATTTAATTGCTTAATTGTAACCAATTTTCATCTATCGATATGAATGTCTGCTTATCCATCTATTCTTCTATATCTATCCATAATCAATCTATGTCTATATGTATACATGCAGCTATCTATCTATCTATCTATCTATCTATCTATCTATCTATCTATCTATCTATCTATCTATCTATCTATCTATCTATCTATCTATCTATCTATCTATCTATCTATCTATCTATCTATCTATCTATCTATCTATCTATCTATCTATCTATCTATCTATCTGTCTGTCTGTCTGTCTATCTGTCTGTCTGTTTATCTATTTTTCTGTCTGTCTATTGTGTCATCATCATCATCATCATCAACCATTATCAATCCACTGCAGGATGAAGGTCTCTCCAAGTTTAATCCATCTTCTCCGATCTTTAGCTTCTCTTCTCCACAACACCCCTGCACATTTTCCTATTTCATCCATCCATCTCACATGTGGTCTCTTTCTGGGTCTTTTACAATCTCTTGAAATCCAGTTTAAAATTTCAATTGTCCATCTATTATCATCTCTTCTAGCAATATGTCCAGCCCAACTCCATTTTAATCTTCTAATTTTTTCAATAAGGTCATGTGCACCTGTTTGTTGTCTTACCCATACATTGCGTTTTCGATCTATTGTGTACACATCTATTTATTTAATCTATCAATCTATCTATCTGCTTATTTATTTATTTACCAATAAACACCTTTATTGTATCTAATATGCCTGCCTGTCTGTCTTTCTTTCTATCTACCCTTCTGTTCATCCATTTATTAATTCACCCATATCTTTTTATATATAGTGATTGGTAATACAGACGTAAATAAAATACTTGTAATCCAAAATTTTCTTCAAGTTTATTCCATAGGAAAAGAAAGCCATTTATTTACCAGACTATTCACCTGTTTGATGGTAATAGTTTTTATTCTTGTTTTTTTAATTCTCTAGCTAAATCTATGTGGAAATATTTGTATTAGGTAATAATTGGATGGACGTATAGTATTAACTTCATGGATAACCGAAATTAATGTAAGCATTCATGAAAATATTCTGCTATTTGAAAAAAATATTTTTAAAGTTCCACCTGGTGCTATGTACATTATAACAAGGATTTGAATATGTAGTACTTCTAACAGTGTGTGTGCCTGTGTATAGATAGATAAATTTATTGAAAAAGCAAAAAAAACATACGGATAAAACAGAAAAAAAAAAATTACAGTTATAAATAACTTTAAGAAAAAAAATCCATTATAATTTTATAATCAATTGTTTTATTCAAAATATTTCCTTTGGCAGTAGTAGAAAGAATCTCTGAAGTTTTTTTTTTGTTGTTGTTGTATATACAAAATCATTTCATTCGTCATCAGTTACATCATCACAAACCACTGCGTCATCGTTAAAAATGTTTGTGTTTATTGTATCCTGATCACTATCGCGGTCAATGTCATTAAACTTATCTCTTAAAAATGTCGGACTGCAAGATTTTATATTTTCTTTTAAAATCATATCAGGTTTTAATGTCATCGAAATTTTTTTGCTCATTGAGCTTGAATATTTTTTGACATCAAAGCTAGTCCTTTCAGTAGGAGGATTTTGTTTTTGACACTTCCACATATCTGGACTGTACTTGACAGATTCCATTGGAGATAAATCCATACTTCCAAGGTTCTGTTTCTGCCAACGCGAATGTTTTATTCTCCGTGATTGATTAATACCACTACTACTAAAACTGGAAAATTCTACTACTAATGTGTCCCTTCGAGAACCCATTTTTGATTTTGCTCGAAATTGGCATCCTAAAATTCTCCGAAATGCACGTCTAAAGTCTCGACTTGAGCACGCATAAATAACGGGATTTAAGCAGCTGTTACAGTACCCCAACCAGAAAAAAAATTTGAATACACCATCCGGAATGTTGCAATATGCACACAAGGAACCTGAAAAAAGAGAAAGAAAATATAAAATTTGTCATATAATGTTAAACTATAATAAAGTTTTTAAGTAATAATAATAAAATAATAATTTTTAAAATTCTTATTTACAAAATCAAGTTTACTTTTCTACAGTCAATAAAAATTGCACAAAACAACAACAAAAAATATCGTATCACATGAATTCACAAATTAGAGTATAATTTGCATGAAATAATATAATTAGCATAAAAATAACATGTTGGTTACACTTGTGTATACACATACACATGGAAGTAGTAATGTATATTTTCAACTTTTATTCTTATCTCAGAGCATATTTCACTATTGTTCAATCTTATCACAACTATCCATTAGCACAGAAGTCAGATCAACCTCTCTCTCTGGGTGTATTTTTCAAACACCCAATTCACTTTTTTCAAATGAGTAAAATATAAATAGCTCATATTGTAATTTTTATTTTATATGCACTTTTTTGTATATACTATTAATTTCATATATATTTTTAGTATATATGTATTTCGCATTTCTATTTTATCACAATTTTCTGAAACATATCACCAAAGATATGTGAAAAACATAAATGACCCTCAAGACGGGCATTTTGCACATGTACTCATCAGTGGGCCTAGATTACAATCTCTTCAACTTATTTTCATCTCTTGTTTAGGATTTTTATAGAAAATAATTTATTTTTTGATTACAAGTGGTCAACATTTTAAAGTCACAATTTTTCCAAAAATCACTTTTTAGAATTATATTAATGATTGTTCATTTCAACAAAAATTTTTATTAACAATAAATAGTGATTACATACTAATAAAGGATAGATAAATGAATAAATTGTACAATAATATGATTGTATAATGTTCTATTTGTCATCTGGCTAGATTTTGTTATGAGAGTACAATTGTTATACTCTTATGTGGTTAGGTATAGTGATGAGATTCTAATAACTTGATTAATGGAATAAGCATTTTTTATATAAACATGAATATTTTCTTTTAGAATTTCCTATTCTATAATGCTGGGTAGGTGGGAGTTGATAATCAGGAAAAGGAAAGAGCAGTTAAAGACCAGGTGTCATCAAAGACTTTACTGGAGGCCAGGAGCTGGTCACGTTTCTTGATTTTTTTGAGTGTTTGATAAAACAATGGTATGATTTGTGGCGGAGGTAATTCCATGAGAGTTTTGCATCTCACTATCCATATGGAATAAAGGACAAAGGTAGAGAGCCTTATTATTGAAAAAAATCCATTATGAATGGCATTTTCAAGTGAGAAAATCATATCAGGTCTTATGTTGGAATTGACTATAATTATATCTTTAAGAGTTTTAAGTCTTGGGCACCGGTGTATAATATGGTCTATGGTTTCATCTTCATGAGCACACAGACCACATATAGGATCAATGCTAGTAAAACCTCTTCGGTGATAAAGAAACCAATTCGTGGGTAGCGCATTAAGATTTATTTTAATGATGAAGTCAAGGAATTTGGGTTCCAGACTCCATCTTTTGAAGTGTGAAATGAGTCATATTAATGATTGTTACTGAATATTCATTAAATGAGAGATTATATCTAGACACAAATATACTCTTTAATTCTCACATAATTAATAATATGTAGAGCGATAAAAAATATCATTATCAGAGTTTCCTTGCACATAATCACAGTTTTGATAACTTTCACTGTATATATTGTACCCTCACTTCTAGGAAATATAATATATAATAAATTAGGACTAGTTCAGATAAATGATTATGCTTGGCTAAAATACATCTATTCGATAATAAAGATATTGTATGATACTATCTATTATTTAACTAGCTATAACTAATAAGAAATAATAATATGTTTCCATTTATAAATTAAATAAATAAAATATTAATAAATCATGAGACAATGAAGTGAAGTACAAGTAGCAATTTGAATTACATTGAGCCAATATCCCACAGGATACTACCTCAATGGCATAAGAATACTACCCCCCCCATTACTTCAAATAATAATAAATTCATAGCATTTTTACAAGTTTAAAATAATAATCAATTAAATATAATACTAATAAATAATTCCTAATCTCTTTATTCAAAATAATATAACTATAATAGGAATCTCATGTTCTTTAAACTAATTCGAATCATTCAAAATTTTTGTAATCAAGTATGATAAGGGATTTTATATCACCCTCAACTACACCTAACTAATAAATAATAATAATAATAATAATAATAATAATAATAATAATAATAATAATAATAATCATCATCATCATCATCATCATCATCATCTTCAGTGTATAATCCTCAATCTCATCTACTTTCAATGTTATGGTAACTATCTATAATAATAATAATAAATAATATAATATAATCTTTAGCTTTCATGTGGCATCTTAAATAGAATGTGTTGTATCATTTGATAATCACATGATCACCATCTCTTATACTAGCACATAATTGTTTATAAACAAGGCAAAACTATCCATACAGTAGTGCCACCCTGTGCCAAAGCTCCTCACAGACAAAGGCCACAAGCCAGAAACTAGTATGGGGATATTGGATGAGCAGGCATTAGATATGGATTTTATGCACAAGCTTTCTGGCATCAATTGATTACTCTGTTTGGCACAGGGTGGCAATACTGTATGGAGAGTTTTGCCTTGTTTATCATCTGATAATCTTAGAATATGTGGCAACGAATAATATTATAATTCTATGCAATAAATTATGTAATTAATTTATGACCATAAAGATAATAATGATGTAAAATAAAATTTCTCAAATAAATCATATTATGAAATACTGTAATTTTTCAAATAAATAATCTTTATTCATACCGTGCAAATATTTTATTTGGTTTAACACATCCGAGATCATATATTTGCAGTGTGAAAAAATCAAGATTGCACAAAAAAATTTATAAAACAAGTTTAACAAAATTTTATTATAATACTTTTAACAAAACATACTATGTACACTATTTACAATTAAAATCTTGGATACATTACACACTTCTTCATTTCAATTAAAAATCATAAAATCTAAAATTACCTAAGCCTTAAACTCCGACTTAGAACTTTTTATCTTTCTTTACAATTACAATAATATTACCAATAATATTCATGGATACAATTATAGCTTAAAATATTGTCTACCAATCGAATTATATTATATGTTTTCCATAAGCATACACAAATTATGAAAACATAAACTACAGAAGTATCATTTATTTCAATATATGTCTATCGATTTATACTCAATTACTTAAATAACTTTTATTATGATAGTGCTGACATTATCAAAAAAAAATTATTTCAGTTCATTAATAAAATAAGTGGACTCAAATAAAATAATACAATAATTAACATACTTTATCCATCTTTCTTGGTATTACTTTCAATAAAAATTCTATGTGTGTGTTTATGCGTATTCTAAATAGAAAAAAATCATATTTATAAAATATAATTACTTGTTCTATTTTATGTTGTTTCTCTAGATGTATTACCCATTAAAAATATGCATTACATGTATGATAAATACATTCAAAATTATTCAAAAAGTTTTGTGAATAATTTTATTATCACTTATACATTTTTATAAAAAAATAGTTTACTAAAATACAGAAATATTTATGATTCTTTATCCTTAAAGTTTGAGTTTACTTTCAATCTCCTTTGTATTTAATCTCAACATACACCAAAGCAAGAAAAAACTATCTTATCCTCTTCCAAAATAAACAATTCTACAATTCCCAAAATTATTTATTATTCTCCTTCAAAATACTATTCTGTATGATGCAATACTTTAGAAATTACAGATGCATAGGTATGAAGAACTAACTAGAGTATTAACTCAATAGTACAAACATATAAGATAGTCAACATGGCAATAGTGCATAAAAAGAAAGATGCCTGACTCTTCTGTCTAATGGCCTCCCCTACAAAATAATGTCCAAGCTATTTATTCAACTCTTTGGAACATTAATACTCAACACTAAAAAAAAACACTGTTACAGGGCTTCGTTATCTGTACCTGCATAATTACTAGGATAATGAATCTATTTCTATTCCCATAAATCCTACATATGAACATCCCTTTGGTTTCTTTTCATACTCCCAAGTCACTACCATTTTAAAATTTCATAACAGATTTATCAATGTCCATTGCCAAAAGTATTAAAACATATTTCTAAAAACAATAAATAAAATTCAGGTATGAATTCAACAATCTAGACTATTCAACAAGAAAAGGTTATTTCACTCTCAAAAATTCATCAATAAAAATGCAAATGATTTGTATCGATATACTAAATCAATACATTAAACATTTTAAAATCATAGGGTTCCTTTGTTAAAGAATCATATAAATTATACTCATCATTAAATCATATTACATTAGTAATATAAAATAAAAGTATGCATATTTGTTTAAAAAATCTAGCTCATATAAGCTTTATGTGTGTTTAATGCATTCACACATAATCATACATTCATACAACAATACTATAAAATACTCCAAGCAATCTAAATAAAATAAAATAAATACATCATAAAAAATAATAATATTTAATAAATTTTATCCATAGTGACAATTTCTAGTTGATCACTTCTAGACATTTTCTTGGTCCACATTTAATAAAATATTACATAATATTATCATTTACCCAGCAAACTATCATACTCAAAAATATTAAAAAAAAAAAAAAACTTTACAGAAAATTAAGTATTCTTTACGATAATTATTATCTTATATTAGTAAATAATTTGTATGTAATTTCCTCCTATAATAATAATAAAAGAATTTAATGCTATTATTAGTACATAAAATAATGAAAACCATAGTTATGTAAATCCAATCTATTATTGGTAATTGTAAAAAAAAAGTTCTTTATTTTTTTGGATATTTTCCATTACCAATCCTTGTAAGCACTCACTCCCCCATCACACATTGCTACAACAACATTTGTCTTAACACTTGAGGACAAAACTTTTCTCCCTGCACAATGCATGATCAATTGATTTTTTTTAAAAAATGGTGAAAACAAAAAAATGAAAGAAAAAGAAAGTCGACTTTTAAAAATCTGGATTCATCTATAAAAATAATCATTAATCTTTGCTTGAAAGTTTATAAAAATATAGTCCTTGGTTTATATCTTTCAGAATAATGACTATTGAAAATGATATTAAGTTATAAAGTTTAAAAATAATCCTCCAGAGTTTTCTCTTATTCACGAGGATCCTGTGTTGGGTTTCTGATGTATCTATTACAGCTACATCAGTTCAGGCATATTTACATGAAAATTGTGCATTTTTATTACATGGAAATTATTTAATAATCACTAAAGTTGGCATAAAGCTATTCCGTCAGGATAATTTTAATTATCCAGGTATTTTTCTTTCAGATAATAATTTTTCCAATATTGGTTTTTTCATATTATTCAATACATGCGGTATTTTCAAATACTGAAGACTTGTCACGTAAAATATATTTGCAATAATTTTAATCTTTATTAATCCATCATTTTGGAATATAAGTTCAGAATAAATTCTTAAAAGAATATTTTCTTTAAAAAAACATTTACTGCAATTCTTTTTAGAAAACGACATATTTTCAAAAATATTGAAAATTAAAAGTCTTTACCATATCACTTTGCTTTTAAATAAGGCTATTCTTTTTTCCAATAAAATGCATTTACTTTTAATTTCCTGCAAACTTTTCTATTTAATTCTTTACATAATGTCTGAAATATTGATATGACTAATATTATATTTCCCTTTGTTAATAATTTTAAAGATATATTTTTACTTAATGACTGTACCTCCATTCTTTCTTTCCACAGATATACAATTACTTTTGGTATGAATTTCATAGTTATTGTGAAAGTTGATTTAAGTTTCCACAGACTGATTTAATAGGGAATTTTGTTGCTTTAACAGTGCATGATTTAAACTTGATAAGCTTTTAATTTTTTAAAATACTCTTTAAAAATAATTCCAATTAGTACACTATCCAATTCTTTAATATTTTACAAATAAATTACTAAGAGAGCTGTTTAAAACACAGAATTGATGGACTAAAGCACAATTTTATTAAAGCATAATTTTATTAAAACACCATGAAACAAGTGAGCATCTGCTTTTATACCAAAATAAATTGATGGTTTGATTGGTTATAAATTCTTAGCTGATGATCTAATTTACATATTTAGCTAAGATTGCACAATTAAAATTAAAAATAAAAATTTATGACTCATCTTTTTCAAATATTATTTAATTCTAAATTAATTTTGCATTTTATTTAAACCAACTAAATATTTTAAAATAACATTTTGAAAATAATATTTTATTAATCTATCCAATATTTAGCTTTAATGTATCTATTTTTTAAAAATCTAATTTTACTAACTACATTCGCTTTTAAAACTCTAATTAAATATTTTATAACAATTACTTTTTATCTTGTGATAGACAAATAAATGTTTCAATTTTATAGTACAATTCTAAAGAAATTTTGTAACTTTACTAGAAAACTTGTAAGCACACATGAATATTTCCATGTCACATGATGTAAAAACTCAGACAATGTGTATCCATTTCTGTCTGGTAATAAAAATAAATGTTTAATTGCAAAATATTATATTAAATAATAATGATATAATAATAATAATATAATTTAGAATAATAATTTTGATACTATCAAATCAAACACATTTATCCACCACAAAATATTATATTTTAAACAAATAATTTATACTATAATTATTAAGTATAATTTTTATTCTAAAATACACCATTTATTTAAATTTAAGTTATTACTTTTAAAATGTAGCTTTTAACACTTATTTAAAAGTCTTTTAATATACTATTTTATTATGTCCAGTTTTCCCAACCATACAAAATTACTCCATTTAGCTTTAAGTGACTATTTTTAATATATTTGTACAATTTTATGCATTTAATAAACTCTTTTTATTTTAACAAAGCTTTTAAAAACAATGTCAATACTACATAGTAGACATACCAGTTAAATATATCCTTACTTTAAACTTTTTTTAGAAAATTGACTAAATAAATTCATTTGGACCTAAACAAAAGGGTACAATATATATATATATATATATATATATATATACATTTGGACCTAAACAAAAGGGTACAATATATATATATATATATATATCAGTGAAGTGTGACATTTTTAAAAATGGAAGCACACTTCTTTGTTTATAATGTTTTTTATTTCACTTGCTGCAACAATTTTTACATAATAGCACCTAATATATATATATATATGTAGAAAAATCTGAAACTCTTATCTGTAAACCAGAAAATATATTATTAATATGTTTTTATCTTCCAAATTCTTTTAACATTCTTAAAAGTTTTAACTGTAAATTAGATCTCAACAATGTCTGAACTTCTTATAATCAACAAGAATGCATTAGTCAAATTCATTCTTTGTATATCTAAAAACAACAATTCAACTGTTGGTAAAAAAATTGAATGTTTTAATTTGAATTTTAATTAAAGCTTTTGAAAGTTTTAGTGAATTTTTTTATGGAAGCACTCATTCTGTTCAATGCATGGACACAATTTGTCCCTGGTATATATATAATCAAAATTATCCCAAATCCAAAACTCAACCAAACTAGCCAAGAAAATAAAGTCTACAACACAACCAATAGTTCCACTGCTACAGGCAGTCATCTCAAGTTTAAAGAACTACAAAACAACAACATATTTATATTAAACATTATCCAAAATTCACATTTACTTCCCATTCACCCTTAATATTAAAAGAAATTTTAAATAAATTAATTGCTTCAGAATCTTAAATAAGTTAATTGCTTCAGAATCATAAATAATCTTTATTATTAAAAATTTATGATTTTGAATTAATTAACTTATTTAAAAGTTATTTTAATATTAAGGGTGGATGGAAAGTAAATGTGTATTGAGGGTAATGTTTAATATAAATGTGTTGCTGTTTTGTAGTTCTTTACACTTGAGAAGTCTGCTTGTAACAGTGGAACCATTGGTTGTGTTGTAGATTTTATTTTTTTGGCTAGTTTGTTTGAGTTTTGGATTAGGGTTAATTTTGATTATTTATTGATTAGTTTAGCTTTATATATATATATATATATATATATATATATATATATATATATATATATATATATATATATATCAGCATTTTCAATAATTTTTGATCCAATGCAAAATGTAGGTACCTCCAAGCTTAATCCACATTCTCTAATCTTTAGCCTCTCATGTTCATGTCATCCTAGCACATTTTCCCATTTCATCCACCCTTCTCACATGTGGTCTTTTTCAAGATCTTGTATAATATATTGGAAACTTGTTTAAGATTTCAACTGTTTATCTATTATCATCCCTTCTAGCAATATATCCAGCCCAACTTCACTTTGGTCTCTTAATTATTTCAATAATATATATAATACAATATCCTTTATAAAAATATTATATATAAAAACATAAATAATTAAAAACATAAATAAATAATTATTTATGTTTATATGTATGTATATTGTAAAAGTTATATTGGCAATGCCAAAGTTACATCATTATAAACAATGAGGATTTCCAATTCTTCAACAAGCTTTATGTTAAATGCTTAGGCAGAAAAAGCATTTAAAATATCTGTCAGGAACCTCCCCCATACCCCTGACCATGGTTTCATGCTTTGGTACTCCTCAGAGAGGTGGCAGGGTAGGTTCAGATCCTAGAGATATTTTAAATGCTTTCTCTGCCGCATTTAACATAAAGCTTGTTGAAAAATTGGCAATCCTCATTGCTTATAACTTACAAGCTTAAGGAAAGAGTGTCATGTGATCTATGACTCTTATTTTGACTATTTACATCATTACACTTTTGGTCAATAATGTGATATATTTATTTAATTCATTTTCTCTTTCTTAAAAATAAGATGATTTAAATTCATTAAGGAGATAATCCTCAAAAGTTTTATAAATACAACAAAAGGTTTGATATGTAAATGAAGTTAAAAAATATTAAAATAAGAGAAATTTTCCCCTCCCACTTTTTCTTGAAGTAGTAAGAAAAAACGCAAAGTAAATTTTATCTATCAAGTAAAAGGAAAATGTACACAAGAAGTGAAAATTCATAATTATATTTTAATTTACTTAAATGATGGAAATACTCTTTGTACTAAGACTTATATAAAAATGAAGTGTTAATTTAAAGTAAATAGCTCATTGGTTCCTAACCTAATGCAATATCCAATTTATTTTACTTATCAAGTAGCTAAAAACTGCTATTCATGAATGAAACTCTGCAATTAAACTGCCAGAAAAGAAATACGAATACTAACACATTGTGTAATTGCCATTAATGCTTTACATAATGATACTGAAAAAAAGAAAAATATTTGAAAGAGAAAAAAGACTTTTAAGACAGCAGTAAGATATTATAAAGTGAGTATCTTGGAATGCTTTAATATTATTTTTTCTTTGTAACTATTCAGGATGAATAAATGAAAAGTTATTGAATTTTTAAAAAATTAAAGAATGAAAACTATTTTGAAACATGTCAAAAATGACATAATTTTTTATTCATGAAAAAATATAAGAATATAATATTTGAACTTGAATTATTTATAGCACAAACTGCATCATAATTTTTAATAATACTATTTTTATGTAAACTATCTAACAATAAATGATAATTCTTTTATATGTAAGAAATTATTATAATATAAAATTACAAAGAGATAAAGCATTTGAAGTTTTATTATAATTTTTGATTTGAAAAGTTCTCAAGAAAGAAAATCTTCCAAAAAGATTCTAGTGATTTATTCTATTATGTATTTATTATTTTATTTTGTCATTAGTAAATTGTTTTCTTACTTATAAACTTATTATTTATTATTTCATGCATTCACTAAGGGATAAAATATAACATTTTGCCATTTCATAAAACACACTAAGTAATTATATTGAATTAGCATACTGTTATAATAATTTTATCTTTTACATAACAGTTGCTAATAAAATATATGTAATTAATGCCACACACCCTACTCATAGAAGAACCTTCTCTTATAGAACTGAGAACCTGCTCTCCAATATGTAACATTTAGTGTGTATGGTAGCTAAATCCAAGGGATATTTATATAAGAAATGAGCTTCAGTTAAACAACTACTAGTCTCCTATTATTTTACTTGTAACATTTTGTTGCTTCTGTTGACCAGAGTTATCATTATACAAATTGGAACCAACAATGTTGCAGGGTTCAAATATCTTAGATAAAAACAATGTGTGACACACACACACACACACACACACATATATATATATATATATATAAAGTCATCATCAGTGAAGATGCAAACCTGGTAGATGAAATGAAGGAACTTATCATCAGTGTAATTGATTTTAAAAAATGTAAAGAAGATGAAACTTCTATAACACAAACTTTAAATTTGAAATTGTATTAATAGAAGATACTATTGAAATATTGAATTTGTATCACTTTGATAAACATAATAATAATGGAGAAGTCATAATACAGGCATCTACAAAAATAATAATAGATGTGGAAATGTATTACAGTTCATTGTTTGCCAAATGTTTCAAGATTTTTATCTGGAAACAGGAAAATGAGGTTGCTTTCATCAATATTGATAAGAAAAATATTTGAAAAAAGACCAAAATAAATCTGTTCAATATCCTAAGGCATACAAAAAAAAAGAATAAATATTAAAATGCTATAAAAATGAGTAAAATACTTTAATATAAGCCTGAGTTTAAAGTGATGAATTACTACAGACAGTGTTGAATTCTGCAGTTGGTGCATGAAATGATACCAAAACTGGAAGTAAGAGTAAAATGAAAATAAAACTTTTAATTCAGATTGAAAAAAATACATTATGAATTAAGTCATCACAAAATATATTTTCTTCAATAACTATATATTTAGAGAGAAGCAAAAACCTAAATCAATGAAAGATAAAGGTTGATTTGCTCTGTTCAGTTTATATTTGTTAAAGAATTAATGATTTTGGATTAAAAATTAATGATGTTTAAATAAAGGAATACTTTTCATTTAAAAAAATTATTTAATAAAAATGTCAAGAAATAACTATACAAAAATATAGTATTGTGATTGAAGAAGAGAAATGGAGTATTTCACCATCTCATTGTCTCTGCTTGGTGAGAGAGGATATGTAAAAGGTTTACTGGCAATGCCATAGTTGCATCATTACATTTTTGGAAACAAAAATAAGATGTTTTAAATTCATTATAGAGATGATCCCAAAAAAGATTTATAAATGCAAAAAAAGCTCTGATATGTAAATGAAGTTGAAAAATATTAAACTGTGAGAGATATTTTCTCTCTCCCACTTTATCTCTCTTCTACTTTCTTTATTTCTCTTCTACTTTCTTTATCTCTCTTCTACTTTGTTTTGAAGTACAGGAAAAAAAAAACAAAATAAATTATCTATCAAGTTTAAAAAAATATACACATGAAGTGAAAATTCATAATTATATTTTAATTTTTTTAAAGTGATGGAAATACTCTTTGTACTTAGACTTGTATAAAAGATGAAGTGTGAATTTAAATAAATACTTCATTGGCTCCTAACCTAGTATAATGCCAAATCTGTTTTCCTTATCAACTAATTAAAAACTGCTATTGGTAAATGAAACTACAAATGAATTGGCATTTTACTTAACAATATTGAAAAGAAGAAAAATATTTAAAGAAGGGAAAACAGCAATAAGATTGTTTCTTCTTTGCAACTATTCAGGACAAATAAATGAAAAGAATATTAAACTCTTAAAAATTAAAGAATGAAAACTATTTTGCAACTTGTCAAAAATGACATTATTTTTTTTTATTCATGAAGTATAAGAATATAATATTTGAATTTGAATTATTTATAGCATGAAGTGTATTGTAATTTCTAATAATAAAGAAGATGAAACTATTTACAGAGAAGCTATCTGGCAATAAATTATAATAATTCTTTATTTTATGTGAGAAATTATCATTTAAAGTTAGAAACAAATAAATCATTTGAACATATATTATAATTTCTGACTTGAAAATTATTCAAGAAAGAAAATTTCCCAAAGAAGATTCTGTTGATTTATTTCCCTATCTATTTATTGATTTATTATTTTATTTTGTCATTAATAATTTGTTTCCTTATTTACAAAGTTATTGTTATTTCATGAATTCACTAATGCAAGGATAGAATAAAATATTTTGAAATTTTATAAAAACATTAATTAAACCACTAAACATCACATGATCACCATTTTTTATGCTTGTGCAAGCTGTTAAAACAGGCAGTATTCTTAGACCCAAAGCTCCTCACTGATGAAATCCACCAGCTAGAAATTGGTCTGAGGATATTGGATGAGTAGGTAATAGATAGGGATTTTATGCACATACCTTCTTGCATCCATTGATTACTCTGGATTGCACTGATTGGCACTACTGTATAGAGAATTTTTGCCTGTGTTAATTAATTATATTGTATTAGCATATTGCATACTTTTATTTTATACAGAACATTTACTGATAAAATATATGCAATTAATGTCACACACTATCTGGAGAATAACCTCCCCCCATAGTCATAGTTCTGAGAACATATCCTCCAATGGATAAAATTTTGAATGTACAGTAACTAAAGCAAATTAATATTTGTATGATGAATGAGTTTTAGTTTATCAACTAGTAGTCGAATTAATTTACTTATACATTTTTCTGCTTTTATTTCTATTGACCAGAGTTACCATTGCAATATATGCTGTGCATGAAATAGGCAGATGCTATATTTAAACTCAAGCTTAGAAAGTTTTTTATCAACTGACTGATTTCATTAATTTTGTAAAGTAGAATAGTTTAGAATTATCAAAGTTATTACTTATTTATTTAGAACATGAACTTAGATAGCTTATCTATTAACAGGATATCATAAAGAAAGCTGTAGAGATTTCAACCAGGGGATTGATTTATTAATAGCTTTAGTATCTTCTTCAATTCTACTACTGTAACTGTAAATGTGGAAGTTATTAATAATGTGTTTCATAATTTGTATTTGCCAACATCTGGTATTATGGTATTTATCAGATGTTCAGAAAAAAAAAATCAACCAATCATTAACTAAATAATATTTTTTTTGGCAGAAATAATATTGACCCCATTTGGAGTTAAAAAATAATTTCATATTTTGGGGTACTGCTATGAGGTTTTATTAGTCAGTATTTTTTTAAGTATAGAAAACCAAAATTGTTAATGGAGATATTTAATATGTTGCAAATACATATAAGTTGCAAGGATAATCACACTGGAAGAGGATAATGAAGGGACAAAACATCTATTTTTGCATTACCTGTCCCATTATATCTTATATTTTAGCTACAATTTTTCTTATATATATATGGAAATTAAATATTAACATGGAATTGAACATTTATTAATTTAATCTCTACTTTTACATTCTAATGTAAATGATGGTAGCATTTAAATCTTTCAACAACTGATTTGGTGCACAATTATCTCTATGTCCTCTAAAACAAAACCATTTTATGTGAGCACATGTTGCATATGTAGTGATATAATATTATATATCTTTATAAACAAGGCTTGTATTTATGTTATTGATTAATAATCAGAATATAAACTTTTTGTATTTTGTCAATTATGAATATGTATTTAGTGCTACAATATTGAACATATGGAATAAAAATATAGTTTATAATGAAGATAGTTTGTTTGTACAGTTATCCTGAAGTATCACATGTTCTCTGGTGCATGCACACAGTTATTTTAGCATTTACAGAACTGAAATTTAAATTCATAAAATAATTGTGTCCATTCTTTTGATACTATTGATATCATGCTATCATTGGACAAACAAATTAATAATGATAGTTTTATGAAATGTGATTACATTATTATTATTATTATTATTATTATTATTATTATTATTATTATTATTATTATTATTATTATTATTATTATTATTATTATTATTATTATTATTATTATTATTATTATTATTATTATTATTATTATTATTATTATTATTATTATTATTATTATTATTATTATAACAATACAATTTCTCTTCACTTCTTAATTGTTCATGACATAAAACAATTAATACACTCTCTATAGTCAATTTTTTCAATGAATAAATTGATTTTTATTTCTTGGCAATATTTGCTAACAAGTTTAACTGGATGTCAGTCTTTATCAGAAGTATATCCAACATATATGATTACATAATTAGTACATTTTAATACATATATTTAAATAAATCATATAATACAAAATAAATACATTTAGATAACAGGAATAATTGTATGTATATAATAAAAATAATAATACCACTAAACATCACATGATCACCATTTTTTATGTGTACACAAACTGTTTACACAGAGGCTAAACTCTCTATACACAAGTGCACTAAGTGCAAGCCAGAGTAATCAGTGGATGCAAGAAGGTTTGTGCATAAAATCCTTCATCCAATATTCCCAGACTAGTTTCTAGCTCGTGGCTTTCATCAGCGAAGAGCCTTGAATCTGATAGTTAGCTAATAAGGTAAAAGGTGGCAGCTGGAGGGTTGCATTAGATCCAATATCTATATGCAGTGCTGTCTGATCCAAGGTTTCTCACTGATGGATACCACAAGTTAGATACTAATCTGGGAATATTGGATGAATAGGCACTATATGGGGATCTTAAGCACAAACCTTCTTGCATCCATTGATTTCTCTGGCTTGCACTTAGTTGCACTATTGTTTAGAGAGTTTAGTCTCTGTGTAAAGATAATAATACAGACAAGCTTTTTTTGACAAATATTTATTTTTGCCACTTTCAATGTGATGAAACTATTGTCTTTAAGTATATGAAAATGCAGCATAATCGATTAAACCTTTTTTCATTTTTGATAATACACACATGCCCATATATATATTTAAATTAATATAACACCTTGTATATGAAAGCACTTTATACAGTTACATATTAATATCATTAAAAAAAATCAGTCTGTAGACACCTAATATATAACGGTATGAATTATTATATGTATTGTGCTATGTTGCCTTGATAACAGTTTGAGATAGTTGATAATTATCGATATTGGGATTGTCTAAGTGTTGACTGGTTTTAATGATATCTATACATGTATTAAAATGTACTAATTATGTGATCATATCTGTTTGAATTTTATAGCAACAATGAAGACTGCTGGCCAGTCAAAACTGTTAGAAAATATTGTCAAAAATAAATAAATAAATAAATAAATAAATAATAATAATAATAATAATAATAATAATAATAATAATAATAATAATAATAATAATAATAATAATAATAATAATAATAATAATAATAATAATAATAATAATAATAATAATAATAATAATATATTGTAAAAATGACAATGTAAAGTTTATTAAATGATATTATTTTAACAATTGAATAACCAAATTACAAAACTTATTGCATGAGATTCCACCAAATTGGTGAAAACTGTATGAATTCCATGACTGTGTGAAGTCACATTTTACAAAAGCTTTTAGTTTCTGATGAACAATATTTTTGCTGAAGTGAGAATGGAAATAAAACATTTTCCACCCCAATCAGTTTCATTGCCTTTGTAGATATTGTTTTTTTTTAGCTTTTTTTTTTTGCCAAATTGCATATTATAAACAGTCCTAAAGTTTATATTAAAAATCAAGAATCTATTGTGGGTAGTCTATTAAAACTAGATAACATCTCATGTTCACTGATATGATTTTTAAAACATTTATTTTCTGCCTACTTTAGAACCAGCTAGTATAATTTGAATAATAGTATGGGGATTGGGGATTTTATAGTAATACACCTTTGGGTATCTATTGATTGCTGAAGCTTAAACTAAATGATGCTGGAATAGGATAAAGGTAATTGCTTTTCTTAGACATAAATTAGCAAAACTTTTTAATTTCTCACAACTTGCCATCTAATATAAGTTTTAATATCAATAGACACCAGAAGATGAAACTTATTAAATCCCTATCTGATATTGTCCTATCCAATATCTTCTACACTGGATAAGGATTTAATAAGCTTCATTATCTGGGATATATTGATTACTAAACTGACCCTGAGTGGTGAAAATATGGTAAGAAGAAAAGAATTTGGTGCTAAACATGAATTTTGTAATGTTAGAAGATTTTTTTTTCATAGTAGTATTCATAACAAATTTATTTGGAGTAGAAATTCTTGCAAATAATATACTTTTCAGCATTTGAAAATTTAAGATTTTTAATTTCTTGAATGGGGATCTCAAAATAATGTCTTCCATTTTAATAACTCTACTACTTTTTTGACAGTTTTTCTACATCCAATGAAAAAGAAGGATATGATTGGCTTTTTCAATGGTGGCTGCAACTCCATTTATAAATGAATCCATGTGTTATGTAGTAACATAGTTAATCTATTTACCCTCTTTTCTTCAAAAATGTAAGCTTGTGGTTAAGACCTGTAGAGGTCCCTACTATCACATTTTTATGCACACATTCTTGAGGTTACAGCCTTAGTAAATAATACATAAAATCTATCAAAAAGTTTGATATGAAATGTGACAGTGTTTTATATCTTATCTCATAATGCAGTAATGTACTAACATTAATGTTTGGTTTAAATTGGTAACTAACTGCTATTCGAAATTTTGAAATGATTCAAATTGTGTGGGGCAGGGTATCATGAATCACAAATGTGTTTTATAATGGTTTTCAGAATTTTGCAATTAGCAGAAAGGCCATCATGTACTGTCATATATCACATCCTAACACATGATCCAGGAATGTTAGCACTTGGCAATGTTTGTGATATATAACTAAACTATGTCACTGCATAATACAAAAATTAGTTTTGTTGCTGCACTGCTCACAGCTTAGAAAAAGACCAAGTGACTTTTTCTATGGGATATGATGCCTGCTTTCAAAAATCTGTTTTTGAATGTGATATATTTTACAAATTAGTGCTTTCTAAGTGAACATCATTAATGGTCAAATTATATTTCACACATCTTAACTTAAGTGAACAATATTAAAATTGACTACTAGTAATTTGAGTACTCTTCATAGAAAGAAATGAAGATGACAACATTTTATTGTTTAATTAGATTAGTTAATCCTTGGAATAATAAATATTTTAATATAGGCAGTCAATTATATAAGAAAATATAAATTCTTATTTATTTATATACATATAATTTCTATAACCCAGTGCAGAGCATTAGCTGAAAATTCAAATGCAAAATGTTTGAATCATCCTTTCAACTATGAAACTTTTTCAGCAATGTCCTCTGTGAGTAAATATAATGTCTGAACTTCAAACACCATGATCCAAAATTACATCCTTTTGAGTAATGTTGTTTAATATTCAAACTTTATATTTATTTACAAAGGGTGATTATATCATTTTGAGTCATACTGTTTGGAATTCAAATTTCTATTTATTCACAGAGGGCATTGCTGATAAAACAACACTTGAGAGCATCTGTTAATTAAATATAAATGTCTGCAATTAGAAAGGGTAAAAATAATGAAGTTGTGGAATAATAAATATAAACAAAAGTGATTATACTGGAAGTAAATTCTTGGTTTTTGTGATGGGTTTTGGAAAAGATAAGGAGGATTTAGATATAAAGGCCATGGAATTAACAACGTTTATGTTCTGGAAATGGAATGGAGCAGAATAGAGAAGAATATGAGGAAAATTTAGGGTGGGAAAGGGAAGGTAAGGTGGCTTACAGGTTTCTCTGGGTATAGTAGCTGAGAGATCCCTGATTCCAAAAAAAGAGAAGCCACAGTGCATCACATCACATGGGAGGGGTATTTGAACATATAATTCACATGTATTTTAGATATACAAATACTGTTTTATAAAATATATGATATAGTTATTCAACCAGTTTGCTGTCTTAACTATATTGCCAAATTAGTTTCCAGCTTATAAACTTTCATCAGAGAGAAAGCTTTGGCTCTAGGCACCTAGATATTATAAAAAAGATTAAATATTGGCAGTCGGCAGAAAGATAGAATCTGGATAGTGACACCACCAATGAGTATTACATACATAAAGATAGCATTATATTTTTACTCATTGCAATTTAGTTGTCATTACTACAGGAATACAATCATACAAATATGGATTAAAGTAGAATCTGGCAAAGTAATATTCAAATGTCTAGTTTTCAAATCAATAAATGAAAAAAACGGACAGATGAATTGTATTTATTAAATTAAAGATTTCCTATCATAATTGAGATTTATGATTATCTATATTTTTTTATTGTTTTATTTAAAGAAGGTTGTTTTTTTAAATATATATATACACTAGTCATTTGATTCTCTTTATTCAATATTGACTGTTTTTATGTTTAGAATTTAAATTGAATTTTTCACTTTTAGGTAAGTCTTAAGGTTATAGCCTTAATGTATATTTCTTTATGTAACGAGTATGCGCTTTATAAATATAATTATTACAACTTTATATTATCTTAAAAGATTTCTAAGCATAACATCTCAACACTGTCTCGTTATAAATCGAAATACTTCGCGCGAATGTTAATGTGTTATAGAAATTGTGGACTTAATCAGTGAGGTATTTAATAGCCTTACGCTCTCAAATCAAAATGCTTTAGATTCTCCTATTTATTTAGCAAGTAGGTTGAAGATAAGAGTGGCGGCTCTTGTCTTTTAAATAAATCTTGTGTTAAGGTTTGCAGAGGTCCCTACTATTGTTTTTTCAGGCACATAGTTATAACCTTAATGTATACTACTAACAATGTACTGCAAATACTCTGCACATTGTTTACTAAACACTTATGTTTATTTTAAACTTCGATATTATTTGAGTAGAATTATGCTTAATCATGTTTATGAAGACTATAATAAAGGAGTACATCGCGTGATATTTTTTTCAGTCTGAGATTAGTGATTTATTGCTTTGATAATTATAAGTTGAAAAATTAGTTTTATTTATAAACAAAGCACACCCACTCATATATATATAATAAGAAATATTTTTTGTTCAGATGAACAATAGATTTTTGACAAATATAAAATTTAAAAAAGTAGTTAATAATGATTTTATTATCCTCTGTGAGGGTGTTAAAATTATTCCAGCCTCGACGCGCATTTTTAAACTATACGAACTATTCTATTTACTTTTTTTACTCAATTTTAAAATAAATAATTATTAAATGTCTATTTTGGAGTGGAGTCTAAATAAATATTTATAATCCTTACTTAAGTAAACAGTTAGGAAGTGATTGTTTCGTTTCCCACTCAGTATAAGAACCGATGCACTTTGGATAAATCAATTGCTGGGGTCGTTTAAATTTTTTATTTTTTTCTCAAAGTGATAAAGAATCAGATAGCAAAAATAAGAAATAAATATAATTTTCATTTCAAAAGCAAATATTTTGAAAGAACTAAGATAAAAGACAAATGCCATTTTCTTTTATTATTGAAAAACTGCTGGAGAAGTTACTTTGAAAAACCAACCGTTAAATAAAAATGAGAAAAAAAAACGCATATTATTTTATCTTTTCAAAAGAAAATAGAATATAAAAAGAATATTATCTCATAAATAAGTTAAGAAAATCTTATTACCGAAAGAAGTTTGAAATAATTCACCAGCTAGAAAATAATTCGAAGTCGTTAGAGAAGTTAATGCTTATTAGCCTTGAAATCTGAATAAGAGTTGTGAAAAAGCGTGAAGAATAATTAAGAGAGAGCGATAAAAAGTAAGGAATTAAACGAATTATAATATTATATTCATATATTACGTATGTACTTATTATAAGTTTTCCACCAGAGGTCAGATTGAGTCATTAGAGAAACAATTAAATATTGTGTTTTCAAGATCGCACTTGCTCATAGTCAATAATCCAAAGCTCGCCTTCTTTTTAATGGGATTTATTTTAGCATTTTTTTAAAAAATTACATTTTAAATTTTAACAAGCAACTTATATCGTTAGGATACATTGCGCTTTATTATAATCAATGTCGTAATCTTTAATAATTTTTAATTTAAGTAGAATATATGTTTTTCTAAATTAAACTTTTCCTATTCATATATCTACAGTATCATTGCAGCATATTCCACTGGTGAATATGTCACTGTATGAAAAAAATATGCCCACACTAAATTTCTGGAAACACATTTAAATATATATCATGGTATATATTGTTGGTACACTCAAGTCTATTCCAATACAGTGGCTTCTGTTCTTCACATATTTTCCCACAAGATGGCAGAAGAGAAGTTGCTTCATTGAATGTATATAAAAAGTTATAAACTGGATTGGATTTTCCAATAACTCAAGATATAGTTTATCACTTAAGATTCATCTTAAATAAAGAGCCCTTTTCTGAAGAATCTGCAAGGGAAGGATTATTTCATAAAATTTAATTTCTTATGAGGTTCCAAATATAAAAAAAGTTAGCTGGATTTGATCTCCCCAAGATATTATTGACATCTCATCACCAGATCTAGGACAACCCAGACTATTTTGCTCATTGGCTTTATAATGAGAATTTAACAGGTATTGACATATGTATTATAGACAAACACATAATGAGTGACTATGGAGTCTACTCTTTTAGTGACAGAGTATTGTCTATTTAAAAAATCCATGAACTCACTAATTATGTCATATCTTTTTAGATCCATTTAAACACTTTGGAATTCAGTTTAAAACTTCACTTCTCCATTTACTGACATACTTTCTAGCAAATACCCCAACACACATTCATTTTGTTTTACTAATTCTTTGAATAAAATTAGTACTATATTCCCATATATAAAAAAAATGCTAATAACTTTATTGCACAGGTGTTCATAAGAAATTTGAGCACTAGAATGGCTCAAAATAGACTCTGAAACATCCAGTCACAGATGGGATGCTCTATCAATTGCACCAAATCATTCAGATTTCTCACATATGAACTTCAGTCTCAACTTCTCATTGCTAATGTAAATATAAAGTCTCTACTTATTTCACTATATTCAGTAATTTCTTTTTTGCCCTTTTATCAAAACAGAACATTAAATTGTACATGAAAATTTATTTTTCATGCTGAATGAGTTTAGAAAACATTCTATTAAATCAATGGCATTGTATCTGATAACAATGTCTCAAATGACCCTAGAAGTAAACACTTTTCTGAATGTAGAAATATTTATTTTAAAGTGTTATTGTGAAAGTACTAATCCAATTTTAAATGTATGATTAATTTTATCCATTGTATGTCTATCAATAGTAATAATTTGATCACATTATTTACATTTAATGTGAGTAATCTTATCAAACCTAAATAAACATATCCAATTCATCAACTAGACATCTTAAAGATTCAGTTTCAGCTTACAAAAATGTAAATAGTTTATTATAACAAATAAAAGTGGATAACTACTAAAAACTTACTGCATGATCCATGACTCCAAAATATATGAATGGTTTTTCCCCAAATAATTTTTTTCTGTTCTGCTTAACATACAGCAAGTAGCAAATGTTATACATCACAGTACAAAAAAAGTTCAAATACAGTTAGCCAGTAAATGATGTCACACAGATGATTAAGATATGGAGAAATAATTTTAATATAATGTATAAATAATAAAGGGGTGATACTTATATGTAAAAATTGCTTAGCTGATCAAAATGGTCTTGACTATCACCTTTCCTCTGAGCTTATTTTATGTATCAAATAAACTTACAAATGTTGAGAGTATTTATCTAACTGTTAATATTTCACCACTCACTAAAACTTGATAATTTCAAAAGACACTAAATGTTTTGTCTCAATCAATACACAATACTTGATTTTTATTTTAATACTACTAAACTATATATTTAAATATTATTTGTGATAACTCAAATATAGATGGAATTAATGTGGAAGGTACTGAAAACCCCCAGTGAGATTCATAAATTAACCTAGCAATAAATGGAAAATACCAAGTGTACCACCTGTATTTTAGCATGGATCATGTATAAACAGTCACATAATTGATGCATTAACATGCAGAATATGACCAATATATATTAACATAATTTCAGAACAACTATAAGCTATTGTGAAATCACCATATTTCTGATGAGTGCCAAATTGTGGAAATGTTCTTTGTTCTCATTACAAACATACTTTTTCAGTATTTATAATAGTCGTATAAGAATCATCCTGACACATGTCTTATATAAATTTATAACACTGAGGAATATTCTCACTTCCAAACACAAAATAGAGTCTTATGAATCACCTTATTTTTTTTTAATTAAATGTGTATATATAGGCCGATCTTAAGCATTCATAAATAAGATCATGAAGGTCTTAATCAGTCTCTTTAAATTCCACTCACCACATATTAATAAACAACATTTGTAAAATTATTACCATTTACTGCAATTAAAAGTTATTGATTAAGATCTTCATGCTATTATTTTTAAAAGTTTAAGATTAACCTATATATATATATTATAGCAGACAAAAGCTTTAGACTCGCATATACTGACTGCCAGGGCGCCACTAGTCCAAAATTTGGAACTAGACATTTATTTTTAAGGGGTTACAGGATGTGTGAATCAAATGCACCGGACTAGCTCAATCAAGCAAATGAGATCTATGTTTTGCTCAGTGAGTTGGAAAGGTAGCAACAGAAAACAAAATCAACTAAGTAAATGAATAAATAAATAATTTTATTAAAAGTATGATTAAATAAACATAAATCTAAATAATAATCTTTAAAGCACACTTAAAATATGTACTACATGTACATTCATCAACATTGAACTAAAATATTTATATGGCTTTGAGAGCAATTTCCTGTGCATGAAAGAGTGCAAAATACTGGCAGTAGCAGAAGTATTAGTAAGTATACAGTGATCTCACGCCAGACAAGGGAGGTTAGCTTCCTGCTTATAACCCATAGTTAGAAAAAGAGATTTATGTCGAAACAGAAGAAATATGAAGGTAGCTTCCAAAACATTAATAATAATAAAAAGAGTGTTGAAAGTTATTACTTTCAATCGATTGACCTCACTCTGAGTGAGACGGGCTAGGAGCTCACGATCTACCTATTGAGAGGGTTAAAATGATCGTATGTGCCCCTAATAAATGAATTGGAAGCTTGAAGAAATAAAACTAAGAACTATTATATTTCTTAATAGTCTATTATAAATAAAGTTTCACGACATAAGTAGAACTAATAATAAAATGGGTCATGAGCCAGAAGTCAATTAAAATAGTCTGTAATATCCAGACAGCTTTCTATATTAAAAGGGATGTGAGATGATAAATAAACTACTATCTTACTTACTAAGACTTAAATAGGACAGACAGTAATAGGTTTGAAACTAGCACTCATAAAAAAAAAAATCAAGCACACAGAAATCGAATTACATAAGATACAACTTGAAAAACATTTATATTTAAAAACAAAAGGGAACAAATCTAAGACAACATTATTTAAATTGCAAAAATGTAAGGTACCTTAATAATTTATTTAAATGCTAGTGCACTAGACTTCTTAGGTTAGTCCATTGCTCTGGATTCACTGATGGTAGGCTTGGGTGAGTTGGTTAGTGGTTTCTTTGGTGCCGGTTTTTATAGCATTATAGGCAGTTAATGGAGACACAGGAGGTCGAAACCTGTCCTGGCGAGAAGCTTAGCACATCATGGTAAAGAAAATATTCTTGCTGTAGGTTTAATGTTCATTCTAGGTAGAATAATTACTGGATCAGCTTTCAGAATATGCAGGAATAGTTTATGCAAGTATCTCTCAGAGTTGGTGGAAGTGTCCCAGAGTTTGTGCAATTCTTCTCTCAGAGTTGGTGTCTGTCTCTTTGCACTGGTGCAAGTATTCTAGCTCATGCAAGTATTGGAAGCCCTTCAAAGATAATCCAATGACCTGATTCAGCCTGTTATATCTGAATCATATCTCTTAAACCAATTACCAAACTTTTTCTTTTTAATTAAAATTTAAAAATTCTCTATCTAGATAACAATAGTTATCTAATTAACGAAATAAATTGTCCTTTACAGATCTAGGAACCAA
Source organism: Epiperipatus broadwayi (assembly GCA_028023455.1). NCBI lineage: Eukaryota > Metazoa > Onychophora > Udeonychophora > Euonychophora > Peripatidae > Epiperipatus > Epiperipatus broadwayi. Next base: position 178,917 of record JAQFVV010006777.1, read on the forward strand.
CTAATGAAAAATTCTCTTCTTTTTGTTTTCTTTCTTTTTTAATTATTCTTATCAATATAAATCCCAAATCTGTAAAGCAATCCATTTGTACACTTTACTTTTACATAAATTTAACAAAAAAAGTAATCTTAGTTTTCTTTTTTTTTTTTTTAAATCAAAATTAAAAACCAAATATAACTGTGGTATTAAAATATAATTCCCACGCACATACATATATATTTGTACAAGCATTAAAGAAAAACTTTTAATCAAGTTTTACAAACGAAATCTTATATAAAAATTTATTTTATTTTTTTCAGCTCTATAAAACTATAATTTTTGTAATGGTGTCTGAAACATCCATTACAATATATATATATATATATTGTAACGTTTATTTATATACGTTGCAAATATATTGGCATTTGGTAAAAGCTAAAAAAAAAAAAGTAAATTTAGATTATTTTTTTTGACTATAATTTTTTTTAAAAAAAATAACGTACAATGAAAGTTAAATTTTTCTTTCTTATTTTTTTTTTACTTAACTGGAAATAAAAGTAGAATTAGAGAGAACAAAAGAATTCCAAAAGCAAGTAAAAAGATAAGCTAAAAGAAAAATATTTTAGCTAATTAAACATGGCCGAAAAACTTGATAAAAAAAATGAGAACTTAGTAATTGAAAAATGATAAAGACTGTATAAGATTATAAACACAAAATGCCATGATATTAGCATGCGCAGAAGTCCGACAATGGGACCTCTAGTATAAAAAGGAGGGATTCGGTTGAAGGAATGTCTTGGTTTAGCTGATATTTTTTTGGTTGGTTTTGGATTAGAAAATCCAGACCACTCTACGATGAAAAAGTTATTCATACGAGAGTAGACCGGAGCTTTAGATGACATCATTACCGATGGACACCAGAGAAGCTTACGTGACTAGCCTATGGAACCAGCACCAAGATCAACTAATAATCAAAGGCCATGAGCTCAATTCAACCCCAAAAAACTATGCATAATTATCTACAACCTTCGTGAATTCACAAAACTTACCGGTAAGTTAAGACTACTTATTCCTGATTGTGACAAAATTAAGTGTTTGCAAACAAGTCTTAAAATAATACTGATAGAGACTTTCATTTTTTCTGTACAAGAGACTTTTGTTTATACCAGAACTTTTTAATTAATTATTTTATTTTATTGATTGCGTCATATTTGAATTAATATGTGTTCTCTCTAATTTACTTGATAAGTAATTTATTTCAAATATTTGTTTAGTCTATTAGAATAAAAATATTTCTAATACCAATTTTCATTTGTGCATTAGTAATAATAGTTATTATTTGTTATTATTAAATCTATTAGTAGTTTAATAAGATTTAAAAATGTAATTTACCTTTGCCAATATGTTTGATTAAGCCCAGGAACAATAATCTTAAAAAAATAATTCTCGTTACGGTATGATGTAATACCGATTAGTTTAAAAGTATTTTTTTTATTTGTGAGATGTTATATGATGATTTCAGCAAATTCTTAGGAATTCTGGCACCCAGATTAAATAAATTAAAAGCTGATTTCATCAATAGCACAATTCTCAACAATTAATAGGCCGAGTTGATCAGGAAATATAGCTATGTTTTTAGAATAGAAATATAACTCTTCTTTTTTGACTGAGCTTGATCAACTCATGCGCAGTTTATATTAGCGTGTAGAGGCCTAGCAAAATGGAAAACGTTATAATATATATATATATAAAGTTAAGGTGATTCATTATTGGCTTTTCAAAAACTCTATCTTGTGTTTAGAAAATGAGAGTATTTCTCAGTGTTATAAATTTAAACTGCACATGTGTCAGGGTCATTCTCATATGACTATTACAAATAAAAACATTGCACTAGATGATTAAATAATTAGTTATATATATTCTACAATATTTGTAAAATTCAAGTAGAATATATTCCATTTATAAATATATATTTCTACCAAAACAAATAAAATTTATTGAATTGTGATATAGACTAATGATTTAATACTGAAATTCAAAATTGAAAGTTACCAAAAGTGTCACCAAGAAGAACAAAGGATCTGTCACACTAAAAGTTAGTTAATTTTTAAAAAGTCAAGATGTTTACTTTTTAAAATGTTCATACAGATTGTAAAATTAATTTTATTTGATAAAAACTATATGTTATTAATCTTTTAAATGTAAAATTTAGTCAGATAGTGTCTAAACATCTTCACAAATTTTTTTGACTAATGAAGTCAAACATCTTGAGAAAGTTGGAAAACAGAGTATATAAATCATATCATTACTCATGAAACATTTATTTCTATTTGTCTGGACTTTAATACAGTGCTTCTTAATTAATTAAAATCAAAGAGACTTTATTTTCATCCTCAACTTAATATTTCTGATTAAATCATTGAAAGTCTTTGTTGTTGCAAATAAAAATGATATATGTAGTGTACAAATCTCTTATGTTTTTTGAAATTTGAAAAAAAAAAATTCTTAGGAACTTGTGGCATAACAACAGGGACTGATGTTGTAAATACACACACTGGGTCCCAGATGTGAAAGAGTGACCACCAATAGATAATGTCTTATATCTTAAAAGAAGACACAGACCATGTATTGATGTGTCATTTTATAGGATTGTTTACATTTTGATATGTGGATATATTCAAAAGTAAGAAATTTTTAGACAAATATATTTAATTTACATCTAGATTATTTTACAAATGTGAAGTAGAAGTATTCTCCAAAATCTTCCATCACCATCATCATGGACATTATTTATAGATATCACAATACAATGTAGTGACCAGTATATTAGTGGTAAATCATATATGGCATAAAAATACTGTTCACATTCCAGAATTCCAATGCAGTATGAAAATCAAATCCCAAGAATTGAGCAAGACAGCAGGAATAAATGTTATATTGAAAGAAAGAATACACTAACAAAGTTTTATAATTAAAGTCATTAACATTTAACAGTAGAGAAGTCAAAAATTCTCAAAACCAATATAGATTGTATGAAACTAAATACAAAATCAGAAAAAGCTTCATGAAAACAATATATAATTATAGTGTAGAAAAACAGAGGTTAGCCATTGTAATTAAATTGATATTATAGAAACTATAACATATTTTGTTTTATATCATTTAATACAGTAATAGAATGGCAACTCCTGGAGTTCAAGGTTCATGGATTACATCTCAGCTCTGTCATTTCTGATGTATTGAACTTTTTATGAACTCCTGAATAATAAACCATTCAATTACTATTCTCTTTCTGAGTTCCCAGCATGCTTTACTACAGTGATAGAATGTCAAGCTCTGCAGTTCAAGGTCCATGGATCACAGCCCAGCTCTATCACTACTGATGCTTAAATTTCATTCCCAGAATGCTTTGCTGCAGTGATAGGATGGCAGCCTCTGGAGCTCAAGTTCTATGGATTGCAGCTCAGCGCTGTCACTTCTGTGCTCAAACGTTTTATGAATTTGTGACCAATCGACCATTTCATTATTATTATTACCACATTTTATATCTGATAATTCTAAAAAATATATAATTTGTTAAATATTGAATATAACTTCAGGAATTTAGAAAGCTTTATTTTATAAGATGTAACATAAAATATAAATACAACGGTGTCAGAGACAAGCTTTATATTGTATAATTAGCAAGGTATGCCAGATATGCTTTTGACTCTTTAATCATAATAGTCATAATCATGGCATTGGTGGTGAGAAGACAATTGTGGTACTTATTAGGAAAGAAGTTACAATAGAGAATTTGCATATTTGAAAAAAATCACATACCAATCCATCCACCCAAATTGCACAATGCTGATATTTATATAACCAAGCCAAAGTGCATACTAATGCTAAATCAAATTTTCTATGACCATGAATCAGACCTTGGCCACACCTTCAAATCTACTTCTGCTAGTATTGTTTGCTCTGAATATAATGAAGCCAAATGCAAAGTGAAAGAGGCCTGAAACATTGCCAGAGATAAACACAGAATTAAGAAAAAAGACTGCTGTATCCCTTTTTTAAAAAAATGGCCAATATAAAAACTTATTTACTATTCAAATATGCAATTTTTCTATTGTGATTTGTTCCCTAATAAATGCCACAATTTTCTTCTCACCACTAATGCCATGATTATAATTATTACGATTAAAGAGTTGAAAGCATACTAGGAATACCTTACTAATTATACCATATAAAGCTTGTCTCTAATATAGATGTACATATATTTTGTAATAATATTGAATATCCATTTTAATTATTATGCATTGTGTTTACTAGCGATTACAATATAAATATAAACACATTAAATACCTTGGGTTATTTAATAATCCAAACAAATATACAATTGCGTATTTACACTATATATATATATATATATATAGTGTATATACGCAATTGTATATTTGTTTGGATATATATATATATATATATATATATATTAGTTGTATTACTACCTGCTATCATTGGTGAGTTATAGCTTCTAGGGCTGAATGTGCAACTATAAAAAAAGGAACTTCAGAGGCACTTATAAGATCATTTATTACTTGCAGCCTGCTTCATGAGTAGGTATGATGACACATTTGGCTGTATTACAATAGTCTTACCTCATGTCTCATTTATATCTAGAAGCTTCCAATTCTACGGAAAACTTGTCTCACTGCTTAGCCTTGTAGTGGTCAATGAGTGTATTGCTGTTCAGGATTGACAGTTGTTGTCCCCAGTTGACTGCCATTTTCACTGACAATTGTTGCCTGATCTTATTTGCAAATGGATTGAGTATTTATGGCCAGATCCCCATCCATGATGAGGACAATCAGATTTTATGAGAATCACTTTTATTGGCCCATTATTGCCATAGAATGTAAATTGTCTATATGTATAACCATTGTTCCATGGCAATTAATGCCGAATCCGATCAGATAAGAATAAGTTTGGATTAGTCCATTATTTGAAGGCAAGGCGAGATATGACTTATGATAAAAATGTATGTACTTGTTATCTTCTAAATACCAAATGCAATTCTGTATGTACATAAATGGTTATCTTTGGAAATAATCAAAATCTAAAATTAAAGGGAATTTAAAATTATGTATAATTAAAAGAAAATGTCCCTAATTGAAGGATTGAAATTGTTATTTTAACACAACTATAATAAAACAAATGTGAATATAAAATTCCTTCACCAGATAAATTATTTAATCTCCTAAATAATGTTGCATTCTAGACATTTAGGAGTATAAAAAGGTCTCATAGAATAGATAAGAAAAATTTGTGGAGTACCATCTCAGAGAGATCTATCTCTATAGGTCAATGATTTGAATACAGATCACACAAGAATGATTGTTTATATTATCATAATATGTATTAGTAATCATTGGTTATTAATAGTTGTCCATATAATTGAAGTTGTTCAATTTTATGCTTATTTTTTTAATTATTGTATAATACATTATAATTAAATACAACTAGATATGATTAGAAGGAATTTGATCTCAGACTTTCAGCCTCTCTTCAGTCATCCCCTCCATCTTATACAAGCTATGGGTGCTGATTCAGCATGAAACATGAATATTGGAGATCATTTATCTTTTTACATATATGTGGTCATGTGCATTGGTTATTAAACATGGGGTGAATGACTGAAAAGAGCTTGAACGTCTGGGTTCAAATCCCCAATTAAATGTTATAGTTAATTTTCTCAGTTGTTGAGCTAAGTTTATTATTTTTAAGGCATATTCAGTTGGTATCCTGCTTAACTGAGCCTAAATCTTCTTGGAAGATTAACAGGTATTGAGCAGCTATCCCCAGAAATTGCTCTTCAAAACGAGTTTACTTACTAATAAACCATCTTTTAAAGAATAAACTCTGGAATATTAACACAACATTATCAAATTTTATCACATTCATTTTTATTATTGTATTCGGAATTAATACCTGGGTAATTATGTCCTAAATCTTTGCATGCATACATCAAATATAATATTAGCAAAGTAAATTAAAGTAATCTAATTTGTGCTTGCATAAAAGTTTTCTGTTAGATAGTTATTAACAGTAAAATTAATTATGATTATTATTATTATTATTAAAACACCTTACAATATCTGGTGAAATGGGAATACGTACAGAAAAGGTAGAGGCTGTAGTAAAGCTAAATATTATTTTAAAAAACTACCTTTTCTGTGTGTATTGCTATTTTACCAGATATTACCGTTGCTCAGAAAATAAAAAAATAGTAACAATCGAATTATAAAACATTTTATCTTCATAAAATTATTGAAATAGTTTTTATTAATTTAAAAAATATATAAGAAATAAATAAAATCATAGTTAACTCAGTTAAAAAAACGTCTAATTGAAGTTATTATCTTTTGTTGCCAGTAGAACTTCCTTTTTAATTTTCTATAAAAATAAATGTTGAAGCTTTCTAATCAATATATAGCTTCTGGTATAATTGTCTGAACAAATAAGAAAGATTGTCTTAAAAATAATATAATAAAATTAATAGTAAAGATTAACATTGAACTATTAGTTAACTATTGATTTCGCCCGATCATCTATTTATGTATTTTTCAGGTTGAATAATTTATCAGAACGTTAACACAAATTAACAATGGAATTTCCGTCCTAAATCTGTGAGGGGAAAATTAAAGTACATTAATTAGAAAGCATTTTTATTGGAATCACATACTATTTCATAACTTGAGAAAGCGGGAATGAATTTTGGAATGGGCTTAGTTAGCCAGCCCAGTGTTGAAGAATATGACTTCACTCATTTTCCGAAACTTAACATGTAACAGTGTTAATAAGCAGTGTATTTCCCACTGTTGGCTACTACTTAAATAAGACTTGAAATCAGTCTAGGATGTGGTTGTTAATCAGTAGATAAAAGTGTATTTTCTTGTCAGCAAATGGAACTAATAATTAAAATTGTTATCTTTTCTTTTTAGTTTTATCCGTTTTTATTAAAGTAATTCATAATCTTTAATAGGGTAAAATTAAAATGTAAACGGTAATTAATTTACATGCGATAAAACATTTATAGTCACGAAAAGATAAAGTTTAATAACAGATTTATAGATTTCTAATCTTATTTTAAAAATAACTAAATGAAAATAGAACTAAAAATTTAAAATTATTTTTAATTTCGACTTAAATGCTTTATAAAATACTGGGTGTTTTTATGTATATTTTAAAGAAAGAATTAAAAATAATAAAATTCCAAATTAAAAGCAGAAAAAATATAGACACTATCACATAATTTTCTATATGTTTAAAATATTATAATAAAAATTTTATAAAGAATTTTGGTCAATCTTTATTCTTGCTATACTACTGCAAATATATAATATCTAAAGTTATCATAGATAAGAAAGAAGCTATATTGTTTGAAGATAATATACCGCTACAATGTTTATTTTTACTATCTTATGCATGCACACACACACATATATATATATATATATATATGCACTATTAATTAATTAATCCATCCATCTAAACATTTATTCATTCATTTATCTACATATCTGGTTATCTGTCAACTTACATATTATCTATCTATCTATCTATCTATCTATCTATCTATCTATCTATCTATCTATCTATCTATCTATCTATCTATCTATCTATCTATCTATCTATCTATCTATCTATCTATCTATCTATCTATCTGTCTTATCTGTCTATCTGTCTATCTGTCTATCTATCTATCTATCTATCTATCTATCTATCTATCTATCTATCTATCTATCTATCTATCTATCTATCTATCTATCTATCTATCTATCTATCTATCTATCTATCTATCTATCTATTTATTTATTGTTTTATATGTACTATAATGATATAAAAATAGTAATGATGATTACAGGCTTCACTGTGTGTTACAGATTTATCTACATCAATATATATAATTAATAAAATGTATAAAAAAATATTCTCTTTAAATGCTCTACAAATTTAGGAGTCAAATTGTAATAATATAAAATGATAATAATGATGAGAAACTCTTATTTAATAATGACACTGATATGGCTAGCAACATATAATAGTCTATACCAGTGGTCTTCAACCTTTTCACACCTGCGGACTGGAAAAAATAAAGATAAGATTTCATGAACCGGCAGAATTCTGTCTACAGATAAATTTTCTTAAAGATTTAAACTACTTAGTCTTAGATGAGCATAATTGTTATAACTGACCAAAACAACACACTAGTTACTGTGTATTGTAATGATGTTGCTTACCTTCACATGTGAACACTCTTTCCAGAGTTGCACAGTCATATTGCTATAAAAAACAGTACAATAAGAATCATTCTCATTGTTCCTGCATTGTTACGTTTATTATTTCATTGTTAAAACATGCAAGAATAAAATGTTATTCACCTGAATGTTGGGAAATATCACAGCAAATGTAATTACATGACAATGATTATGATAAATGTAATATCTGTATTTAACGTTAAATATACATGATGAACTTATATATATATGGAGTTTGTATAATAAAAAAACTTTTTTTTTAATTTTGAATTTTTTTAGAAAAGTAATAAAAAATGTAATTCTCCCCCGCCCCATAAACATCTGTGATAACTAGAAAACAAATTAATTTATGTATGATTGATTAGATTTTGTTTTTGTTCTGTTTCTTTTTTTTTAATTGGGTAAAAATGAGATGAAAAAATAATTAAAAATTGTTTATATTAATTAAATGCTTAAATTAAATGTTTAAAATCTTATTATTTTGTTATTACAAACTTTCCTGCCAATCTAGTGCTGACCGGCAGAAAGCTTCTGTGGCCCAGCACCGGTCCCAAGACCAAGGGTTGAAGGTCATTGGTCTATACTTTAATCAACAAAGCTAAACATTAAACACCAAATTATAAACTAATTATGATACTAAGGTATTAACATAATAAATATCTAGCAAATAATAATTTAAAATTATATACGGTTATCTGATCCTTCGTGTCAGCCACCAGAGGCGCGATTTCTAACTGAAAAACACATTAATATATAGTTCCCGGGATAGCGATTTTCTATTAATATTGACTTTTTTTTTGGTTTGTTTACAAAGTTTACTTTTTTTCATTTCTGAATTATTTTTCCCAAATAATATTTTTGACAATGGGATAATAATACTTTTTTTTTTTTTTTACCAAAGGGTCTTTTTTGGTGTGTGTTCAAATAGTAATTTGTGTTTTTTTTTAAAAAAAATAATATTACCGATTTTTTAAAATTGGATTGACAAAATTCAAGAGAGAACGGGGTTTTATGATGGATCTTTAAATAATAATTTATGTTACTTTGATAGGTTTACATTTGATTGCCGAAAACAATTATTGGGAGAAGTGTTTTTTTTTTTTCGCGCACGTGTGTTTATGTTTAAATAAAATTTAAAACCTTTACTTTTATCAGTTTACATATGATGGATGACCGATTGGACTTCCTTTCATTTATAAATTATGGTTTTGGTTCTACAAATAAATATTTTTGACAATGGGACGATAATAGTTGTTGTTTGTTTAATTTTTATTGACAAGAGCGGGTGTTTTTTTGGTGTAGATTCAAATAGTAATTTGGGTTACGTTTAAATAATAAGTTGCGGTCTTACTTTGATCGGTTTACATTTGATTCCCGACACTAATTACTGGGAAGGGTGTTTTTTTGTGTGTACGATTGTAGACAACAATTATTGGGAGAAAGGGTGTAACCATTTAAAGAATAGTAGTTTACGTTACTTTTAGTAATGGTGTACATTTGATTGCTGACAATAATTAGTGAGAGGGGTGGGTGTTTTTTGGTGATTGGCGACAACAATTATTGGGAGAAAGAGTTTTGCATTTTGTTTTTGTTCGTGTGTATGTTTAAATCAAAATTTAAGTTACTTTTATCGGTTACCATTTGATTGAAAACCGATTTGACTTTCTTTTTTTTTTTTTTCGTTTATAAATTATTTGGGTTTTCCCAAATAATATTCGATTTGACAATGGGACAATAATAGTCTAGGTTTCTTTAATTTTGATTGACAAGAGTGAGTCTTTTTCGGTGTATGTTCGAATAGTAATTTGGGTTATGTTTAACTAATAATTTACTGTCTTACTTCGATTGATTTACATTTGATTGGCCAGGACAATTAGTGGGAGGGTTTTTTTTGTTTTTTTCTATACGATTAAAGAATAATTGACGTTTCTTTTATTTGACCGTTTGATTGCCAATGACAACAATTATTGGGAGAAGAGGGGTTTTTGGGGCTATGTTTAAATAAAAATTTTAGTTACTTCTTTTATTTTACATTTGATTGCCGATGCCAACAATTATCGGGAGAAGAAGGGATGTACGTTTAAATAAAAATTGAAGTTACTTCTTTTATTTTTGACATTTGACGAAGGTCATTTAGAATCCCTCAAACAAGCTTGCCTTTACGAAGTGAACCTTTCCGTCGGCAGATGTTTTCGGACCTCAAATCTGCATATATTTGCCGCACAATCCAATCTTTTCTTTCAGCAGCAGGATGTTTTTTTCTTTTTTTCTGCTGTAGAAATATTCCAGAGCTGGCCCGTGTCTGGCAATTCCCATCTTTTAAAGTTTTCTGTTGTGGGAATTAGCCATACTTTTTGTCTCGGAAAATTTCTCGCTAAAACGTGACTCAAAGCGTGATTTTTAAATTTTTACGCTATTCCACCCTAATCCAAAATTTAGGAGAAATACAAATTTATGAGGAATAATCACGATAGTGTTAAAATTGATAAAATGTAACAGTACATCGATTGGACTTAAAAAAAACAAGGCACCGATGAAAATTTAAATAATTTTGACATGATCAAAATAAACACCCTAGTACGATATTGTTACATCAAATACATAACGCAGCATTATGATATAGTGCGTGACACAAACAACTATGGCATTTTCCTCTGCTTTTAGCATCGGAAAAAGCCATACTGTTAGCCGCTAAGACGCGTTAACACTCTTTCTAGATTTTATCATAGAAAGGAGACTTAACTTCCGAGTTAATACTCTACCTTTTAGCGTAGAAAGTAGACTCAACTCCGAGTTAACAATATTTCTAGGATTTCTTTTAGAAAGAATGCTTAAAGGCTTGGGTGCAGCCGTGGAAATGGCATATTTCTAGAAATTTAGCTAGAAATCGCGCCTCTGGCGGCTGACACGAACGATCAGATGACAACCTTATATACTAACATCTAATTATAACAACCTTTATTTACTTTAAATATACTTAAATATTTATGCCCTATAAATTATTAGATTAGCTCAGATATAAATTTTATCCAAAATAATTATTATATTCTTTCATAAAATTATTTATTTCTAAATAAATATAATGTAGATGAACTAAAAAATGGGTTTACCTTTAAATTCATTTATCTAAATATCATATATATAAAATGTAATAAAATCTTATTTATGATTTTGCTTTCAATCTAATGAAATGATAGTAACAAATGTAAATATATAAATTTATTAAGTGCTATCAGATATCTAATAATAATGTACAAGGCTAAAACCTTTGATAGAAGTGCCTTAAAAATGCTTATTTGACAGCCAATCAGATGTAATAATGACTGCACGTGGAACTCTTAATTCAAGAACACAAGCCAAAACACAAGAAAATGATGGGAGCAAGAAAATATTATTTAAAATTATAAAAAAATAATGTGAAATGGGAAAAAAATTTCTTGATAAATAATGTCAATATAAAATTGTTAGAACTCATTATTTTTTTTTCTGTATTCTTGTTCTTTAGGGGAACCTGTTCAGTATTTTTAATGACTCTAGTCTTACAAATAGATGTTTGTTTTATTCAGCTTTAAGAACAATATTTATTTAATACTTAAAAGAGGAAAAATGTTTTAAATTAAGAAAATTTAAGAATGTCAAATTGACAAAATTATTTCATGGTACATGGTTATCTGTGATTGTTCTTTTATTATTAATTTTTTTTAAAATTTGAATTAATAGCTGGGACGATATATAAAAACATTTTTTTATAAACTTAAATTGATTAGTGATCTAGATTCTACAGTAGGTAGATAATTAACACCTACTTTCAGTTTGGTAATTAATGCTAACATCTATATTTCAGCTTTCATATTAATTAAATAATGTTTTGAATTAATGTATGACACAATCCATGTCAAATTGTCTTCATGGTATTTGTTATGCAAATTAGGAACGTCGTAATAATTCATAAAAATCGGCAAGTGTTACTTGTTGAATTTCATCAGTTAAAACCTTTTTGCCTTAATTCAAAACACATGTTCCTAGAATTGATATTTCAAAGCACATGTCTTGAGGTTGAAACTGATAAAATATTTGGAAAATTGAATAAAGATACTGTTTTAACATCACTACCGATGTTTTTTATTTAACTAAAACATGTTTTAGTCTTGGTAAAAATAGAAATTGCAAATATATATATATATTTGTTTCTTCGTCTGAATTTTTAACTTTCTATGCATTTTACTGATCCATATACTTATCGATTCTCATTCATTATTTGACATATTTTTTCCACATCTCTACAACCGTGTTTTAGCGATTTAACTACTCTTTAATTTATATATATGAGTGTGTTTGTACGCGTACATATAGTTATTTAAAAGTAATAATTTAACAATGTGTATAAGCACATATATATAATTATGTAAAATTAAAAGTTTGTATTAATTATAATAATAATTACTAACTCATTTTAAAAAAGTTGTTTTATAAATGATTATATAGAAATTTCCGCAGTTAAGTTTTTCGCAACTGGAAGCTAATTTAAGCACACAATATTGTAAATTTCTAATAATAAATGTGTCAATCAGATTCGTATAATAGGATTGCTGGAGAGCGAATATATATATTAAAAGAGCTAGTTTTTACATCTCTATTAGGAAATTTGTATTTTCCTTTTGAATTTTTTCACTCTTTGTAGATTGTAGAAAAATGAAAATCATTTCAGAAAAAAAGTTTGTTAGCTAAATTGAATTTCTGTGTGTGATTGTATATATAGTGACTACTTGCTTTTATTTTAAATATCTTGATTTCTTAAATTAATACATGAATATTTTTATATAGTTAGTTACAAGCATGTAAAATCTTAGAAGCAGACCACACGTTAGATGGATGAAATAAGAAAATTTTCTAATTTAATATAGAAGAGAGGTTATGGATAAGAGTAACTGGATTAAATTTAGGAAAACCTTCATCCAGTAGTGATTTGACAATGTTTGCAAAAAAATAATAATGGTTCTATGTTTATTCCACAATTATGGGGTTTTCTTTCTTAAGCCAAGAGGTTGATGAAAAAAACGCAGATCTAAACTAATAAGATATGACTTTTTTTCATATGTCATAGCATCGGCCTGGAGGTGAACCAACAACTATCTGCAACCAACTACTTGCTTGCAAGGCGGCTGCGATGACCTCTCGGCTAACAACGCTTGACACAAAAAGATGACTTTTTGTAGGTGTTTTACATTGTTATTAAATGTTCTGTTCAATTAACTTTTATTTTGTTTTATCCAATTATATTTCTATTTGCAAAAAAATTAATCATATTATAATATTCACATGATATGCATTGCATGAGTTAAAATCAAATTCTTATGAGAGTTACATAACTTACATTTTTATCGTTTATATTTTGTTTCCTAAATGCTTAATTCATTATTTTTTTAAAAGTTAAATAATATTTATATAAGTATTGTAATACTTCCTCTTTAATGTTTCACATTGCATATACTAAATTAATGTTTATTATATGTATATATAAACACTGAAATAATAATGGGATTTTTTTTCTTGTACTATAATTTATAAAGTATTATAACTTTCTTTTTCTTATTGCACTGCCAAATTCGTATTATATTAATATTATGTATATTCTTTATTACTTTTTACAATTCTTTTTACAACCCACTATTGATGTTTTCCGTTGCCTCAACAATCTTTTTCAGAACTATAACAAAAACAATACAAATACATGAACATGTAATTTTACATTATATATATATATTCTATCTTATAATCTTTATTTATATACTCATATATATCTTTATATATAATTATTAAATAAATATATAAAATATAAAAATATAATATATATAAAGGTAATAATTATATAAAGAGATATATAAAGATATATATGGGTATATAAATAATGATTATAAAATACAATATATATAAAATATAAAATTATATGTGCAAGTATATTTGTAATCACGTATTTACATTGTGTTTGTTATAATTCTGAAAACGATTGCTAGGGCAATCAAAACTGTTAATCGTGGGTTGTAAAAAACATTGTAAAAAATAGTAAAGAACATACATGATATTAATATTATACTATTCTTTTAATAAGTTGACATTTTCTATATTAGCCTTGATGGTAACTTTTGTCAAAGTTCAGCTTTTGATTTCAATATTGAATCTTTATTCTGAATGAGAATTTAATAAATTTGTTTTGATTTACTAGAAATATTAAATAAAAAAACATACCAAAAACTCATTTTTGATGTCTGCAAATATTTACAAAGTAAACAAACTATGTAATGAGAACAAATAACTTTTTCTTCATTCAACTATAGGCAGGAAAGCTACCAAGATAGAGACTCCAGAAACTTAGGAAATCTTTGTGGACTGAAATTTATTTATAAACAGGAATGAATAATTGTGAAACCCTTATAAAATCTATTAAATTCTATTCTAAAATATAAAACAGCATTTACAATTTTTAAAATATGTCAAAAACTCCTAGCACTATGTTGGTAAAGATATTACCAATTTGTTTCAAAACATAATATTTCTGTAGTGTAATTTTCACTACACCACTCTCATGCAAGTTAGGGACTGGTTTTGATTCACTTATAAGCATATGATTAAAGTTATGTGAGGGCATTAAGTTTGGCACATTAATTAAATTAAAAAATGGCTATCTATATATACCATACAATTGTAAAGATATATGTAAGATATTGTGATCTGAGCCATTAATGAGTGGTGGTTCAGCATGAAAGGTGCATCTTGGAGATCATACATTTTTACATGCCTTTAGTCATATGCTTATGATTACATCTCTCCACAAACTGCTAATAATCTCTAATCTAATGAATGACGAATAAAAAATCATTAATGTGTTTTAAAAAGTGTTACATTATCAATCATAATTTTGTTTATTAGCGTTACTGTCAAATGTATTAACTTCTATTTTTAAAAAAATGAAACATATATGAATAAAATCAAAGTGTATACATATAATCCTTTAATTTTAAATAATTATTATATAATATTATGTTAAAAATTGGCATTAATTTTTAATAAATTAAGAAAAAATGATTTTTTTTGCTTTTCCAAAAATCTTATTTAAGGAATGTTGCAATGAGCTTGAAACAATCTATCATATGGAGGCGGCCTAAAATACTTTGATATCACCAACCATTGAAAAGTACTGACATATTCAGATTTTTTTTGATTTAGTACTTGTATTAAATTAATTTCATTTTCTAGCATCAAATGAGAATGAAAACTAGAAAAATGGCATTCAAGGCTGCATAGAAGAATTATTTAAAATGAAAAGATTACCATCAGTATCTTCAAAACAAATACTTCCATAATACAATGAAATTCGAAATTAACAGGTTAAATTAGATAAAACTTCTTGCTATATCACACCGTGGAAAAAACCAATTATAACATATATTAATTGTAAGCTATGTGATCTGATTTATGTTGGATTAAAAGAAACAACTGTTATTGTTAACAATAATATAAAAAAATCATAATTTGGCTTATTGCTCAGAAGTTCATAAGAAATTCAAATACCAGAATTATCAGAACTGAAATCCATCTGGGATCCTTAAACTTCAAAAAGTATTTAAACCACGTAGGGCAATAATAGTGATTTATTTTAAATCCTTGTTTAATTGGAAATAATTTAATTACCTCCTAGTTGAAATTTTATCTAGTCTAAAACACAGAAAAATGTCTTAATAATTTAAATATTTATATCATATGTTTGTGAAAATCTTTAATTTCACGCATACATATTCATATTTCTTGTATATAGTTTAAAAGTATTGTATTCAGCAAAATTGTACATATATTTCACGCACACATACACATACACACATATATATATATATTAACCAAAATCAACTATCATTATCATGAAAATCGTAAAATAGGAAGAAAAGTCGAAAATGCACTCTCGGTTGCGCTTCCAGGTTGAGAAAGAAAGAATGTGTGTGTGTCTACTCTGAATCACTTCAGCTTGTAATTATTTTATACTCTAATAAAATCATAAAATCTCAATAAAATAATTTCTCAGAGTTTTTATAATAATAATGATCTGTATACTTTTACTCTTATTTTCTTTTATAACAAAATCTTTATAACTATTGTTTCTTATTTTAAACTTTAACTAAGAATAATTTATGGTGTGATAAAATATGTGGCTAGCAAAAATTTATTTCAAGGTTAAACTAATAAATGCATGGATATCAAATATGTTTATGTACATGTTTATGCATTCTAGAACACGATAGTGTAAAAGGGATTCATGTACACCATCTTATCCAATAATATTCCACATTTTCAGATAGCCTTATTACAACAATGATATATTCAATCCAGCGGAATTTTTACAAGTAAGTTTATGTTTCAAATAGAATCATTAATATCGGAAATGCAAAATGAAATGACAATGCTTTTTTGAAGAACGACAAAAAGAAATATTGAAATTAACAATCATTTTATTGCATAATATAAAAAAATCAATACCAAAAACAAATAATAAAAATAATAAAAACTAATTCAAACTCGGTATCTATCAATTGTTTTTATCATACTGTGTTGTGAAGACAATCATATTTATAGGAATAGGCTGTATCACTATTTCATAAAATAATTTTCAATGTAATATTGGAGGATAGGACTATTATAATAATAAAAGTAATGTCTTATAAACATTTTTAATTGGTTTATTTTACCAACCAATCAATGATTTATGAACCTCATTTACAAATAATGGAAAAAAATTTCATTCTCTTAAAATAAGTAAGTATAAGTAATTTATTTTCAGACCTAAACGGTAATTTACCACAACGGACTTGTTTATTTTTGCTTTAAGATCCCTTTCTGTATTTAATTTCAGGCTTTAATTTTAGGATGTGTGTTACTTCATCAACACAAAGTATAATTAAATCATGAGGTTGCTTTAACATACTCTAGATAACTATAAAAATTAATACTAACAAGTATTAATGATATATAAAATATTGCTTACAGATTTAATCATATACATAAGAATAGAAAACTCCACTTAACTTTGAGGGCAAATATTAAGAAATCACAAGCATTATTGGTAGCAAATTTTTAATAAATAGACATTTATACAACCCAATCGTCAAATATATAATATTTAATCCCTTTCAATCGTAATAGTAATCATAATGTTAAATAAAATATTACTTTCACCTGATTAATCAAATATGTAAAAAATCCATATTTACATTTGCAAAACATTATAAGATGACTTGACTAATAAATGAAAAAGTATATCAAACAATTCATCCGATTTATGGAACTATTGATTTCACTTTAAAATATTATTTATTCTGAAACAATGTAAAAATATGAAATTCTATTTAATATGATTATTAATCCAAGATAATCCATTTTTAAAATTCACTTCTGATTTGGTAGTTCACTATATCCTATATTTGTTTGGAGAATTTATAATTTATAAGTAGCATTTAAAATATATCTGGATAATCCATTATCGTTTTTTGAATATTCATATATTTTGCGTGGATAATCTTTAATGCAATTATTTTAATATTAAACAAACATTGGTAGTTTTGTTTTAAGTAGCGGTTTTAATTCCTTTTATCAAAAAAACGTTGGCATTAAGCACTTTATCAATTTAAAGTTTAAAATTAATTCATTTATTTTTGATCTTTAATCCATTAGTTTAATAATTATGATTGTATCTCTGATAAAGTAAAGTTTATTGTCCATTAACAAGAATGATCTTTCATTTTTAAATCAAAATTCGTTTATGTAGTAACAAGTTTGTATGAAGTATATTCGATTTTAAAAATACTATTTTTTAAAATATGTTTCTTTTTATAACCGAAAATGAAATGAAATTCATTTTCTTGAGACCTACAAATATCTCTTTGCTGGTGAAGAGACTACTTATTTTTAAAATCGCTTATGGAAAAAATGCCCAACAACTTGTTTTAAATTTAGAAATATGATTCTTCAAAATATCAGCTATTAATCATCGTTATTCAATAAATATTAAACATAAATATTTTTGTAAAACAAAAGTGGTATAGTTTTATTTCCTGGCTTTGGGACAAAACAATTTTACAAAGATTTTTATACAAAAAAAAAAATTATAAATTTTCAAATTTCTCTCAAAATATAAAAATTGATTTAATAAATAATATATTACTTAAATATTTTGTTTTAACGAACTAAAGTCAATCTTTATTTAACAAAATATAAATTAATTTTTATTATGTTTAAACATCCACACACATCCACACAACATATAAAATGTAATGACTATTAATTTTATATATAATTAAAATATAATGTTCCATTCATAATCCTATTGTCTATTTCTATGTTTAAATTGTTAATTATGTTTGTAAATATTTCATTTGCTTTATTTAATCAACAATTTTCATTTCTTAATAAAAATAACCAAGAAAGTGTATGTATTTTCTTTAAATAAAAGTTTGAAATCTATTATAATATCAGCTTGTAAAGTTATTCAAAAATACTTTACAATAAATATTATATTTATTATAGACATTAATATGAGAGTATTTGAAAATAACAATGACAATATTTTACACTCTTTAACCAAATGAAAGCAATAAATATATTTGCTTAACCAAATTAATTTAATTAATCAAAGCCAGTAAAATGTTTATAGTTTCCAAATTCAAAATAGCCAATTTACAATGCAACTGTAATGCTGCTATACTGAGCATATATATACGTTTAACACATACATTTCATAATCATGGTTGTTTTGTTGAAATCTATGAGACCAATTTCTTGCTAATTTGGATACCATTAGCTCTTTGGTTCATTATATATTCATTTTGTGCAATAAATTATGCTTCCCTGATTTTACTTTTTTTTATAATTTTTTTTCCACACATTATTTTAATAACACTACAATCAAAACTGTACTCATATTCCTTTTCATGGTTATAAAATATGGATACATTTGTTGAATTTGTCTTAGACTTTTTGTACATTAAGATATATTGTGTCAATACTGTTCACAGATTTGCTTTTGTTTTACAATAATATGTTTAACAACAGTTCGTTTGGCTGTGTGATCTTATAATTAGTGAAAGTAATGTGTTATTATAGTTTAATATACCTAAAACGCAATAACTATCGCTAAAATTTTTCATTTCATCATATAATGAAATTTAGATTGTCACACCTTTTGATCGTCTAATAAGTGCTTATAAGAGTCTGTTTTTAATGTTTTTTTCCAATTCCTGTTTTATTTATTTAGTTATTTTAGGGTCTTATTATTTACAGATAAATAAATAAACAAAACTAAATGAGTGTATTGGAAAATAGATTCTGATGCCAGAATAACCTCAACATAACATGACTTCATATAATTTCAGCTTTCACAATACTATTTCAAAAGCAAATTCTTTTTGTTTTACCACAGTGACGCCAAGATAAGCATTAGAAATCAATAGTTTCAAGATGGCACTTGTTAATACATTCCTATCCAATGCTGTGTTATCTAATATCACCAGATTAGTTTTCAGTTTATGACTTTCATCAGCAAGGAGTGGTTGGATCATGGAACAGTGTACCTGGATCTTTTAGACTAATGCATCTTTATCTAGAAGCCATCTTTTTATTTCTTCATTTTACTATAAAGCCATTAGCTCAAAGTAAAAAAAAAATTTAAACATTTCCATATAAGTTAATCTTCTTGTATAGCCATATAAATATGAAACCAATTCCATATCCATACATTATGGTAACCTTAGTTTTGGATAACAATGGGGACCTTTATTTTTTGGCCATGATTGGTATAAAACTAATAAAATATCATATGATCTCAACTTCCACAATGCTATTTCAGTAATAAAGACTTTTTCTTTTACCATAGTTATTGGTTACTAATGCTTGAATTAGGTGCCATAACTCTAGTGAGAGAAAAATTTATTTGTTACTGAAACTGAATGTCTTGTTTAGTTTATATCAACTCTGAACAAGGTTAAGATGTCTAATATACAGTCATTATAATGTATAAATACTGAACTGGTTTCAGATCTATATAACTATGTAAGCAAATTGGCTTAGATTCAAAACATTATCATGTTTTTCAATTTGAACTGAAAGCTTAATAGTAAACAAAAAAGATAAAAGATGGCTTCCAGAGAAAAGGCGCATTAGGTCTAAAAGATTCAGATGCATTGCTCTAATTTTCAGAAGTCATCAGGTAAAAACTAGTCTGGGTATATTAAGATAACATTGGATAGGAATCTATTAAAAAGTATCATCTTGCATCTATTTATTACTAATGTTTACATTAGTTGGAAGAATTGTGGTGAAAGAAAACATATTGGAATTATACCAACATATTACTGTGGATATGTCAAGAATATTTTCCAGCACAAATGATATATATATATAAAATACATATTTTGCGGGTTCATCCGTGTTAAAAACTTTTAATATCAATTTACTGACGTTTCGACTTGGTCACACAAGCCATCCACAGAGTTATAAAAAGGTAGAAAGACGGTTGTAGAGGCGCTACAATCACTGGTTTGAATAAAACATTAAAAATCCCACCAATAGCAAAAATGTTAAATTTAAGAATGTTTCTTAAAGAAATCTTTCCAAATAGGAGGAAGTTTGCACGTATCATCTCGCTTATTGATACAATCTGGCCTTTTAAGTATCTCAATGGCTTCTCTGATTTTGCATTGGTAGAGATTATCACATCTGGATATGATCCTGGTACTAGAAAAATCTATTTTATGACCTGAATCTATAGTATGGAGTGAGAGTGCTGATGATGATGAGTGTTGTTTAACTGCATTAGCATGCTCATCTCTCCTAACACTGATGCGACGATTACTCATACCTATGTAAGAAGCTTTACAATTTTTACATGAGATTTGATAGACACCATGAGATTCAAGAGGGATTGAATCCTTAGGCTTGGTTATTATATTGCTGATCTTTTGATGAGAGAAAATGCTGTATCTATATTATAGCGTTTTAATATACGTCCGATACTGTCTGTAGTTCTTTTTACATATGGAACACAAATCCTAATAGCTGACTTATCATCTTTTTGTTTCCTATTTTGTCTATTTTGGGCTTGAAATAAGGCTTTTTTTTATAAATTTGTAATTATAACTATTTGCTAATAAAACACTATTAATATGATTTATTTTTCTTTCAGATGTGTGTCATCTGAAAGGTTAATTGCTCTATTTAAAAGAGTTTTGGCTACAGAAACTATCTGAGTTGGGTGATGATGAGAATGGAAATGTAAATATCTGTCTGTGTGTGTATCCTTTCTGTAAATAGAAAAAGATAAACTATTTGGTGTTCTGGTGACTAGAACATCAAGAAAAGGGAGTTTTCCATCAGACTCTGTCTCCATTGTAAATTTAATATGAGGATGCATATTATTTAAATGTAAGAAAAAATCATCTAATGTATTTTTTCCATGTTGCCATATGACAAAAGTATCATCTATGTATCTGAGCCAAATGAGAGGTTTTAAAGATGATGATTCTAAAGCACGAGTTTCTATATATATATATATATAATATGGATAGATTAATTATTTCTGTAAAGTTTGAAATATTTTTATATAAGGCAAAATCTAAAGCTATGGGGAAAATATTATCATTAGAACTAGGAATAAGTATAGTGTGATTAGAGGAAATCTGATGTGATGAAGATTAAAATTGATCTTTTGTTCATTGAAATTTTAGAACACTGCAAAGAATGGTAACACAAATAAAAAGGAAATTACTGAGTATTCTTTCTGCAATTTAAAAAATGAATATTGTGTGGTATTCATTGTCAAAAAATAAGGCAAGAGATTACTATTGGGTATAATCATGTTAATGATGAACTAATATCAATATATGTATATGCATTAATAATATAAGTTAGTGAAAGAATATTTGAAATGTTTTACAATCAAATTCAGGAAAATTTGATAAATCTGTCAGAAATGTAATTTCTGTGATTTCTTCTCAAATACTCCATCTGAAATTGGTAAAGAAAAATAAATACCCTTACTTAAAGTGAACATAAAAACAGATAATAATTCTTATATAAAATACACATATGATCTTATGTTTAAGGTTTTTTATAATGAATATAATATAAAACTCTCTAAGGTGTACTATTTTAATTGGCAAAGTTACCTAATTTGGTAACTTTTGTGCTTTTTGTTTTATTGGAAAAATGTTTTCTGTTTTATATTTGTTTTCAAAGATTTGGTTAAAAATATAATTTAAAAAAATGAATGTAATCTTTTCATAATATATCACCCATTTTCAAATAAAATGAATAGTAAAGAATCAGATTGTCATAGCAAATAAACATGATCTGGAAACGTCTTTTCTTTAATACTGTGTCCACTATTGAAGTGTAACAATAGTCTCATTATCAGAAGATTACAGTATTTCCAACTGTTTTAATATTTTTAATTTTATATAGACTTTTGAACAGATACAGTCATCCACATTTGACATTATATAAGCTTCAAACTTTAAGCTTTCTAATGTAATACAAGAATATTTTACAGTTCTAATTTTCTTTTGCTTACTAAAGTTATAACTTCATTTTACCAGTTAAATAAACTACTTGAAAAAGTTTCTTATATTTTATAAAACTTCTAACTTCACAAACAGTATGCAGTGCAATGCACTGTGACTTCTCCTTATTCGGAGTTAGGAATCCCTCAAAATCTGTTAGCCACTTTACCTTCCCTTTCCATTTTCACTCTTAGTTTTTTCCATATTCTTTTCTATTCTGTTCCATCCCATTTCCACAACATAATCTTTGTCAAATTGATGCCTTATCTTTTCCCAAACCCAGTACAAAAACCAAGAACCCACTTTTTCTATAATCACTTTGTTCATATTTATTCTTCCACAACTTCATTAATTGTACCCTTTCTGCTTGCAGGCATTTCATTCAATTAACAGATGCCTAATATTTTCTACACCACCTTACACAACTTACACACTAAATTACCAACATTTTCCCATTTATGTGAATATTCCTTTGTTCCTAAAACAGTAAATTACTGTCCTTGCTATTATCATAAATTAAGTCACACCCCAATATTCCCATTTAGTTCTATATATATCTAAACTCTTTTTACTACTTCTCCATCTCTCCAATTACCTATTCTTTATTAATGCATTTATTCTTCTTTCCCATTCTTTACCACTATAACACTCAACAATTCTACTAACACAATCATCCCACCTTTTGTATAAGTATACTGACATAAAGTCTTCATCTAAATCTTCGGATATTGTACTACCTTGCTTACCCATCTTGTTGCCTGTCCTTTACTCATAACCCAATTAAATAGTTTTTTGGTTATATTTTATTATCCATAAATTTCAATCTACCAAATATTATTATTTTGTTTTTTTGCATCTCTCATATTAAACCGTGACCATCCAATTTTTTTTGAAATGCTACCTTTGCTATTCACCCATCTGCATCTAATGCATGTCTTTCTTCTTTTCTTTGTAATTTTTCTAAGTAATCTAATATCCCTTTACTGATATATAATGAATCATTACCATGTGTTAATTCTGTTACTGCCATTCATACAATTCTAGCTATATCATATTTATTATATGAAAACACTGTTAATTTCTTTATCAATATCTTACTTTTCTTTGCTTCATCATCCAAGCAATCTCTATGATTATAAAACTCTCCATACTGTTATGCCATCTAGTGTGAATCTTAGTAATCAATGGATACAAGAAGGTTTGTACATAAAATCCTCATCTAGTGCCTAATCTTCCAATATCTCTAGATTAGTATCTAGCTTGTGACTTTCATCAGGGAAGAATCTTGAATCTGACAGCATTGCACATAGATCTAAGGATCTAATGAAACCCTTCAGTAACTATCTTTTATTTATTTAGTTAACCAAAAAGCTATAATCCCAAAATGAAACCCAATAATGTTTTCAGTCCAATCTCATTTGCTTGTAGATATGGATCTTAACATTTCAGTATCTATACATTTTGTATCCTTGTTTTTTTAAAAACCACAGTCATCATTATTCTGTAGGCAGGGTTGGTATAAAACTATTAAAACATCATATGGTTATAATTTTCTATGCTTACACAAGTTGTTAATACAGTAACAAACTCTCAATACCATAGTGATGCCCAGTGCAAGCCTTAATAATCAATAATGCAACAAGGTTTGTGCATAAAATTCCATCTAGTTTCTATTCAACCAGTATTCCTAGACTAGTGTCTAGCTTATGACTTTCATCAGTGAGGGGCATTGGATTTGAGAGCACTGCACCTAGATCTTAAGATGTAATATAACCCTACAGAAGCTACTTATTACTTATTTAATTAACTATAAACCTATGATCACTATGTAAAACACAATAATGTTTTCAATCCAAGCTCATTTGCTGGTATACTCATATAGATATGAATCCTGTCCAACATCTACACATTTTGGTATCTTTGGGTTTGTGCATTGAGTGGTACTACTGTATAAAGAGTTTGATACTGTTTTAATAGGTTATTTATCATATGAAATAGTGATCATGTGATGAAAACACTATATTACATGAAATATTGTAAACAAGGCAAAACTCTCCATACAGTAGTGCCACCCTGTGACAACCAGAGTAATCAATGGATGCCAGAAGGCTTGTGCATAAAATCCCTGTCTAATGCCTACTAATCCAATATCCCCAAACTAGTTTCTGGCCTGTGGTTTTTGTCAGTGAGATGCTTTGGATCTGAGAGCACTGTACCTAGATCTTAGGATTTAATGCAACCCTCCAGCAAACACCTTTTATCTCTACTTAACTATAAAACTATGAGAATGAAATTGAAAGCACAAAAATATTTTCAATCCAAGCTCAATAGCTTATAAAGTCAAATTGGTCTGAATGCAGTTCAGCACCATACATTTTGGTGTATTTGACTCTTTAACAACCATAGATACCACTATCCTATCAGGCAGGATTGGCATCCATTGATTACTCTGGTTGGCACAGGGTGGCACTATTTTATGGAGAGATTTTGTCTGCTTACTAACAGTGATGTGCTAGCATGAGATGGTGATCAGGTGATGTTTAGTGGTTTAACACCAATATTGCCTAATAGGATAGTGGTGGCTATGGTTGTTTAAGAGCCAAAGACACCAAAATGTATGGGTGCTGAATTGAGTTTAGACCCATATGACTATATAAGCTATTGAGCTTAGATTGAAAATATTATTGTGTTTTCAATTTCATTTTCATAGTTTTGTAGTTAAGTAGAGATAAAAGGTGGGTGCTGGAGGATTGTATTAGATCCTAAGATCTATGTGCAGTGCTCTTAGATCCAAAGCTCCTCACTGACAAAGGCCACAAACCAGAAACTAGTCTGGGGATATTGGATGAGTAGGCATTAGATAGGGATTTTATGCATAAGCCTTCTGGCATGCATTGATTACTCTGGTTGGCACAGAGTGGCACTACTGTATGGAGAGTTTTGCCTTGTTTATAAACAATTATGTGCTAGTATAAGAGATGGTGATCATGTGATGCTTAATGAAATATTGTACTATATCAAACTTTTGGCAGGATTAATAAAAGCAAATGATAAAATATATGCTCTCTCAATGTAATGCAAAAAATGTTATTAGCAAACATGATTCTAAAGTTGTCAACTTATTTTTTATTTTATTTTAAAGGCAACTGAAGTGTTGGTTTATAATGATGTAATATGTTAGCATAAATTTGTTTTGTGTTTGTGTGATTTGAATTTGAGAAAGCTGACTTGGCAGTAAAACCAGTGAATGTGGTGTATTTTTAAATTTTATTTTTGGCTACTTTTATTAATTCTGAATTTAGTATAACATATATACAAATATTAAATATCATAGTATTTTTAGATATATGTAATTTAAATCATTAACAATGGTCATTAGTAATTTATATATATAAAAAAACTACTTTTTACACACTCGTTACAAATAGTCAGAAATATAACACCATATTATTTAAGAATCATTCAATGCAGCAATGACAGCATAAAGCTATATTTATTCTAACATATACTGGAAAAAAATATCCATTAATTATAATATTCTATGATTAGCAATCATTTTAACTCATAACTTTAAATTTAAAAACGTATGCAAAGACTCAATTGTTAATTGCACACAAATGATACTTTAAAAACATTCTATTTTTGAAAGGAATGAATTCTAAATACTTCCAAGAATAGATATTGAGTAGTAAATGGACACTAGAGACTATAGTGTTACTAAAACTCCATCTCTAGACAAATCAATTTCTGGCTTTATAAGTTAAAACTAGGATTCAAAGTAGGAACTAATATACTTATGCCTTTACCAGCTATCTTTTACTTCATTATACTATGAAGTCATGAGCCTGAAATTTCTTAATCCTAAAATTTCTAATTCAAGGGTAAACTCACTTGCATAGCTATATAATTTTGGCATCAGGCCAGTATTTACATATTTTTTTAGATCTCAGTTCCAAAACAGTTGTAGATCTCTTTTATCATTTGACTAGGAAAAACAGTTAAAATAACATCACATGATTCATCATATGCTTTTTCATATACATTACTAAGAGTAATTATTTTATCCTTAATTTATAACCAATTACTGCTTGTTTGAGTACTTAATAAATAGCAAATCATAGTGATATAAAATCTCATCTCCACATTCATTTATGCTTATTGTTTTCTTAAGGTTACAATAGATGGCTCTAGATTATGATGAGAATAACTGTTCTTGAAAACATATGAATTTACACTTGAGCACTATTGTGATGTCAATATTAACCTTCCTAAACAAAGAATAGAAAAAAATACAACGGTTAGTGTATAGAAGTAAGGTTTCAAAACTATATAATGTTATTAATATCAGATCTCTGTAGCTATGCAATTTAGTTAGCTTTAGTTTGAATAGTTTATATTTTTTTATTATTAGTTTTAATAGTATAACAGTGTAGAGGGTGGCAGCTTCTAGACCCATGGTGCTTGAAACAGTATCATCTTGACTAACTGTTTATACCATAATTTAGTTAGATATGTTGGCTAAACATTTCAAAAAGTTGTCAAAAATTGGAGCTAGATGACAATCAAATAAATTATTTTTATATATAAAATACTTATTTTGTATGTCATCTGAATATATGTTTGTCCATAATACTTTACTGGAGTGACTTCTGAATTATTTTTAGTCCATAATGCTTTTATATATCAAATTCACAAACAATTATTTGTCCATAATGCTGTTGAAGGAAGGAATTTGGCCATTAATAAAGTGCAGTTTTACCATCCTCATATTTAAGAGGCTTAAATTGATTACAAATATTTTATTCAAAGCAAGTAATTATGCAAAGAAAAAAAATGTTACAGCAATCAATTAAAAAAAAAAAACTATTACAAAACTTATGAACTTTTCATAGGCTGGATGTATTTGCCAACAAGTAATTCCACAGAGCAAAAAAAAAATTATTACAGCAACCAATTAAAAAAATATTTTACAAAAATGACCACCTATGTATTGGCCAGGTTTTTGGAATCTAAACAAATATGGTATTTTACAAAAGACATAGGGAATAAAAATTTTTGGAAGAAAAAATGATCAGAAAATATTAGTATGTAAACTTTTAACTACAGTATAGAACTGAATAAGTATCATATTTAAATCATGAAGAAAATATGGTTACAATCCATAAATTCTTGTTTGAAATGTGATATTTAGTGAAGGGAAAAAATAGATACTCTAATACTGTATTTACATTACCTTTTGGTTAGTATATAATTGAAGTCATGTGGTTTGATATCACATAGTTTGTGGCTCCACAGTAATACCATGCATGATTGAAATTTGTTAAATCAACCAATTAAAAAAGCTATTACAAGAACCAAGGCCTTTTCATATACTGTTTATAGGCTTGTTTTAGTTTATAAAATGTATTCTAAACAATTCTTTCTCTTTTTTTATATTATACCAATCTACAAAAAATATTGATTGGTTTCCTAATAGTTTATCAATCTTCTAAGGCAATGACATTCAATCTTTTGGGTTCCACATAAAAAGAGTTCAAAATTTCTCTATACAATTACCTTTTATAAAAATTTCAGCATTAATAAAAGGCATTTATTTTAGGTTTTTGATGACCAAAATATAATTACCAAAATAAAAGTTAAATATTTAATTTATTTAGAGAAAAAAATCTGTTATTACTAGAATTTTCAAAATTATTACATAAAATCTATATTAAAAAAACAATTAAAATATAAAAAAAAATGTTTCAATTTGAATGAAAACTTTGAAGTTGTTTTTCAAAACACATTTTTTAATACAAGGCTCTATGTTACATAATTTTAAGTGTAATTGGGCAATTGCACATTGTGGTGCTAAAATGGTGTCTGATCTAAAGTGCAATAATCCTGGACACTTTTGCCTATCACAAAGAACTTTCAAAGACAATAGACATATAATGGAGACATAGTTCTAATTTTATTTTTTTATATCAGTTTTACTTAAATATATTTATTTTAAAATAGTTCATCTTTTACATACCACATGTTAGTGCATTGTGTACCACTAGTGGTACATGTACCATAGGTTGAAACTATGTTTCTATCTACCAATTTCTACTTTGGATTTTACTAATATTTTTAAAAATAAACTGGTAATTACAATTATACCCTTATTGACTCTCCACTTTTTGATAATGTATATAAAACCTATATCTTTATGGCACATTTCAGATGAATCTGTAACATCTATGAATAACCTTACTGCCCTAAAAAATGGTTGGCGAGAGGCAGTTTCAGTTTGTAAACTTTAAAAATTTATATATTAATATGCATAATTTAAATTTGTACAAATAAATACATCCAAAAATATAAGTGGAACAAAGGGACTAAAATTATACAGAAATTACATTGCTAGGATTGGTATAATCTTATTTAGTTTCCAGGTTGCTTATGACATCAGATATTTAGAGAAATATGTCCAGCAATGATTTGTTGATTTTTTTCATTAAACAATGTTGCTTGAAATAGTGTGAATTTTTTTAGTGAGGGCATAAGTTCAAATTAATATCTATAATGTTGATTTTTCTTTTCATTAGTATTTGTAATTCAAATTTCTGCTTTAAAAAAGTGTTTTTTTCTTAAGTTATACAGAAGATTGAAATCACTTTGTTAAGCAGATGAACAAAAAAAATGAAATTTGAAATTAATATATATGTATAGTAGAGTTGTATGTAAATGTATGTAAGTAAACCTATGACTCGAATGCTCATAGGACTATGACATAATTATCTATAGTAATGAAACACACATTATAAGAAAAACATATTTTTATATTGTTGCAGGCCCTCATTCAATCAACTCATATTCACCTTATATTATTGCATGCGTCTAAGACTAAACTAAATAGTCTTTTGCCAATCAATGTAGAATGGCTAATTGGATTCGTTACTGATCTATATGAAAACAAATTTTTAACTTGATTGTGACTGAAAAACAATAATTTAAATTTATCTAATTTGGATTCAAACTCTAATTTACATAAATGATACACTGATACACAACTTTGAGACCTAAAAAAAATTTAAGGATTATCCAATCCGGATTTAAATCCCAGTTTGTGGACTAGCAGATTAATGATCTAACTTTCACACTACAAAATCTGTCATTTGTGTGTGTGTTTGTGTGCTTAATTCTAATTTTGCTCAGTATACTTAAAACATACATAAATTTGAAAATTTATGTTTAAATTAAAAAAAAAACTCATATAAATTGTTTTGAACCGGTTGTTGAAATAATTCACAAACCGTGTTTTTATAATTTAAAAGTTTTAATGTTTTTTTTTTTTTCGGTTTTTAAGGACTCATTTTTGCAAAGAATTGCGCTATAACTTCTGTAGAATTTTAGCGTTTTTAAAAAATAATCTTTTAACAGTTCTAAAATGAGAAAAGAAAGAGAAAACGATTAACTTTGGAAACTTGAGAAAAGTAATTTCTTCTTAAAAATTGTTCTTTTTTTTTTAGAAAGAAAAAAGTATAAAAGCTTACAATGAAAATATTATTTTAATTTTTAAAATTTTTTTTTTTTAGTATTTAAAATAAATTTTCTATTTTAAAATATTTTCTTGATAAAACTGTCACATTGGAGATTACATATTTGATAAAATCGTTTAGAGTTTAAATAGACGTTTTAGTATCTTCACCGCCGCTTTGTTCTACTGTATTTTATTATTTTCTTTTCTTTTCAACGTTTTTTTCTTCGTCTTTAAATCTCACTTCAAAATATAAACATTTAAAATTAGTTGTTGACTGTAATCTTCAATAAATCCATACGTCCGGTGTATCTTTAACACATTTTATTGTCATGTTTCAATTTAATCCAACTAAATTTATTAATAATTTTGACAATAAATCCGTTGAAGAAATACACTATTGTTATTAAATAATCAAGTTATGAAAAAATAAATTATTTGTTATGTAAATATTTAACGTATATACAAATGTATTTCAGTATAACAAGATAATGTCAATAGTTTTAAGCAGAATGATAATTAGAAATGGCTGGCTATCTACACAATGTGCTTAGGACAATATTTTGCATTTCTTGTTAGTGTGAAAGTATCCTTATAAATTTTAAATAGGAAGTTTATCAATTTTACTGCTTAATAGTCTATATGTATTCGTTAAAGCTGCCCAGTTATAGTTGATTTGCAATCTTAAATAGATAGATTGAAAAAGCTATCTTTTTTCAACTTATGGGCATTGTACTTTGCAACACTAGTAGATGTATTAGATTGTTGAATTCTATTTATATAAGTCCAATGCTTAAAATTAATTAAATTAAGCTATAAAATTAGCAGCAATGTTTTGAATAATTTTAGCATTGCCTGGGGGATATATGTTACATATGATAAAGAATTAGCTATATGCACTTAATGTTTAATATATATAATGATGTATATTAGTTAAAAAATGGGAACTCTGTTATATTAATTAAATTAAAACTATAGTCAAGCTGTATTAAAATGCAACAACCTATAAGACAGTCAAACTGTATTAAAATGCAACAACCTATAAGACCGATACTGCAGGCTGAGGGTAAACATCAGCAAACTTACTAAAGCTACTCATAGATTATCTTTTGGTCTGTAAGTATTGCAGAACAAGGTTGTTCCTCTTAAATACAGCTTAGCTGTGATTTGAACTTAATTAATATAATAGAGACCTCCTTTATTAAATAATATACATCTATATTATCCTGTTAAAACATTAAATTTAAATATATATATTGTTCAGAAGTTTCAGACCAAACATTATGTCATAGCATCGGCCGGGATGCGAACCCACAACCGTCTGCAACCAACTACTTGCTTGCAA
The DNA here is from genome assembly GCA_028023455.1 of Epiperipatus broadwayi. NCBI lineage: Eukaryota > Metazoa > Onychophora > Udeonychophora > Euonychophora > Peripatidae > Epiperipatus > Epiperipatus broadwayi. The sequence continues at coordinate 210,645 of JAQFVV010006777.1, forward strand.
GGTGGTTGTGATGACTTCTCGGCTAACAACGCTTGACAAAACATTATGTTTTTAAGTCTATGATATATAAAAAAAGATATAAATAGCTGTCCTTATAGGGTTAAAATATAACTTAGTTACAGTTGTAAACAACTAAATACAGTTCCTCTGGACAACTTGCCACAAACACTCTAACAGCTTGGAGATCGCCTTGGGGAAAACCAGCTGGTGATCATCACGTGATTGCTACGCTTAACCACTATTAGACATAACACCACAATGCAGAGTATTTCACGACTTCATAAACCAGGTGTCCCCAACCTCTTTGCACTTAAGAGCACATTCTATAATACCGGCCAGGTGGCGGGCACCATTTATTTTTTCAACCAGATGGCGGGCACTATTTTGTTTTTTCAATGTAAATTTATAATTGGATATTGTTAAAAATACACATAATGTACAAAAAAAATATTTATTTCAAAAATAAAATTTGAACATATAATTAACGTTTATATTTTTACGCTGTAAAAGTATAGTATGCCCTACAATTTGATTACAATATAATACAATAATTTATAAGAATATATTACAAATATTGTTTAACCCACCAAGCAACTTCTTTGAATAACATTTTTTATTTCTTATGTTTAGACTTACACGACGCACTAGACGTGATAAGCTTTTACAATTAAAAAAAAATTCTAAGATGAATTTAGTTTTTTCAAGTTTTTAAAGTTAATCGTTTTCTCTTTCTTTTATTGTTTGATATTATTAAGATTATTTTTTAAAGTTAAAATTCTAAAGAAAAAAGTATTATATAAATTTTTGGAAAAAAAAATGAGTGAAAAAGAAAACATTAAACTTTTAAGTAATAAGAACACGATTTGTGAATTATTTTTTCTAAGCGATTTGAAACTTTTGTTTCTGCTTAGTTTTAACAAAATAAATGTTAAATTCGTTGATGTTTAAAGTCAGTCATTTAGTGTTAGAATTTCAATCCGTCAAACAAATAATCCAGTATTGTTTTTTATTGAGAAAATAACTAGGAAATAAATATAATAATGTCAAGCATTGTTAGCCGAGAGATCAGCGCAGCGTCTTGCAAGCAAGCAGTTGGTTGCAGACGGTTGTTGCGGGTTTGTCTCCCGGCCGAAATAAATAAATATAATAATATAAAGTCATACAAAAATAAATCTTGAAGAAGGAGAATAAAATTAAAAAATAATAATATAGTAAATATAATATAAAAGTAAAAAAATAAATGAACAAAAAAACACGTAGAATATTATTTAGTATAATATAATCATCTAATCAATTTTTAAAAGCCAACCAACACATATTTTTGAATTCACAAACCATTCTTGTGTAAATAGATCAACTAACACTTTTATAATAGATGCTCTAGGACATTTTTTGACCTAGAAGGGGCTACCAAACTACTGCTGACCCAACAAAGTGATAATCAACCTTAGATAATTTATTGAAAACAGTAACAAAGGGTTTCCAATATTTTGTCCAGGGCAAATAAAAAAATTAAAATCAATAAAAAGTTAAAAAAAAACAAAACAAAATATAGTTACAAAAAGCAAATTTTAAAATCATATTTTAGTGATTTCATCAAAAATAACTACAAATGTTTGCATAAGTTTCAACAAAAACAAACAAACAAACAAAAAAACCATATCAAATATGCCTAAACTAACATAAACATTAAATGAAACACGATTTTAAAAAAAAAACATTTAAAGATTATCTAATATTAAAATCAATTTTACAATTACATAAACATTATTAAAAATGAAAACAAAAAGGTGAGTAAACTAATGTAAAAAATGCATGTGTAAAGTAATGTAAAGAATGAATGAAAATGTGATGGAGAACAACATTTACAGTTTAGTAACTACGAAAAATTAATTTTGTGATTACATAAACATGATTAAAAATATAAAAACAAAACATACAATATTATGACTAAACTAATGTAAGAACAAAACATTAAATGTACAGCTAAACTAACATAGGAATGAATAAATAATATGTTCATAAATCAAAAGTTAAAAAATAATTACATGACAAATTTTTATTTTGTTTTGAACCGAAAATATGCACTAATATTACCTGTCATTTGCAAATATTAAAGTGAAAGCTATTTTAGAAATACTAATAATAATAGTAATAGTAACAAGTCAGAAGTCACATGACTTATATATAGCTTGCACTTACTAATATGTAAAGTTAAGAGCGTGCTAATAGCTCTAAACAAGCTTTTTTTTTTTTATTTATGATAAATGCTACTACAAGAGAAGGCATTCAAATCGTGGTCCCCATCCCCAGACCGGTTTCGACCTATGGGTCTCTTCAGTGAGGAGTTGGGACATTAGATCTAAAAAACCAACTCAAGCAAAGCATTTATCTAAAAGATAATTGTTAGAAAAAGATCTGAAACTTTTAGACATCTACATGTCTTTAAAGTCAGCTCTCCAACTGAAAAAATCATATGGGCCTGAACTTAATTCAGATACTCCATATATTAGTAGGCTTAGCTCTTTAATTTAGCTAAAGCCACAACAGCAAAATAATAATAGTAATAGTAACAAGTCAGAAGTCACATGACTTATATATAGCTTGCACTTACTAATATGTAAAGTTAAGAGCGTGCTAATAGCTCTAAACAAGCTTTTTTTTTTTTTTTATTTATGATAAATGCTACTACAAGAGAAGGCATTCAAATTAAGTTCAGGTCCATATGATTTTTTCAGTTGGAGAGCTGACTTTAAAGACATGTAGATGTCTAAAAGTTTCAGATCTTTTTCTAACAATTATCTTTTAGATAAATGCTTTGCTTGAGTTGGTTTTTTAGATCTAATGTCCCAACTCCTCACTGAAGAGACCCATAGGTCGAAACCGGTCTGGGGATGGGGACCACGATTTGAATGCCTTCTCTTGTAGTAGCATTTATCATAAATAAAAAAAAAAAAGCTTGTTTAGAGCTATTAGCACGCTCTTAACTTTACATATTAGTAAGTGCAAGCTATATATAAGTCATGTGACTTCTGACTTGTTACTATTACTATTATTATTTTGCTGTTGTGGCTTTAGCTAAATTAAAGAACTAAGCCTACTAATATATGGAGTATCTGAATTAAGTTCAGGCCCATATGATTTTTTCAGTTGGAGAGCTGACTTTAAAGACATGTAGATGTCTAAAAGTTTCAGATCTTTTTCTAACAATTATCTTTTAGATAAATGCTTTGCTTGAGTTGGTTTTTTAGATCTAATGTCCCAACTCCTCACTGAAGAGACCCATAGGTCGAAACCGGTCTGGGGATGGGGACCACGATTTGAATGCCTTCTCTTGTAGTAGCATTTATCATAAATAAAAAAAAAAGCTTGTTTAGAGCTATTAGCACGCTCTTAACTTTAAATACTAATAAGCTAATATGGATTTCTACCGCCCCCCCCCCTCCAAAAAAAATATTGTGGCAGAATACAAAATTTCAAATTTTATCAATAGTCAAACAAAATTATTTAAGAAATTTTTATTTTAAGTTTATATTTATTTTATGTTGTTCTTTGTTGAATAGTAAATACATATAATATTACTTGTAAATAGTTGAGTAGAGGAACAATAGAAAGGCCGTGTCAGCGTTGTCCTCGAGATATAGAAGTGGTTCAAAGAATTAATAACCGGATAGGAAGTGGGCAAAATAAAAATTTTGGTCAAACTTGATCTACCTCAAGAACTTAAAAGTGATAAAAATATAAAAAACTTAAAGTAGAAACAATAATTTTCAAAATTTTTAAAGAATGTTTTGTCAAATAATTAATAAAAGTTTGATTATATAATAGATTTATTTTAAGAATGTATATCTATCTATCTATCTATCTATCTATCTATCTATCTATCTATCTATCTATCTATCTATCTATCTATCTATCTATCTATCTATTTGTCTGTCCGTCTGTCCGTCCGTCCGTCCATCCATCCATCCATCTATCTATCTATCTATCTATCTATCTATCTATCTATCTATCTATCTATCTATCTATCTATCTATCTATCTATCTATCTATCTATCTATCTATCTATCTATCTATCTATCTATCTTGTGAACCTACCTACTTAAACATTTATATATTTGATTAATTAAATATCGATCAATCTGTCTGTCTATCCATTTGTCTATCTATCGAATTATCTACCACTTCTTTCATTTACTCGTTTATTTATCAAATTATTTATTTTATAGACTATTACATGATTGATAAAAGATGAGGAATATTTATTTTTGCAATGTTAATAACAAGATTGATAATATTGATGCAGCGTGAGTAGACCAAAATATTTTCAATGCGTATATCTATGAGAGTAGATTAAACTACCATTTTCTCTTTTAAGGTGAGAAAAAGAGTACACGTCTCCCAAAGAAAACACGCTTGTAACAATACTTTTTCTCTCTTCTTAAACATAAGTTCGTTTTATTAAGTTAAAACTACACAGCCTACTTTGAATTCTTAGCATTACTGAACTCTGTAAAAAAAAAAAAAAATCTTTTTCATACTCATGCTATTTATCTAAATTTCATATGAACACTGATTATAAGTGTGTGTGTGGGAGACAATGATCTGGACCAACTGATGAATGCTACTCCAGCACAATATACTTTTTATTGGAGTTCATTATCTTTCTCACATGTATATCGTCATGTGTATCGGCTGTATAAGGCGGAGTGGATAGCTGTAAAAAGCTAGAAAGTCTGACTTCGAATCCTTCTAATTCTTAAAGTTGTTAAATTTTTTGCACAAAGAGAACCTTCTATTTCTAAGCAAAGAATACTTCCCGAGCAATAACATTTCATTATAATTCGAGAAGAAATTGATGTTATCCTCTATAAATAAAACATAAAATACATTATAAAGCTTAATTAAAGTAACAAAATTTATACTTGATATAATTTCAAAAGTTCATTAAAAATTTCATAAAGGTCTTAATATTGATGCTATAATAAATTAACAGAGATAAAATATTAAGAATGACGCTTGCTCGTATATCGATAACAACATCACGTGATCTCATAAGCCTATTTGTATGCTTCCAAACACAATTATCTTCATCCTACTCTGAAGCAATCTATGAAAAAGTTCAGTAATGAATGAATAGTAGATAGAGTAATGCTATCAAATTTCTATCATCAGAACAATTGCTTTTAACTTTTACTATCACCAGTGAAGAACTAATACACGTCTGAATCTAGTAGCATTCTTTTCTTTCTTTGTACTGTCAAACCAATAGCATAACTATCGTCTTAAAATATATATATATATATACGTAGAAACTGGTTTGCTTTTAAGTCTATGTAGCTATGTAAATGAGTTTCCTTAATTTGAAACTTTAGTTTGATTTGTATAAATTTCACGCTGATATAATGTCAGTTCGATAGAGTAACGAGCCTGATGCGTGAACCTCTCTCAAGGCAGAAAGCATAGTATACTCTCTTAGAAAATCGATCTTCGGTCAAAATCAGACTGTATTGTCATTATTATTAATTTAAAAATAAACAAATGAAAGAATACAAGGTTTTGATTTTTTAATATTTAAAATAGTTTATAATATTAAAAAAAGTTTAAGGTTAACTTTTGCTGGAAGTTCAAAAACCCAATTCAAAAACCAATAAACAAATAGACGCTAAGTAGTTACAGATCCATTAATATTCGGAAATCAATAATTGAGTGGGTTTTTTTTTTTTTTTGGAATTTCGCTCTTACTTTTCTTTTTTTTGTTTGTTTGCCATTTTTTAATTATTTATTTTGAATAGTTGCATTTTACTTATACAATTAAAGACAATAAGAATAACTTGAATAAACAAGGCAAATATTTACAAAATAAAAATAAAATATAGTATATAAAAGGATTTGGATTTGCTTCAATGAGAGTAAAGTAATTAGAGAGTAAATTTGAATTGTTCAATCTTATTTATAATCTCTTATAATTGATGTCACCTTCATTATTAAAACCAAGGTTATGCTCATTTTTTTACTCTAATATTAAATTTATCCTGCATTCCAAAACTAAAAATTCATTTACTACAACAACAACAACAACAACAACAACAACAATAATAATAATAATAATAATAATAATAATAATAATAATAATAATAATAATGATAATAATTTATATTTACATTTAAAAAACCCAAGTAATGCACCTTTATACAAACCAAAACAATTTAAACTACAATTTTACAATATAACATTGGAAATATATATTATATATGTATATTATTCCAACTTGAATATTACATATATAATATAAACATAACAATATGCATGTTTAAAACATCTATAACATACTATTTTTGAATGCAGTAAAAAAATACACATAATAATAAAACATTAATAATTTGATTAAAATTATAAATTTTATTATTTCCATGTATATTTTAAATGAATAGGATTCATTTATTAAGTTATGTTACAACAATAATTCATCAATTTCTTTAACACATTGTTGTCATAGTAACCATTTCAACACTTTCAGATTAATGCATTACTTATTAAAACTAATTAAGAAATAAAAAAATTCATGCTTGACCTTACATTAAATACTGAAGTTACATCCAATTACAGTTGGTAGAATATAGATAGCAAATTATTACTATATGATCATGTTTGTGTTTGTTATTTTGTGACATTGTGTTTTATCATCTTCAGCAAAAAATATTTCATTTTGAAATACTTCAACAACATGTTTTATTGCAGTACTCCAATAGATTCCATTCTCTGTCATATTCCCAATGAAAGCAATCAACATTACATTTTTTAAAGATACCTTTAAGATAATTCTTAAAATATAAATAGATTCTACTTCTCCCATAAATATCAGGCATATGTTCAGTTTAAAAAAACCCTTTAGAACATCATGCATTGGTCATTTGTTTAGCATTTCCAATCCAACTGAGATATATGTTCTTACAACAGTAGCCTTATCATGTCAGTGAATTGAAGAATTTATTGATTGATTTCATGATCTTGCTGCTGTTGTTTTGAAATTTTGCATGTTGTGTTTGTAGTGTCCCTATCTCTCTTCCATACAATAAATGAGGTAAAACAACAATTTTATATACAGCAAACTTAGTTACAATAGTTATTTTCCTGTGATAAAATACTCTATCTTTTAAGAGTACCAGAACACTGGTGTCTGTTGGATCTCAATATCCAAATCCATCTGTATACTTATAAAACTACCAAGATATTTATATTCTCAAGTTAATAACCATCCAAGCTAAAGATTGCTGCTCATTTTTTTTAATCATTGGCAACTAAGGAATATGGATCTACGTGTTGCATTCAAAAGATTAAATACATTCTGTAAGTGAAATCTTGAAATAGAAAGAATAGGACAAACTTCAGCATACTGTAAATTCAGAATCCAAAAAGATGAACTTTTTTTGCTTTTAATCAATTCAAATTAAAAATACTACTAACAAACCTGTGTTGCATCTTTAATTTTGTTTTTTAAGCCATCTATAAACGATTCCAAATAAAAGTAAAACTATAAATAATGTTGGAACTAGTATTCACCCTTGTTTAACACCATTTTAAATGCCTTAGATTTTCCATCTGTAGTAATACCACTTCCTTTCCATCATGTAGAAGCTGTATAATTTTGATAAATGTCAGTAAACAACCAAATAACTTCAAACAATGTCATATACCTTCCTATTAACTGAATCAAATGCTTTAATCAAATCATTGTTTTGTTTCCAAAATATTTCTTGCATTTGCCTAACAAAAAAACCATATTGACAGCACTTCTTAGTTCTTTAGAACCATATTACATCTTTGATAATCATTCATCTATGAATAGAGCACCTATATATTGTTTAAAGTGTCTTTGTTGTACTGGATAACAATGAGATTCCTGGATGATGTTTCTGGATAAGTGCTGCAATCCTGTAAATTCTCTTTAATTTTAAAAATTAAAATACAAAGAAGCATTATAAAAATCATATCACACAACTTCATAAGTTTATAAATTCCTAAACAATTCCAATATTTTTGAAAGTATCAAATCACCATGATATTAAAAAAAAATCAAGATGTTTTTATTCTACTTGTTCAATTGATGAATAAGTTCTTAATCTTTGTATTATTACTTCACCAAACTCTCAAATGATGACTGTAACAACTATCCTGAATGCTAAGGAATATTTAAATTTATATTTAATTATAGACAACAATCTAAACTTATGGATTGTTATCAATAAAAAACGTATCAACTCACATTAAGTTTTCCAAAACCCTTGAAAATCAAAAATGGAAAAAAGCTGCACCGATCTTTAATATTATTGATCTGCAAGAATTATTACTTATTAAGTCACAGTAAAAATATCTCATATTATAAATGATTTAAAAAATTCATTAATAAAATTCCAGATCCAAAACTGCAATAATAAAGTATGAACTTTCTCTCTCATATATTTTTTTTCTCTTTCAATTAAGGAATTATTCGTAATATATTTATTTCCACTTCAATTCAAATAAATATTCAAGATCTTATTCTTACTTGTATTATTAATATAAAAGTTAATATCATATAAAATATAAGGAAAATTAATAAGTGTTTGGCATTTAAACTTTTGAAGTTTAAATTATAGTTCACAATAAAATAATAAAGCTTTTGAATTCATAATTCAAAAATAAATGTGTTATAATAATAAAACTAAAAGCCTTCAAATCTTTAATTATTTCCACTTATTAGTATATTATTCATTTAGTTTCCAATTAAAAACCTCTAATATACCATAATTATCTCAACTTTTATCCTCAATAAATTTAATGGAATTAAATGAAGCAACAGTAATAAATAAATATTTACGTTTTAAAAAGAATTTTATACTATTTTATATCAAAATAATCCGGTCACGCTGAGGAAAAGAATATAAATATATCCTATAAACAAATCTATTAGTAAACAAAATAAACTCTATAAAATCAATAAATTAATAATTCTAATTTCCTTTAATAAATTTAATAATAGAGAAGCTGCTTCATTTATAATAATTAGTAAAAACAAAAATAATCTTTATCTAGGAAATAAATTCATTCTTCTCTTTTGAACCATAATTTTTGAGAATGGAACCCCCATAAAATAGTCTTGATAAATAAAACAACCCTCAATAGCAAAGTTCATCACCAATTATTATTCATATATATATATATATATGAATTAACTCTTCATTGCATATAATAAATGATCATCTAATCATTAATCTTCTATATATGCCCAACTAATGAAGATTAAATTAAAGCTTACATATGAATTTGTTGAACATTATTCTTATCATTACTGCCCTAAATATCCTTAATCGTCATCATCATTATTTTCAACTATTATCAACCCATTACACAATGAAGGTTTTTTTCCAATCAATAGACTCTGTTTTCCACACCACTCCAGCATCCCTTTTTTAATTATATTCATCCATTTTACATGTGGTCTCTTTCTAGGTCTTTTACAATATCTTAACATCCAGTTTAAAATTTAAACTGTCCATTTATTATCATCTTTTCTAGCAATCTGTTCAGTACAACTCCACTTCAGTTTCTTAATTGTTTCAATGATATCAGTAACACCAGTTTGTTCTACCATCTACTATGCTGTTTTGATCTCTTCTTGTTTACTCTTAACATATATCTCTTCATACTTCCTTGAATGGTCTGAAGTCTCTTTATTGCTCTTCTGTTTTTTGTCAGAGTCTCAGATCCATAAGCAAGAACACTTTAAGTTATTTTTACCAAAAGCACTCCAATAAAATTTAATTTTATTATTATTTTCATCCATGATGTTAATCTGACTAAGTTATTTGTAGTTGTTAGCTTCCTCTAATTCATCATTATCAATCTTTATTTTCATCTTTTGAAAAAATTCATTGAACATTGCTTTAGGCTTGCTTTCTTACTTTCATCTGATAACTTTTACATCATTTCCTGAAACGCTAAAGCATTATTTGCAAAACGCTATATCATCTGTAAAATCTGAATGATTTAAATAATTTCTATTTACTTTTATCGCCTTAGCTTTCCATTTTGATCCATAAACTACCTCTGACAAAACTGCTGAAAAAGTTTTAGAGATATTGAATTACCTCTGTTATACATCCTTCTCAACGTTAAACTTTTTAGTATCATTATGTAATCTAATTGTTGCCTTTATAAACTTATAACTAATTATTTTAAAAATCATTGAAAATCGAAAAACATAATTTACCCCTCCTCCATTCCAATTTAAGCAAAGTCATAGCTAAAATTATTGATTCTAAGATTGGCGCTTCAATATGAGACTTTGGTTGACAAATATGACCAATATATATATATATAGGTATATTACTATTATAGTAAATGAAAAAAGTATCTAAATAACAACGTACACAAATAATTCCAACCAATAAAGGGAATGACGCAAATACTGTATAAAATAAACAAGTTCTTGTCTGAAATCGCTCTGGTTAATACCCTCAACCTATAATTAAAACAACCATTGGCTTCAATGAAAATTTAATCAATATATTAATAAAACAAAAGTAAAATAAAAAATGAAATTTAATATTAAAATTACAATACAAAAATAATATTTATTTCATTAAGACAAAATTTTAAGCTAGTAATCATCATCTATACACATGCTGATATTATTATATAACCAAAGGCAGAGATAACGTATCAATACCAAAACAAAAAACTGGATTTCTCAGAAAAAGTAAATAATGATTCAGTCACCTAGAGGGAGCCTGGGACTCCAGTTCAATTGTGTAAGGAAGGTATAGAAAATATTAGGCATCTGTTGATTGAATGTAAATGCTTGAAAGCAGAAAGGGTACAGATAATGAAGTTATGGGAGAATAGGTATGAACAAAGTGACAATACAGAAAGTGAGTTAGTAGTTTTTATGCTGGGTTTTCCAAAAGATAAAGGGGATTTAGATTTAAAGGCCATAGAGTTGACAAAGATTATGTTGTGGAAATGGGATGGGGCAGAATATGGAAAGACTTAGAGTGGGAAATGGAAAATAAAGTGGCTAACAGGTTTATCTGGGCATAGTTGCTGAGATATTCTTGACTTTGTTTAAGGAGAAGCCAAGTACATCACATCACATCACATCACATGTTACAGGCTCCCAGTTTTATTCACCAAAGGTATAGTCTAGTTTTGAATTCATAGAAGAAAAGTTTACTAAGATGTAAGTGAATACTTGTTTTATTGCCTTTTCATCTTTACAAGAAATTTTAAAGAAGTTTTCATTCAAGAATAATTAAAATTACATATTGTTTCCGTTTTATGCAAACAACTGTCATTGGAAATAGGCAAACGCTATGTTAAGTAATTCTTAGAATTATTAGAATAGCATAAATCTTTGAAAAATAGTTTTAAATGAAACTAAATGGTTCTAAAAAGAATAGAGACACTAGAAATCCTGATTTTATTGATAGAATAAAAAGAGAAAACATTTGGATATTAAATCTCATTGAAAATGCTGAAAATAAAAATGTTAACAAAAATAGTTTTAAAAACTTTATCTTTGCATGAGATATTAATAATGTTAAACAAATTTCTATAGCTGAAAACCAGTCAGGGAAGACAGAAAACAACCTAAGGAACATTATAGATACAAAATTAATCAGAAAATTAAGAAAGAAAGAAATCCTAGTGTTAAATTGTTCATAGGAATAAAGTTATGATATCGTTGTGTTGAACAGGTCGAATAAATTATTTTGAATTTTAATTCGATCTCAATTTTAGAATTGAACATTATAGATTATGACTTAAGCTATCTTCCTGCACAAAAATCAAGTTTCACCAATGATCACAACAGAAGTTATTAACCCTTTTCCGGTGTGATTGGGGCATCACAAAAAATAAAAATAAAAAATTTCAAATCAACACAGAATTACAACGAAATGATTCCTCAACAAAAAACAAACAATGATTTAAAGGCAAAATTAGTACAAATGATGTTTTAGACATAAGCAGAGACATTGAAGCTACAAATGATTCATCCTCTTTTAGTTATTTCAAACTTTAACAATAAGATTATACAACCGAATCCTTGATTCCTAATCAAGATCTAGAATTCAATCCAAAGAAGCAGAATCCAATTAGTATCAACAAATAATAACCATAGTGAACCCTGAGGGACTTTATAGTAGGGTAAATTGAACAGGTATTGTGAACATTTGCAGACATAGGAGGCTGATAATGATTAAAAACAGACTTTCAGCTCCATTGACCTCAATGTGCTAGGTGATATGGACAAATGGTGTTTATTCATGGTGTGCAAGTAAATCTGGCTTGATTCCAGACTACATTAAATCCAACTGTTGCATTGGTGGGCACAGGTCTGCACTCCTCATTTCTTTCGCAGGGATTGATGATGGCGGTCATTGGGGGTCTGGTTTGTGGGTGTGGGCTGTTGATTATTGCTGCTTCCAGAAAAACTGCTGAGAGGGTACAGGGTCAAAGCTTTCAGCGCCTTTACTGCTCTGATGGGCTGCTGTGCTCCCTTGATGGTTTGTTTTTGGGCAGTGCAGATCTGTGCTTGTCCATATATAGATACATATTGAGTAAGGTTATACAACCCTTTTGTGGATATGTTATTTATCGAGCGTATGTACTTTGTTTTTACCTTGTAACATTGAACACTGTAATATCATGTAGCTGGTGATCAGTCACCTGTGTTTTTTTTACCTTAATAAAAAAAAAAAAAGTAAATAATGATTGACAATAATGAAATAGAAAATTTACCAACTATAAATACTTTGGTCATATAATTAATACACATATAAAAACATAATGGATGAAATTACTCATAAAACTAAACTTGATAAAGTACTTTTGATATATTTATCAAAAATGAAGTATGCCTATGTGTTTGAAAAGGAAGGTATTTATTACATGTTCTTACCTGTTTTTACTTATGGATGCGAGTTGGGAAACGATAACTTCAGCCAACTCATTGATGTATGGATAAATGTCTTTTAGAAATAGAAAAAAAAATACACAGAGATCAAGCAGATATTATCATATCATTGAAGGAATTAATATACTGAAATGTGTTAAAGGAGTTAATAGAATGATAATTAAAATTTAAAATTAAATTTCCAGATGAAGAGGCTAAGGATCAGAAAAAATGGAATAAAACTTGAAGAGACCTTCATTATGAAATGTATTAATACTGGTTAAAAACGTTGATGAAATTAATATTAATTTGTAAACAAACTCACCTGTAGGCAATAAGTTTAACATTCCGTTCTGAATCCCTAATCAACTCAGTCACTTTAAGGAGCTGTTTCTCGATTTTTACATTCTCTCTTTTTTGTCAGAAATTATCTGACCATCTCAAAATATCTCCTCTCATTACTGTTTCACTTCGTAACTAACCAATTCTTTAACTCTGTCTAAAGTAGTGACTAGACATTTATATGAATTACACAACAAAATGCTATGAAAATCGTATGAATGCCCTGTTCACTGCAATTAGCGTTTTAATTAAATTATGTTAATTTTTAAAAACTCTTAATTAAATTTAAGAAACTTCTTCTGTATGATTTGAAAAACAACAATTAATTTAATGACTTTTCTAATTTATTGTCAGCTGGATTCGATAAGCTATTAATTTTCTATATTATTTACAAAGAAATTCTGCTTCTTATTCAATATACGGTATATTTTATTTATCTATTGTATTTATTTTAAACGATTAATATCTCAAAAGTATTCAGCTACTTATTTTTGTAGACTACATGAATGTGTTTGTCTTTCGATACACACACGCACACTTAAATGTATTGTAACGAAGTCTTCATGTTTAAAACAGTAATTTATAAAGGCTTGGAGAACATGTTTGTAAAGCTTTCAACGGAGAATATTTTTTTGTAGCCAATATAAAAGAATTAAGTTGATACAAGTTTTTCAAAATACACAGTTTCAACATAGAAATATTCTCCAACGATGTAGTCTCACTCAAGTTTCAGAGAATTAATCTATCCATAAGAATTAATGTACAACAACAACAACAACAACCAGCAACAATAACAACAACAATTTATTAGTTACCCATACAAATTGGTTGTACAAGTCTTCAAATCACTTACAAATATACATGAGTTGTATTTAATCTACGTATATTAATTGTAATTTCTGGTTTAGTTAAAAGCAATAATGGAACACATGTAGTTATTTACATACACACACAGGCATTTACTATATTAAAACGCATACTTGCTATAAATGTATAGAAATTAATATTTATGTTAAATTATATAAATGACAATATTTAGAGTAAAATATTTGTAATGAAAGAAATGCAAAATTAAAAATATATTTAATCAAGTAATTAAAAAAAAAGATAATAGTAATAAATATAAAATAATGATAATTTTGAATATGTAAAGCTAATTCTGAAGAACTGTTTAAAAGAGGATTGAATCACGAGCCACAAAAGAAGGCAATACATCAAGTTTGAAGAAACAGCGTACCCAATGATTTTCAGCACTGCTAAAGTTCAAATGCGAGAACTAAAAATGTTTTAAAATCCATGTCTGTCTTAATATTGATTTTAATAAGCCTTCGGTAAGAATTATAAAATTTGCACGTAATCATCTATTGATATTATACTATAAGTTAAATATTGTTTCAAATCTATATTTATTAAATTACTGCTATTCAATCTTATGATAGTTTTGTTTCGATTCCTTTAATAATTAAATACATGAATGATATTTATATTTTAAACTAGATGTAATTAGAAGGGAATTTGAACTGAGACTTTCAAGCTCCCTTTAATCATCCACTCCATGATTAACAAACGATACACACGACCACATACATGTGAAATAGATAAATGATCTCCAATATACGTATTTCATGCTGAACCAGCATTCATCAGTTTGTCCTGGCCATCATCTCTCACACACACACATATAATCAGTGCTTGGTTTATATTAAGATGGAAAATCTTCAAACATTAATGGACAGGTTTCAGTCTTCTCCACTCTTCAACCATCCATATCATTGAAAATCTGATGATGGTATTTTCAAAGCACTTGTTTACTAATTTTTGTTGCGTCATGCTCATATTGATCCTAACCATCCCTTTTCTGTATCCCTCTTCTGTGTACTTAAATGGGTTTAAAGCCCTGCACATGATTATATATGTGTGTGAAAGATGATGATCCAGGCCAAATGTTGGTTGCTGTCTCAGTATGAAATATGTATATCGGATATATCGGAGATTATTTATCTTTTTCACATGTATGTGGTCATGTGTATCGGTTGTATAAGTTGGAGTGTATGACTAAAGGGAATTTGAAAGTTTGGGTTCAAATCTCCTCTAAATATAAAACAGACGCATGATATATAAATTACAGTACAATAAAACAATATAAACTATATTTCTATTATATTAAGTTAAAAAATGAATCATTAAATTTATAAAATCAACGATATATAATAAATAAAACAGAATTATTTTTTAATAATTCAAGAAGTTAATAATTACTATCTAGCATGTTTATATTCCATTAAAGTTATCAACAGGATAGGTACTATTTAATATAAATTAAATGACAACGTAATTGCACAAAGCATGTAAAATAATTTTATTTGTTATTATAATAAATGCCACTTCTAAATTCCGCATTAATTGATCACTAATAATGTGTGCGTGCATTATACCGTAATCTTTTTTCTATTTCACTTTTTATTATTAGATCGTTTTTAAACCCATGTATTTTGTAAATAATAAACTCTTCCAAACTCATAAGGGTGCTGTTTTTAAAAATAAAAGTAAAATCAATTTCACTAGAGCATAGTTAATGCCAGACATTTTTCTTCATAGAAACAGGCATAACTGTTTTAGCATAACAATAAATTGTTTATTTTAGTATTAGATGAAATGCAACATCCAACCCAGGACATTCAATTTATTAACGTTATCCTTGTTAATAGTAAGCAGCTTATTGAAATATTATTAATGGCAGCGACTTATCGAAGAAATATCGCCACACAACTCCAAAATTTCATATACCTGTACAAAACAATCTTAGAACACGACCCACAAATAAAACATTTTGGTCCATTTTCTTTTAAGATGCTATTTTTTGTTATCTTTTGCTGCAAATTTTTCTTCTAGATACACTTTAATAAATTGTCTGGATTCTAGCTACAACTTTCCAATCCATGAAAGCAAACAAAATCATATTTCTTTAAAGTGTCTTTAAAATAACCTTACAAGCAAGTATGAAATTTTCCACCATACTCATGTTTGCATAAAATACAGGCTTAATAAGTTTATTATCTTTATTCATTTCTATGTCAAATTGCACTTCCAATCCAATGAAGATAGGATTTTATTCTATAGAATCTGCAAGCTGAAACACGTGATAATTTGGTTAGTTAATCTTGCTATTATATTTTTAGAATCTTATTCTACAACATTATATGATTTTTTTCTAATTCTGTTATTTTATGTATATGTGGAATTCAAATCTTATTTCCATATAATAATTTTATTAAAATAACAGCTATATACACACCATTTAGTTGTTATTTTACTGTGATGAAATACATTATCTTTTAACTTGATAAACACAACAGTTGCATTTTGGAGATCTAAGGGTGACCTAAAATATGTTCTGTTATCTATTGCAGGGACCTTTTTGCATCAATCTTGCAAATTATGTTACAGGGTTAAATTGTGGTGCCAAATAGCACACCTTTTTGTAAAGTGTGTTTCATGCATGTGGTGATTTTTTTGTAATGGCTAGAAAGTTGGAATAATGTGAATTTCTGCTTTCTTTTAGAAAAAATGGCAGGGAAAATAGTTGTAATGCTTAAAATAGAATACAAGAAAGCCTTTTTGGGAGAAACACAAGTTTATGAATAATTTAATGAAATTGCCAAAGTCCTCATGTCCCAAAAAAGCATGGCAAGTGAAAGCCAATTTCAAGTTAATGCTGATAAAATTAGTTTTTAATAGTTGGACATTTTATCTACAAGTTTTGAATCATTTACATTTTGAGGTAAAATGTAAATGTCCATTTTGTGGTTAAGTAAGGATTGCAATCTTTATGAGGACAGTTCCTCTGTAAACAATTTTGAGAATGAAACAATTTTTAATTAAATGCAACATGATCCAGAGTATCAGTCATATTTTTGATTTCTGATTGGGTGACTTATGAAAAAAATGCCTATTTTTTTGCTGACTTAAAAGTGATGAAAAAAACCAAACACAGGCATTAAAAGGCCTCACTTTGGTTTCCAGACCATGTTTAAACAGGTGTACTGTATTAAATAGACGGTATTCTGAAAGTGATTAAATTTATAACACTTAAAAAATAAACAATTTTTATTATAAAATACTGGTTATTCTTTTAAATCTCCCTTCATATGTTGCATGTTGACATTGAAGTCTATCTTTCTACTTATATAGATATCAAAACATTTAAATTAGTTTACATTTGTTCAATTGAAAGCCATTAAAACTAAAATGTGAGGAAGATTTCCTTCTCCATCACTGGCTGATATGATAAAAGTTTTTTGAGTATTATTAAACCAAACTCTTTATAGAGTGCACTTGAATTTTTGAATATAGAAGAGCATAAAAGGTCAGTTGAAGTCATCATCATACAGCTTGATGCATCTTGCTTAAGTATTCCAGCACCCAAAGACATACTAATTCATTCTTCATCTCATATGTCAATGTACGACTTATTGTTTAAAGGCTTACCAATATTCAAGAAGCTGTTTGCTAAAAAACCATTCATCACGGCAACTAAGCCATTAGTATGAAAGCCTTAAATAGCTGTCATAAATATTTTCTTTCAGGAATAAAAAACCCATTAAAGTCTACAAACTAATAAGATAATTGAATCTTAGGATTAAGACATATTATTGTGACTCATCTTAACTTTATTTTCAAATAATGTATTATCCAAAAATATAAAGCTATCAAGAATGGATTCAGTGTGCAATATAGCTGAACAATTAAAGTAATCAAACAGTCAACAACATAAACAGGCCAATCACGTAACTATGAATTATTCACCGTAAGGTAAGAGATTTGGCTATAAAGTAGATGAATATTTGAAAGGAAAATCAGACAATATCAAATAATATTAGGCAAAAAGTCATCTAATTTATGGGCTGAATTATTGTAATAGTAATGGATGTCCACTACTTCCTAAAACACAGTGAGCTAAAATCACAGCAGGAAGCTTCTAATAGCAACATTACCTTATCCCTCATGTGCCAAGCCTTACTGATTAAAAGAAGCATTTTTTCTTCAACTGCTGCTACTGCAAGATTATAAATCAAGACACATATAGCAATATCTTCATAAATCATTTACCTTTTATTTGAATATAATATCTTTTAAATGACATTGTGATATCATCACATTGAGAATCAATTGCCAATAACTTATATTTATTTATTCTGCCTTCAAGAAAACTCAACTGATATTCAATTAAAAGCTATAAGAAAATTGAGAAGAAAGGCCATGAAGTTGTTTTTGATTTTAAACACTACAATAAAAAAACCATTAGACCCACCATTCAGGTTGGTGCATGTTGATGAACAGCCCATACATGTTCATGCACTATGGGAGTAATTATATAACAATAACAGTTGCACTGGCAAAAATGTATGGACTGGACAGTAGCAGTTTTTTTCTTCCAAATTCCTTTAAGGCACAAGTTGTGCCATAAGATATACAAATCATAAAGGCTTGAAAACAGACCATAGCCTTGGATAATTTCTTTTTTTAAAAATCAATATTTGTAACATCTAGCAGAAATTATTTAATTTCTTAATGATTCATATCAGCTTGAAACAAAAGCAGAACATACTATTTTAATTCTGCATACTATTTTTCTATTATCAGATATGACCAACAGTGATTGGACGTTATTTGTCATACAGCCATATTTATCCATATGATAGAATGTCAATAGGTTACAGGTTACCATTGTAATATGATAATGTGTTAACAAAAAGTCATCTCAATATCTTAGACGTTGGTCTGGACATATTGCTGAAAAGATGATAATAGATGGACAATTGAAATATTAAACTGGATTCCAGGAGATGATAAAAGACCCAAAAAGGTCACATGTGAGATGGATGAATGAAATAAGAAAGGGTGCAGGGATGATCTGGAGAAGAGAAGCTAAAGATTGAAACAATGGTAGAAGACAGTTCTTTGTGAAAGTAAAAAGTATTACAAAATGTTTATTATGCAGACAAATTGTTTCTCATGGTGAAAAAATATAACCTAAACCCCCATTATGAAATTAACCATAAGAACTATGATAAATGTATAGGGTTCCAGATAAATCTAGTTGGCATATGCACTATTAGAGTGACAAATTATGATTCTAATATAAAAAATTATCATCTAATGTACAGCAGAAAAATCTCATTCAAAAATTTATATTTATAACAATTTTATAAAACTCTATGGTAATCTTTAAAATTATCCCAATAAACATCTCCAGTGATTAATTTGCTACTAATTTTTGCCCTATTAAAAATTATTTGGCACTCCCCCTTAAAAGGGATGTTATGGCTGCATTAAATTATTTAGAAACAGGTTTATGTGTACGTTTAGATGTGTATCATATGTTTCTAAAGTTGATAATTACCAAAATATTTTATCAACAACTATTGGGGTATAAGCAAATATAAAAAATAAATTTAACAAATATTCAGTGATATTGATGAAAGTTATAGAAGGCATAATGTTCTATATTTTTGAATCTAAAACAATAATCATGAATAAGTTAAAACAAAAAGTGGTTTATGGTAGCATTTTAAAACTTAATATTATTTTAACTTTTTTTTTCATTTATGTTTTATTCAATATATATTATAATAAAAAATAAATATAATGCTAATAATATAAAAATGAACTTATGTATTATTCCAGTATTGATGAAAGTCACCAGCACAAACAATTGTGGGTATAAAGATCAAATGAAATACATTCACAATCTTCTAATGAGAAAATGAATTAATTTTGTAAGTGAATATTAAATAATATTCTGATGAGTAGAAAGTAATTAGACAAAATGTTGATTTTGTTTATCATTTAATGGCTTAATCTATGCTCTGATGTCATAAAAATGCTAGCATGGATAATCAATCATCTGGCAAAAGTAATATGTACATGAAATTTACTCTTCTTCATTAATGTTTGTCAAGTGATCATGTATAGTATTTTTCACAAAGAAAATGACTAAAATTTGACATTTTATGTCCACAGTTTGGACAAACAACATCACTGTTTCATCCACAAATGTCAAAAAAGAATAGCCAGTTGAAAAAGGCATGTGGTTCAAGACAAAAACTTTTAGGCCATTGCAATGTTGCTAAGCAATAATATTTTGTAAATGGACAGAATTGCTGTTATATATATATATATATATATAACAGCAATATCTGTATATTTACAATATATATATATATAATATATATATATATATATAATTACCCCATATTCAGAACTCAACCAGACTAGCCAAGAAAATAAACTCTAAACCACTACCAATGGTTTTATTGTTACAAGCAGCCTTCTCAAGTATAAAGAACTACAAAATAACAACATATTGAAATGAAACATTACCTACAATTCAACTTACTTCCCATACATCCTTAATATTAAAATAACTTTTAAATAAGTTAATTGCTTCCGAATCATACAGAATTAAAGAATCTTTATTAGTAAAAATGTTATGATTCTGAAGCAATTAACTTACTTAAAAATTCTTTTAATATTAAGGGTGTATGGGAAGTAAGTAGAATTGTGGGTAGTGTTTAGCTTAAATATATCATTATTTTGTAGTACTTTATACTAGAGAAGTCTGCTTGTAGCAGTAAAAACATTGGTAGTGTTTTAGAGTTTATATTTTTTGGCTAGTCTGAGTGAGTTGTGAATTTGGAGTAATGCTGGATTATGTATTGATTAGTTTAGCTTTATGCTTTTAATATTTATATATATTATATTTTTTATTTGCTTACCACTTGCATTAAATTTATGTTGTTAAGATTTAATTGTTGGAGCATCATTTTTCACAAAAATTATGTGTGTTTGTTTCATTTTCACTAAATAAAGTTATAGATAACCATTTTTCAAAATAAATCTTATTAAGTTCAGGTGATGGAAGATAATTTTTCACAAAAGCATAAATGCATATTTGTTGCATTTCTACTAAATAAAGTTATATGTCACTATTTTGCAGTAAATAAACTTAGAGGTCATCATTTTTCCAAATTGATCTATTAAGTTTGTCAGCTACTTTCATGTAGATGTTATTTTTTCAGATCACAAGATTAGAAAATTATTGCTAGAATAACATGTATGTAACATATCAGGGCCAGATTAATATGTAAGTACATAAGAAGTATTATAATCTACAGAAATACTTTTGGTTAACCATTTAGGCTTCTTCAACTGTCATTTAAATTCAAATGTAGCAGAAGTAAATGTTATTAAATCAGAGAAACCATAATAAAAATAAAATTAAGAATGCAATTTTCGTAAATAGGAATAGAATGTTTATAATTAATTGACAATCTGCTAATGTTAAAATTCAGGAATCATGGGATATGACTTGATGGCATTGATTTCAGCTATATTTGAAATGACAGTGAAAGAAAGTTAAGAGATTAACTGAAATTACTTCTGTGGATTATAATTTTTTTTTCATTTCAATAGTATCAGAATTATACTGTTATATTATTATTTTTATTACAATTTTTTATTACATAAAGGATGTTTCATTTTATATATATATGAAAAATATTCCATTATATATCATGTCTCTTTAAAAAACACTATAATTAATAACAATAGAAATATTGATCTAAAACTCAATTTTAAATTTATATTTGAGCTAATGATAGCATGACAATCTTTAGCCTAATAAGCAGTTAATCATAACGTTAAAATCTATAAAAACCCAAATCGTGATTAAGTTATATAATAGTATATACAGTATTTATTTTAATAAAGATGGTACTACAATGATACGAGTCAATTACTAAAACTATTCCAGCATGATGAGATTTCAAATATCCCTATATTTATTATAATTTATAAAAAACCTGGGAACCACAACCTAGAATATTAAGATATATAACTAGCAGATATTCCAGAAAAATATTTGTCTTTGTCAGGATAAAAGTATTATTATGTGTCCATTAAAAGATGTAAAAAGTTATAAAACATGAAGAATTATAGAAAAAAGTACAGAACAAAATAGAAAATTAAAGACTGAATTTTTTTGTCCAATCAAAATAAAAAGGATAATAAACAAAGCGGTTAAAGATAATTCAGTTGGATTTGAATTTAGTTAATAATTGTTATTTATTTGCATAAAAAACTTTCATAAAGACTTGTTTCAACAAAAAACAAATAGTATTTAGCTTGTTTTATTTTGTTCTGTATTTCTACAATTCTTAAATTAAAGTTTTACAACTTTTTACATCTTTGCAGGCAATAACAACTTTTGAAAGGCAAATATTAATTTGCCGAAAAATCGAGTTATATATTTTATACGATTGATTGTTCCGAAAGCATCCATGAATTGTGTCTGACGAAACCTTCATTTCAATATTTATATATAAAAAGTAGGAAATACATATAATTAAAGAGATAAAAGTAAAATAATGCAAGACAAATTAAAGTTTATAATAATAGATTTATTATTTTTAATTGAGATTGAAATCTACACGTGTAATAAATAAATGATTATTAATAATATATATTTATTTATCATATAATTTAATATATAATTTACTTTTTTAATATTTTTATCATATAATTTAATATATAAAAACAAAAAAAAAAAGAATTTACTTAGTGTTAGTAATTACGTTACACAAATTTGTTATATATGAAATTTCAAAAGGACAAAACTTTTTTTTTTAAAAGACAAAACAGTAATTACAAATATAATGATAAAAAAAATGTTGACTGATGATTCCTTACTACCAGCTAAATTTCTGCCCCCTCTCTTCCAAATTTCTTTTCATCTACCTTTAACTATTACTTACGCAAGTTGAATGATTAGATTTTAATTTAAACAAGACTTTTAAAAAAATTATGATTTATATTTATTATTACGTTTTATTCCTCGCATTTATTTTTATATATGTGCAATTTTTCTTACTGGCAGTACCTTTAAGACAAAATTTCAAACTGTAACTCCACATCAATACAACAAATATATTTATACTAATTTCAGAAAAAATATTACGGGCATGATTCACTTTTAAAATTCTCAGGGCACTCGTGTTTATTAAAGATTGGCCCAGTTGGGTAGCCAGTTATAACGATCGAAAAGAAATGGAGATCAAATCTAACCACAATCTGCACTACAGGGCGCCATCTAGGCATTTAAATCTAGAAAAATTTATAGAGTAGACAGATACGCGCTGTTAAGATTCCACTTTATTTAAATATTTAGATTGTTAGCCCAAGTCACTAGTGTTGTGTATCACAAATACAAGCAAAACACAACAACACTTTACTAGTTAATCTTTTATTGCTATTCTATACGTAAAATAATATTCTATACATAACGCTTACTAATACTCGGGAAGCATGATCACCGTCCTAACATGGCTTCCTGCTGTAGTCCCGCAGTCCCGATAATATGCATCCCGCAGTAACTGTGACGTCACCATGAATACATTACACTCCTTCCCTTTCCCCCCTTTTTTGAGAAGTGTCATAGTCCAACAGACGTACAGGGGGGTGGCGTACTCGCCGAGGGTGACCACTAGGTGTTTGTGGTTTACTCTCTCGGTGTATACTGGTGGTAGGTGTGGCCACCTGAATGGGTTCTCCAAGTGCTGTCTCATTCTGACTATCCTGGTTTGTCGCAGTTTCCTCTGTGTGTGTATTTACCGCTCTAGGTCGCAAGTGGTCTACATGTCTTTTTTGAATCCCGGAGTCCGTTAGAATCTCGTATGACAATGGTCCTGTCTGATGTTGGATAACTGCAGGTATCCATGGTGAGTTCTTTCCAGCCCTACGTGTCAAAATTGTATCCTGTGGTTGGAATGTTCGTACCCTTTGTATAGGTATCTGAGTTATTTGCGGTGCCCTGTCAGGGTGCAGAAAATCCAGGCATGTTCTTATGCGCCGCTTGAACAGTAGCTCGGCCGGGCTAAGTCCCGTTGCTGTTGATGGCGTAGTGTGTTGCATTAGTAAATAACGTGCAAGCCGCTGACTCCAGGTCCCGTTTCGTAGACGTTGTAATCCCTCCTTAACAGATTGTACTGCACGTTCTGCCAACCCGTTGCTTGATGGATGATATGGAGCAACTCTTGCATGGCGAATGCCATTCCGGTGAAGGAAAGTCGTGAACTCCATCGCCGTGAACTGAGGGCCGTTGTCTGAGACAATGCATTCGGGAAGACCGTGTGTTGCGAAGAGTTCTCTAAGTGCTGAGATGGTAGCTCCAGTCGTTGTCGATGGCATTTCCCGGATGTCGATCCACTTCGAGTGTGCATCCACGACAACTAAAATCATTTTCCCTTGGATAGGTCCAGCGTAATCCACATGTATTCGTGACCATGGCAAAGCTGGAATCTCCCAGTGATGTGTTGGTGCACGTGGTTGCTGGTGTCGTATCTCTTGACAGTTGTTACATTTAGCTATTAGTTGTTCTATGTCCTGGTCCATTCCAGGCCACCAGACGTATGAGCATGCAAGTGCTTTTGTTCTCACAATTCCCATGTGTCCCAGGTGCAGCTCACGAAGAACTATGGGTCTAAGAGATGTCGGTATGACCACCCGTGCCCCCCATAGCAAACATCCTCGGTGTGTTGACAACTCATTTTTTCGCGACTGATAAGATCGAAGATCTTGTTGAATGTGTGTTGGCCATGCTGTCAGGATGCACTCCTTTACTCTAGATAGCACAGGGTCTGCTTTAGTTTCTTTCTCGATCTGTTCTGCGGAAACTGGTGGGTTCTCCAAGTCCTCAAGGAATAATACTGCTCGCAGCTTCTCCTCACTCTGCTGAACCGCAGGGGATGGCCACCTACTCAGTGCATCTGCGTTCCCTATGCTCCTCCCTGGTGCATACTGCAGTCTGAAGTTGTAAGCCGTCAAGAGGCATGCCCACCTTTGCATTCGGGGTGATAGAATGAATGGGGTCAGCCGGTCCAACGTGAAGATTCCCAGCAGTGGCTTGTGGTCAGTCACTATCTCGAACGGTATTCCATATACGAAATGGTGGAAATGTTTCACCCCGAATATAATAGCAAGTGCTTCCCGGTCTATCTGAGCGTAATTTCTTTCAGGCTTGGTGAGTGTTCTTGATGCAAAAGCAACTGGTGAACATCGGCCATCTGCATACTTCAGGCTAAGTACTGCTCCCACTCCATATGGTGAAGCGTCGCAGGTTACCACCACTTGTTGGCGGGGATCGAAAGGCACCAGCACATCATCGGACGTCAGGGCCTCCTTCAGTTGTGTGAACGCTCTCTCGTGTTCTTTGGTCCATGACCATACTGTATCCGCCTTAAGCAATTTATGTAGTGGTTCGGCTGTCGTAGCTCGGTGTGGCAAAAAGTTACTGTAGAAGTTGAGCAACCCCAAGAATGCCTGTAGCTTCTTCTTATCTGTTGGTGTCAGTGCTCTCCTAATAGCAGCCACTTTGTGCGCTGGGTGCAGGCCCTCCGCATCCAGGGTGTATCCTAAAAATCTATTGACGACACTCCGAGGACACATTTGTCTTTATTTACACTCAGCCCACAGGCAGCCAATTTGCTGCAGACTGTTCTTAATTTGGTGGTTAGGTCCGTAGAGATGTTGCACATATCAGTACATCATCGAAGTATGGGAACACTCCCTGAATACCTCCTAGTATGTTGTCCACCATTCCCTGAAATATTCCTGGGGCCACGCTAATGCCGTACTGCAATCTCTTTACCCGGAAAGCTCCCCGATGAGTGATAATGGTCTGTGCATCCGCCGATGCCTCATCTACCGGCAGTTGTAGGTATGCTCGAGCTAAGTCTATTTTTGCAAACACTGAGCTTCTAGGAAACGATGCGAGAAAATGGTGTACTGCTGGTATTGGATATGGGTGATCTCTCAATGCTTGATTTACGGTCACCTTATAATCACCGCAAAGGCGGACCTCTCCTGACGCTTTGATGATAGGCACCACTGGTGTTGCCCATACCGGGTCGCAAACTGGCTCAATAATTCCGTCCTTTAATAAGGTGTCTAGCGCTGCGTCAACCTTTGGTTTCATAGCCAATGGCAATGGTCGGGCTCGGAGGCGAATAGGTGGTATTTTTGGGTCTATCGGTAAAGACACTGGTGATCCTCAATATCTTCCAAGGGTAGTGCTGAAAACCTGGGGAAAAGCATCAATGATATCTTGCATTGGTGAATGTCGAACTGAATGCACCCGATAAAAATATTCCCAAAGGGGCAAACCATTCACGGCCAAGTAGATTTGTACATGCTCTTTCCGCAATTAACAGGGAAACAAGCTGAATACTTCCGTATTTGATGCTGACAAAGCACTGTCCCATAAAGGTGATCCGTTTTGCTGAAAATCCCGCAGTGTTGCTTGCACAGGTTCCAACACTGGCAGTTTTCTTGCACAAGTCTTGAAAAACCCCCGAGATACAATTGAATATTCGATCCGAATCTACTTCCATGAGCATTTAGTATTGTTAATAAGATCTTGCTGTAGTTGTGAGGTTTTTGCTGTCACTATGGAGCTTGTATATTAGGCCAATGCCCCATAGTATCCAGTTCCTCTTTCACTGCATGCACTGGGGAACAGTCGGCATTATATGTTTTTGTAAATCCGTTTTGTATTTGGTAGGAAACTGCGCGTGTTGTATTAGTCCACTGATGATGAAATCCGAAGCATGCATCTCACTGGTCCCCGCTGCCTCGCTGCTAAACTCTCTGCACGCGGCATCTAGGGTTAATGTTTCTTCGGTGAGCAGTCGGCGCTGTACACTTTCATCTCTCAGTCCACAAACAAACTGATCACGGAGGCGCTCGACGAGTGTCGTGCCAAAATTACATCCTTCCGCAAGACGTCTCAGTCCCGCGAGAAAAACACTAACAGTCTCTCCTTCTTTTTGTTCACGATGGCAAAACTGGTAGCGCTGATAGATTATAGAGGGCCTTGGATTAAAGTATTGTTTTAACACAGCGGTGAGCTCGTCATATGACCTTTCTAACGGCTGAGCTGGGGCTATCAAAGACCGCAATATCGATAGCGTTTGTAGTCCGCAGGCTGCCAACAAAGTAGCTCGTTTCTTGTCTTCACTGTATTATCATTCGCCAGACAATAAAATTCGACTTGGATGCATACGTATCCCATAGTTGTGGGAGCTCGACGTCGAATGCTGATAATTCCCGACAGTTGCATCCTTGAGCATTAACGCCTTGTTGAACGTCTTCGCGAAGAAAGGTATTTCTGTCGTTTCTTGCCGTAATCCCAAGGTAAAAGAAAAAAACAATGCAGCTAGCGGCATCCCATCTGTCAATGTTGTGTATCACAAATACAAGCAAAACACAACAACACTTTACTAGTTAATCTTTTATTGCTATTCTATACGTAAAATAATATTCTATACATAACGCTTACTAATACTCGGGAAGCATGATCACCGTCCTAACATGGCTTCCTGCTGTAGTCCCGCAGTCCCGATAATATGCATCCCGCAGTAACTGTGACGTCACCACGAATACATTACAACTAGCTCAGTGGAACAGCAGAAATTTTAAAATATAACTTTATATCTCAAACATAAAAAAAATAAAAGCCACTGCCAGAAATTAACCCATAAAAATATTTATTTATGCACATATAAAATCATTCTAATTTGAGGAATAAGTTTAACATTTTAGATGTTTACATTAATCTTTAATTTTACATTTAAATGGATTTCAATAATGAGTTTAATATTTATTTAGTGAGTCGAGTATGAATAGACTATATAGATCGTATTTGAAAAGAAAATATTCTATCCCTTATTTAACCTTAGGCCAAAAAGTTCGCAGTCAACTGGCGTCAATCCATCTGATACATTTATGTATTCAATGTAGCATGAAAATATGACAACACAAAATACTATACTGTCAGGAATGTACATCTGAACAGTAAGTAGAGTTAGAGAAGACATTGTCTCTCCACCAACAGGAATGCTACATCTGTTGGTGAGTAGAACAATAAACATAAAACTCCATAGGAATGGATTGCGGTCCTTTGCTGTCTTACAAACCCATCCATAGGCAAACAGAAGGTGTGTGGCGTATATATGCAATCCTGCCCGTAGCGGATCTCATACTACATCTACTAATTACACAAATATATCCAATCCATTGAGCCAATTTAACTATGAAATGAATAACCTAAGATTACCCTCCCTTAATATAACTTTACAAAATTATATAGCCATTCACACCCGACTTAAATTTAACATTTAAATACGTTTGCACAGATGAATTTTATATAATTTGTTTTATGATGTCGAATAGATCGGCTGCTCAGATTCCACGGTTAAAAACATTTCAAAATAAACACAACAGATCAAAATACAAAATCATCGATAATGTCAATTGCATAGGGAATACACAAAACCCAATAGCATTCATTGTAAGATGCTTGCAGTGACATCGTTGATTTATATATTCTAATCGAATGTGAAAACCACAACATTATCAACCACTAACAAATCTATGCAACGTCCATACCCAACCTTAAATTCCCTCTAAACAAATATTAATACAAAGAAAATAATAAATGGAAATGATTTTTTTATCAAACGCAAACATATATAAAATTACACATTATCAATTGATTTTAAACTTAAAAGTCAGAAAGAAGTTCATAAGCTTGAATGAAAGTTCTTAATTATTTTTAAATTTAGAGTTCATGTCAATATAGCTTACGGTAGAAGAGTCCAGGTTCCTTTTTTTTTTAATTCCCAGACGTCTCCATTGGAAAATAATGTTCTGGAGATGGCATTAGCTGGTTCCATTCTGGTATCACAGTCTTTTCATTATTTTTTTTTTTAAATAACTGAACTCAATATTTTTCTTTTTATAGTCCTCCTATGGATTCCATGATCACTGTTCCATTTTTTCGTTATGGTCCGGGCCTTTATTTGCTGCTTCTATATTGGACAAGCTAATTCTTTATTCCTTATCTAATTTTGATCTGACTTTTTAATTACACAGCTTTTGGATAATTAATAAACAATCATTTCCATTTACAAAAATATTTTATCTTTAAGTCTTGTACTTTTTTTATAAAAAAGTACGTTCAAATACTTATTTATTTGTTGTTTTTTTTTAAAAATATTTTTAAAGTTTTGAATCTGTGCGAATATATACGTTTAACAAACATTTTAATTTTAGCGTTTAGTTTTTTTTTTTAATAGATTTTATTTTTATTTGCGAACTTTAAGATTTTATTTTAAATTAATGTAACGACATATTTATATATCGTTACGTATCAGTAAACTTCCTCAAAAAAATAAATTATATATTAAAAATACAAAAGCAAAATACATGTAATTTAAGTAGTAAATGTAATTATATAAATTAACTTAATTTAATCAACAAAGTTTACCAAGAAAGATAATCAATTTGCAGATAATATTGTTTAAACATTTTGATGTATCTTGAATGAGTTGACGGATTGATTAATGTGTGACATCAAAGTTTGTAAATAGATATTATCAGCAGTATTATTAAATTGATTTATATACTTATTATAGTATAGCTGTATGCTTATTTGCAATATATATATATTAGCACATTTGATTATATTGTGGAAGGAAGAAAGGAATATTTTAGACCAGCTATTCAGAAAATGGAAAAAAAAAATGCTTCAAAATTAATTGTTGAATTTTTGTATTTTTCAAAATATTCCTTAGTGTGGTGAACTTATTCTTTTTTTAGTTATTTGTCATGACAATTGTTTTTATATATGATTTATATTTATTATATTAAAACTCAATAAGATATATCAATGTAAAATTATAAACATTTGTAATTTTGGGCTTAAGCTTAATCTAATTAATAATATCTAATTAATAACTTAATACTATCTAAATCTAAGGACAACATGTTTTTTAAGAACAGATTTTCTACACTTGAAATCATTATTAGAAAGATATTGGGCCATCACTGGAACACCATTTTGAAACATTTATCCCTCACCTTATTGAATATGTGCAACTACTTTTAAACATCCAAATATAACAAAGGTGCAATTATCTAATAAATTGTTTTTAATAACATCATAGTTAAATAACCTAAATATTACCATATATAGCATTAAAGCTTTAAATCTATGATCTTCTCTTAAAGAAAAAATCTATATTCTCATTGATTAAGGAAAATAAAGTAGAAATTCCTTCTGACATTATAACTGGAAACCAACAAACAATAACTAACTTCTCCTCTACTACCATTCATTTTGAGTAAGTATATTATTAGTAATCATTTGTTAGGCTACAAATTTTCACATATTCTTAATGCAGATATAAACTTTTCGCCCAGTTAAAGATTAATATATGAATTTTTCCCTTATATTCTTATTGCTATACTTTATTTGTATACTGGAATATCTCCATCATCTTACATAAAATATTGAATGTCTATAGAAAAAATAACTTTATTTAAATTTTCAACTGACAGGTTAGAATACACACAAGTTTTGAGAGGTATTAGAACCTCTTTTTTTCAGGTGTTGGTGGTTTGACCAGTGGCAATACTAGCATGGGAATTAAACCTGGACCCCTTAGATTCTTGAATATTGAATTTTGAAGTAATGCACAGTTAGTTAGAGTGTTACTTTAAAATTCAATATTCAAGAATCTAAGGGGTTCAGGTTTAATTCCCATGCTAATACTATCAGTGGTAAGACCAGCAGCGTCTGAAGAAGAGATGAAAGTAATACTTCTTGAAACATTGTGTGTATATTAACCTGAATGTTATAACTAACAGTTGAATGCACCTTGAAAATTTAAATCAATTTAAGTTTTTGAAGCGATTCAATACTTAATACTTATATTAGATGATGGAAATAGTCCATTATATAAATATAACTAAAATACCATCATCACAAACCTTCAGGAAAACAATAACACTTTATGGTCTTTCCAGATTTTCTAATATTAATAGACTAGCATTATAGCAGAAAAGAGTACTAAGAGAAGAAAATTACATATAAAAAAGAAAAAAAAGGTTACAAAAATGATATATTATTTTTTAATGAATTTCTTAAAAAACTTTTTTGATAATACTCTCAGAAAATATCATATAAAATAATTTGAAATGAGTCTAAGCGAAATAGACTCATACATAGTTGAAAAATATTGTAATAGATATGGAATTAGGAAAAGATAATCATTGTTTCCTAAATTATTCAATAATTTATCTACTAAAATAAAAATCATGCAGCCTTTTAGGGAATTAAACAATTATAATAACAAAACGATTATATTTCAATAATATATTAATTATATATAATAAAATATCAATTGCTTTGTATTATATATCCGTTTTTTTAGACTCATATACAAAGAGTGATTTAAATAAAAAATTTTGAAAGTTTTATCAGAAATTTTTTTAATAATTATATATTTAAGGAATTGATTAATATATATATATATATATTCATATGTCATAGCATCAGCCAGAGGCGAACCTGCAACAACCGCCTGCAACCAAATGCTTGCAAGGCTGCTGCGCTGACCTCTCCGCTAACAATGCTTGACTAAAATATATTATTTCTGTAGCCATTTTTTAAATATAATTTTTTACTTTTAGATTAATTATCCTTTTTGCAATTATATTACAACAACTTCAAAAGTATAAAACATTATTCCATATCTCAATACAGATTCCCATAAAGATTGCTGTATAACAATAATAATATTTAAACCAACAAATAGCACATGACCTCCACTTTTTATGCTTGTGTATAACTGTTGTTAAAACAGGCAAAACTCACTAAATGTATTGCCACACACAGGCTATGGTTATTAAAGAACCAAAGACACCAACATGTATGGATACTGAAATGAGTTCAGACCCATATGACTATATAAGCTAATGAGCTTGGATTGAAAACATTAAGGTGTTTTCAGTTTAAGACTCATAGTTTTGCAGTTAAGTGGAGATAAAAGGTAGCTGCTAGAGGATTGCATTAGATCATAAGATCTAGGTGCAGTGCTCTTAGATCCAAGGTTCCTCACTGATGAAGACCACAAGCCAGAAACTAGTCTGGGGATATTGGATGAGTAGGCATTAGATGGGGATTTTATGCTCAAGCCTTCTGGCATCCATTGATTACTCTAGATTGCTGTGTGTGGCAATATGTATAGTAAGTTTTGCCTGTTTTAATAATAATATTTAAGAGAAAACTCCTTTGATTTTGTAATACATTTTTATAAAATATCTTAATTAATTTATTAAAATGTTAATATGTTTTTAAGACATTTTTCTATGTATTATCATTTTAAGATGATATTTTAATTGTTCTACTTTTATATATTTAGTATCATTACATATTGCATTATTATTTTATATATAGTCAGGTGAATGTAAGTATATATTAATATTTTTATAGTTCATGTAAAAAGAACATAACATATATTTTGCTTTTCTCCATCTATACAAAAATTCCTTTGTCACAAGACTAAAGGAAAGCTCATGATAACAGTATCCTTAGTATATTGATCCTGTAGTTTCATTGTTGCTACATACTATCAAGTAATTCATTGCTATTTTATAGTCATGTAATTCATTGCTGGCACATATATTCACATGATCCATTGTTGTTTGAACAATCATATAATTTATTATTGTTTTGTGTATTCCTTGTTGTCTTATGCAATTACATAGTTAATACACGATATTGTGCTGTTCCATGCTGTTTTATACAATCTCACAATTAATTGTTGTCTTGTACAGTCACAAAGTTTATGGCTGTTGCAAACACTTACAGAGTATATTGCTGCTGTAACAATAATATTATTCATTGCTCTTATATACAACATATGCTACTTGCTATGTAGTTTACTGCTACATTAAGTAAGTAAGCAATTTATTATTAAGGTAAATAACAATGTAGTTCTTTATTATAGCAGATGGTGGGTGTTAGAGGGTTGTCTTAGATCCAAAGGTCCAGATGCAGTTCTTCAAGATTCAATGCGTCTTACTGATGAAAGCCATAAGTTAAAAATTAGTCTGGAGACATTAGATGATGATGTACAAGATAGCGATTATAATATATAATATTCTAGTATTTACTGATTATCAGAGCGCACTATTGTATGAAAAATATTATTTTAACAGCATGTGTAGCATAGAAAAAGGTGATGTGTATTGTTTTAATAGTTCCATATTATCTTGTAAAATTACAATTACTTTTTTTGGTATACTCATAGTATTCATTGTATGTTGTACAATTGTACAGTTCATGACAATTTTGTACAGTCATGTTAATAATTAAAGAAACGATCTTCAGTACAAGTAAAAATAACTCTAAAATTATATAATTTGATTATAAACTAATTATTTTTTCAACAGGAAAAAAGAAAAAAAATGCTTTTATCAACAGTTCCGTATTTTTGAATTAGCAATTTAGGAATTTTTTTTTAAAAAAAAAAGAGTTTAAAATAAATAAATCAATTATTATTTTATATTAGTTGCAAAAAGTTTTTATTTGTACATATTATTAATTAATTACAGTTTTCTAACGGATATTAGTTTGTAAATATTTAAATTAAATAAAATTAAAGATAACTTATTATAAACTAAATTGAATTAGCTTTTTTTAATTAGTACTATATTTACAAATTATTTCCTTGTATAATAATTGTTTTCATTTAAAAGGTTTTTAAAATACTTATTTAGTAAATTTTAGAGAATAAACATATATATATATTGTATATCAATTTATGATTTGATAATTTATGAAATTTGTTTCCGCCTACTTATCTATCCACTAAAACCTACCTATCTAGATAACTAACTAGTTCCCTATTATTAATTCATCTCCCTATTTATCTACTTTTCTGTTTATCAGATAACTAACTAGTTCCCTATTATTCATTCATCTACCTATTTATCTACCTTTCTGTTTATCTACTTAGCTATTATTCCATCTTTCTGTTTATGTACCTATTATTTATTTACTTATCTTTTTTACCTATCTATCTATCTATCTATCTATCTATCTATCTATCTATCTATCTATCTATCTATCTATCTATCTATCTATCTATCTATCTATCTATCTATCTATCTATCTATCTATCTATCTATCTATCTATCTATCTATCTATCTATCTATCTATCTATCTATCTTTTTTAACTCATTTATTTATTTGCTGATCTTATCTACTTACTTATCTCAATGGTTATCACTTTACTAAACTATCATATCTACTTATATATCTAAATTACTTAGATGTATATATGTGTTTTAACTGTCTACAAGTTTGCTTACCTGTCTATCTATCTATACATTTTTTTAATCTATCCATCTCAACTTCTTTTTTTCTTTTAACATCTATCTACCTATCTACTTGCAATTTATTTTTGATTGATAAAGAATCTACAATTAGTTTTTTCTTGAAGAAATAATAATAAAAACAAATGCAGAGTTTCTTAAAAAATATAATGATTGAAAGGCGGTTCTCCTGCTAAGATGGATTCGTAATTTTCTAATAATAATTTAATCCTTTTTTGAAATTGTTAAAAACGCATATACTCCAAAATGTTTTTAAAATAATATATAATACTGATCTTCACAGTAAGATATTTTGAAGAGAAAGATAAATGTTTTGATTACCTTTTGAATAGTGATGGCTTTAATAATATACCTATTTTAATGACTCATTTAGATTTAAAAGTGTATAGTTTTTTGATGAACATGAAACCTGAAAGTTCCAGTTCATAATAAAATTAATTTTAAACTATGTGGCTCAAATATATATATTCCATAATTTCTAATTAGATTTGTAGTTATATAAATTCATTAAAACAATTGAATGCTGCGTTTCTATGGAGATCATAAGACGTTTAAACATCTGAAGTGGCAAACCTGGATCATAATACATGAACTGTACTCTATCACTCACACTATGAAGTTGTGAAAGGAAATCCAGATTGTGCTTTTAATAATATGGTTCATAAAATTAGAAAAAAATGTCAATAATTTTTATAGTTGTTAATTGCTGCAACATTAGAAAAAAGCAATGTTCAATTATTTTATTGACTAATTATTTTGTCATGCTTGAACATATCAAAAGCACTGCAGATACCAGAAAGTCCATGAAAAGTGATATAAGGAAAAGTGTATTCTATCACATGTTCACCATGTTCCATACTTACACAATCTGTTAAAACATGGCAAACTCTCCATACAGCCAGTGCAAACCATAGTCATCAATTGATTCACATAGGCTTGTGCATAAAATCCCTACCTAATACCTGACTACTCATCCATTATCCCCAGATTAGATTCTAGCATGTGGTATTCATCAATGAGAAGCCTTGGATCTGAGAGCATTTTTATATATATATGAAAAACAAAAAACACAAGTTAAAAACTTGCATATGCTTGTATTTATGACTATAGATGGCGTTATACCAAAAACACCTTCAAGCGTTTGTTTACATAAACGTCAGAGCGAGTATTTCACTATCTCTAACTTAATTTCCACCTTCATATCATGATTTCAAGCTATTTGCTATCATCAGTGAAGGACAGGATTAAGAAACTAGATCTAAAACACAAACTCTGAGCATTTAAGAAACAGTTTCTATTCAGCTTGCAAGCGTGAATCTTTTAGACACGTAATGTCTTCAAACTCAGCATCACATGCCAGATAGCTACATGGGTCTGATATCAGTTCAGCATCACCACATAGTAGAAGTCTCTGCAATATATATCATTGCAAGAAAGACCTCAAAGGTACATTTATGAAAAACAAAAAACACAAGTTAAAAACTTGCATATGCTTGTATTTATGACTATAGATGGCGTTATACCAAAAACACCTTCAAGCGTTTGTTTACATAAACGTCAGAGCGAGTATTTCACTATCTCTAACTTAATTTCCACCTTCATATCATGATTTCAAGCTATTTGCTATCGTCAGTGAAGGACAGGATTAAGAAACTAGATCTAAAACACAAACTCTGAGCGTATGCAAGCGTATGCAAGTTTTTAACTTGGGTTTTTTGTTTTTCATAAATGTACATTTGAGGTCTTTTTTGCAATGATATATATTGCAGAGACTTCTACTATGTGGTGATGCTGAACTGATATCAGACCCATGTAGCTATCTGGCATGCGATGCTGAGTTTGAAGACATTACGTGTCTAAAAGATTCACGGTTGCAAGCTGAATAGAAACTGTTTCTTAAACGCTCAGAGTTTGTGTTTTAGATCTAGTTTCTTAATCCTGTCCTTCACTGACAATTGCAAATAGCTTGAAATCATGATATGAAGGTGGAAATTAAGTTAGAGATAGTGAAATACTCGCTCTGATGTTTATGTAAACAAACGCTTGAAGGTGTTTTTGGTATAACGCCATCTATAGTCATATATATATATATTAAACTGGGTTCATATCTATATGACTGTACACGTGAATGATATTGGATTGAAAACATCTGTTTTTATCTTGGACATATAGATTTTATAGTTAATTAAAAATGTAGAAGATGGTTGCTGGAGAGTTGCATTAGATCCTTGTTGCCTTCTTACAATCATTTTTAAATATATATTTTAATCATATCTTACTTGCTTCCTCAAGTGTCACATACTATGAAATATATTTAAAAAATCATCTAATTAAGTTTTTTCAAAACAATGCCTCATCAATTAATAATCATAGTGATGCCATTTAAATATTGGCACATCATGACCAATCCTACACTTTAAGAATAATGTGATTGAAAATAGTTTTTTTGCAGTCATCATATTTTGGTACAAATAACTCTTTAGTTCTTATGAATCCAAATTATTCCAAGTACCCACACCAATAATGAGTTTTTAAATAGATGTAACCATTTAGTTGCAATCATTAACTTAATCTGTGACACTGTGAGATACCGTGTATATACTTGGAAAAAACTAATATTCCTACTAATACTCACAATAAGGGATTGCTTTATAACTAATAACAAAGAATCTCACTCCAAAATGTGCCAGCAGTGAGCAAGTCATTTCCAATTAGGATCACACATGGCACATTAAATATTTAAGGTGCAGTGAGGAATCACAGCCAGATATTAAAACAAATATATTGCAATAAATGGATATGTTTATTTAAAAGTTATTTTCAAATACTTTATGATATGTACTTCTTGAGAAAGACCATAACATATAGTTGAATTAGGGAGGACAAAAAATGTAAAAGTGTATATGAATGCAATAATAAACCAGGTCTTCAGTTTTTGATACAAAATTAATTAATGGATAGTTGTTGTTGTTTTTTTGTAAAAAAAAAAAAAAAAGAATCACAATATACATTGTATAATTTTAATTTTTATGCTCTCTTAGTTTATGAATGTAAAAAAAAAATTAAACCATAATAAAACATAGCTTTATTTTAAGGAGAAACTAACTTGTTAAGTTATGATAATAATAATAATTCACAAGTCGTCCTTCACTAGAATCATTTAATAAATAATGTCTATTTTCTTGTAATTAGACAAAAAGTTTACAAGTTAATCAAATTTTACATTGTTATATAATAAGTAAATCAATTATTGACACTCAAAAGAGATGAAACTTTATATTAGTGAAAATGTTCTTAAATTGTCAATTAAGTCAGCTTACAGCTTCAAATAACATTTAAGATTAAATTTCTAATAATTTTAATTAGCTTATAAATAAATGGCAGATATTAAATAAGAAACAATGAGAATGTAATATTTTATGGCTAAATTAATTCCGATGTACAAACGACAATGGTTCACAAGTCAGATCCCAAAAGTTTTAATTTAACAAATTTATAAATAGCACAATCTTTTATCCATTGATGCTAATTTATTACTTGCATATCCCCCACGGTGTGGCGCAGTTGGTAAAGCGTCCGACTTGGGGTCTACCAGTAGATTTCGGTGCTCTAAGTTTTTGCCATATGTGGTTTTTTTTTTTATTACTTAGATAAAAAAAAATGATTCACTTTTATTCAAATACCACATTGTTATGCAACAAATAAATCAATCAATGAAACTTTAAAAAAGTGAAACATTATGTAAACATATTTAACAACAATCTATTAGGATTTAAATATTAAAATCATTTGATTAATACTTAATAATAATAAGGTCATGGCTATTTTAAAGTCATAATTGATTTATTTATTCTATAACAACATGGTGAGTGGATAAAAGTATTATTTACAAATTAGTTAAAATGATAATATTGAGGTCTGACTTTCGAATTATTGCTATGCTTTGTGCATTGAGGTAGTTTTTTTTATAAATTATATTTTCCCCTTTGCATATTAGCACCCATAGTTTATTTACAGGCTTATTAAAATTTCTTAGAATTTAAATCATAATTTTTATATAGAAACTGTCAACATGGGTCATTTTCAACCATTATCATTCCACTTCAGGATGGAATGCTCTCCAAGTTTAATACAATTTTTTCAAATCTCTAACCTCTCTTCTGTTTATCACACAAGCAAACTTATTTTATCCAACTATCTCACATCTGGTCTTTTTATAGGTCTTTGAGAATCATATGAGATCCAGTTTATGATTTCAGCAGTCCATCTATTATCATGTCTACTTGCAATAACTTCAGCCCAGCTCAGTCTCTTAATTTTTCCAAAGATACCTGTGATATCTGTTTATTCTCTCATTCATGTATTTCATTTTCGATCTCTTCTTGTTACTTCTAACCTAGACTTTCCTATACTTTGTTGTGCTTTGAAGTTTTTGACTGCTTTTTTCTTAAGTGTATATAATCTCAGATTAATAAGTAAAAATTGATGAAACATTCATTTAAAATCTTTCATTTCAAACAGGATAGACATATTTTCTTTAATTATTAAGTTATTTTTACCAAAAGCAAGTTAAAGCAGTTGAAGTTAGGAGATTTAAAGTTCTGAAAAAGATTGCTGGGGCAATCAAAACTGTAAACTATAAAAGAGGGTGGTAAATAAAGCATTGTGCAACAGTAGTAAAGTGTGTGGATGATTTAGTATAATATGATACAAATTTAATTTTATGATCAATTTTCATCCATTATATTTCTATCTGTATTACTAAACTGAAAAAAGGTATTTATATCACTAAACATCACATGATCACAATTTCCTATGCTCACACAAGCTGTTAAAACAATGACAAACTTTTCATACAATAGGTGAACCCAGTGCACAGTAATTAATAAGATGCAAGAAAATTTGTGTACAAAATCCCCATCTAATGCCTGTCCATTCAATATCTGACTTGTTTCTAGCAGGTGATTTATATCAGTGAGAAGCCTTGGATTATATGTTAGAATTCAATGTGACCTCTTAGCCACTTTTTATATTTTTAGTTAACTGTATGAAAACTGATAACCCAAACTCATTTTTTGTATAGTCATATAGATCTTAACCCAGTTCAATCTCTATACCTTTTGATGAAAGCCACAAGCTAGAAAATACTCGGGGAATTTTAAATGAGTTGAAGATGCAAGATAGAAATTTTATGCACAAATCTTCTTGCATCAATTTATTATTGTGGATTGTGCTAGGTGGCACTATTTTAGGGAGGGTTTCTCACTGTTTTAACAGTTTGTATAAGCATAGGAAATGCTGATCATATGATGTTTGGTAGTCTAACATCATTTCTGCCCATAGGATGATGGTGGCTATAGTTATTAAAGAACCAAAGATACCAAAATGAATAGATATTGAACTGGGTTTAGGTCTATATGACAACCTAAGCAAATAAGCTTGAATTGAAGACATTTATTTTTGTTTTGGGCTGATAGTAATATAGTTAACTAAAAAGATAAAATGTACCTGCTGAAAAAATGCTTTGGGTCCTAAGATCTAGGTGTGATGTTCTTAGATCCAAAGTTCCTCACTAATGAAAGCTACAAGTTAGAAACTAGTCTGGGAATATTGGATGAGTAGGCACTAAATAGAAATTTTTCACACAAATCTTCATGCATCCATTGGTTAATCAGGCTTGCACTAAGTGACACTACTGTATGGAGAATTTGTTATTGTTTTAAAAGTGTCTATAATTGTTAACTTCTTCTAATTTATCATTACCAATTTTTATTTTTTGTTTTAAACTGTCTTACTTTCATTGTGTTTTGAAGGTTTGTGATAATAGTGTTTTATTTCTATTTATATATTGCATTATTTCCATAATCTGATATGAGTATTGAATGTCTTTAAAAAAATCAACTTTATTTAAATATTCCAAGTACATTCAACTGTTTATAATATTCTTCCCTCTTCTTCAGGTCTTGCTGACCTAACCAGTAACAGTACTTTCATGGGAATCAAACTGGGACCTTTAGATTTTTAAGTATTGAAATTTGAGAAGTATTATTCTTCCTTCTTCTTCAGGAATTTCTGACCTGACCAGTAATAGTACTAGCATGAGAATTGAACCTAGACCTTTACATTCTTGAGTATTGACTTTTAAGGTAATGCTCTAATTAACTGAGCAATCATACCAAAGGCAACAGTCAGTAGAAATTTCATATATTTATCTATAAGATTCCTTCTGATTTCTGCACTTTCTCCAAAGAGCAATGTTGATTAGTGGTTTCCATACATTATGTATTGTGACACTAGGTTGGTTTATGGGATTGTTTGCCATTGTCATCTTGGAATTTAAATCTTAATTATTTGTAAATATATGTTGGTTTTATTAATATTTTTAAAAGATCATTGTTAATATAAAATTTTATCTTTCATTCCATAATTGGCTTTTTTTATGAAATCTCAATAGGGAGTGGATAAAAATGGGCTAATAATTGGCACTATTAGAAGAAGTGTGGGGTTATTTACAAGTTTGTTAACATTATTATTTCTGACTTGTCAAGTATTCCTACCATTTGAACATCATTAGTTTTTCCATAAAAATGATATATTCTCAATACTACACCTTTTTATTCAGAGTCTTAATAAAATTAATAGAATGTATATTATTGTCCTGACTCATCAGAAACTTACTTTCAAATAATGGGTGGATCCAGATTACAATGTTATCAAAATGAGATTGAACAAACAATACAGTGGACCAATGAAATAACATTAAAATTAAAAAAAATGCTTATAGCATAAACAGGCCAATTGGAAAGCAAAGTCAGTAAGTCTGACTGATTTTAATAAGAAATGGGATTCATACTTTGGTGTATTTGAGAAGTTAACTCAGACAAAATTAAACAAGAAGTTAGTTAACAGTAACCACATTATCAATTATATGCTACATTGCAGTGAGACTTCATCAAAATTAGATTAGGAGTTATTAACATCATTGTCTCAGCACATGAGGCAAGGCAAGCCTACAAAATCCTGGAAGTGAGTCAGCATTTCTTGCCAAATATTAAAGTGTATCAATAGCAACTATTCACAGTATACCAAATGTAACAGAGATGATTATCTGTATTACTAATAATGTATATATTAAATAGTTCCAACTCTTCCCATACAGTAGTGCTACCCAGTGCATGACATAGTAATCAGTGGATTCTAGAAGGTTTGTGGATCAAAATTCCTATAAAATGTCTACTCATCTAATATTCTCAGAGTAGTTTCAGGCATATGATCTTTATTAGTGAAGATCCTTGAATTTGAGAGCACTGCATCTAAATATTTGCATCTAATGCAATCCTCCAGCAACTACTATTTGCCTTTTTTGTTAACTATAAAGCTATGAGGCCAAAAAACACAATTATGTTATTAATCCACAAGCTCATCCATTTAGATGTGAACCCAGTTCAGTATCTATACATTTTAGTGTCTTTGGTTTTTAATAAATATAGTTTTCTGTATGGCTGGACATGTGAATGAGTTTGGATTAAAAATATTATGGACTTTTTATTGGAATTCATAGCTTTATAAAAGTAAAAGTGGCTGGTGGAGTTCTGCATTAGATACAAAGAAATAGGTATAGTACAGTCAGATTCAAGGATTTTCATTGATGAAGGCTATAAGCCAAAGACTATTAGAGATAATGAAGGAGTAGGAACTAATTAAGGATTTTGATGCACAATTCTTCTAGCATCCATTGATTACTATGGCTTTCACTGGTGGCACTACTATGTGAAAAATTTACTATTGTTTTAACAGACTTGTGCAAGCATGAGAAAGCATAATGATGTGATGTTTAATTGAATATATTTTAAGCTATTTTAAATACTTTTAATATTTAGCAATTAGTTAATGAGTTGTGTGGTATTATTATATGACTGAACATTATTCAGACCATATTATATATAAATATAACATATTTATATATTCATAGTATTATTTCCAGAGCTTCTGTGCAATAAAAATATAATAACTAAATAGCTGATGTTTCAGTACAATAACAAATATTTTCCTCAGATCTTTTTTCTCAAAGGATAAGAAATATGTGTGGTGAGATTTAAAATCGTACTTTCTTCCTATTTTCTGCTCATTCTTAAATTCTGTTGAAAAT
Source organism: Epiperipatus broadwayi (assembly GCA_028023455.1). NCBI lineage: Eukaryota > Metazoa > Onychophora > Udeonychophora > Euonychophora > Peripatidae > Epiperipatus > Epiperipatus broadwayi. The sequence goes on from JAQFVV010006777.1 coordinate 253,374, forward strand.
ACTTGTCATTGTACTGAAACTTACCTATTTCGTTATTATATTTTTATTACACAGAAGCTCCAGGAAATAATAATATGAAATTATCCGTGAGAATATTAAAACTCACATATATATTCAAATCAAAAGGATATTCTTTTGGATCTATTGTTTGAAGATCAGATTTTATATTTATTCAAAAGACAATTGCTGAACTGCAGAGGAATATTTTCATATATATATAAATTATTTAATTGTCTTACAGAGGGTAATCTTTTCTTGTATTATGTTTTACCCATAATGCAAGAGTTTAAGCCATATTTAAAATTTTCAGTATCAAGAATTAGAGTTGGATAAGGTAGATTTATATATATATGAGAAATTTTCATTTTTATCTCATTTGTATTCTTTATCACTAATCAATTATTGCTTATTTAATTATAATAATTGATGATATTGTATTTTTTTCAAATTAGAAATATATTTAGACACAAATCAATTTGATTGTCACTTACAATTTATTTAGATAATCATAAAGGGAAAAAAATACGTGAATTAAATATTCATGCTGTCATTATTAAAAACTTATCTAATTAATTTATTAATCGATTAGAAACACTTCGAAGGAGTCATTCTTAACAAACTAGGAAGAACTTAGAAATGTCTTGATTCATTTATTAATCAATGTAGACAAAAATATCAAGAAAAAAAAAAGTAACGTTTTATAATAAATGAAGATGATATCTTTAACATCCTTGATGTTAAAAACAAACAAACATTCATAATTTGGTTTACTAAAATAATGAAATTATAATAAAAAAATATGGGATTGGACAAAATATTAGAAATGTTCTTTATGTCATCCCTATAAGTTTGACCTTGCTAGGAAGTAATGAAAATAACGGCAGTATCTTAATTTGCTGAGAGTATTTTAAGAAAATAGTGTAGAGCCAGTTAAAAGTTGGCCGTTTTTATAAACAAGTGAAAGACTTGTTGGATTGTTTCTATCATTTAATATTAATTGTTAAATGTTATTAGAAGTATTCAAACTTTATTTCAAAATTTCAAATACATTCTAGTAATAATAATTCACCAGTTAGTACACAATATAACAATTCGAATGATATTATTTTTCTCCCTTCTTCGTGTTGATGATTTGTTCCCTATCAGTACTAATGCATGGATATGGTCGATATTCTATTGCAATGCAAATGGGTTTGATGTAAATGTCATGGCTTGATTGACGAATATAGGATTAGATGATGATCATGTGACAGCATGTATTATAAGTGAAATAGTTATAATTTATGCTTTTCTTTGTTACTTTATATATTTATCCTTGGAAATGCTCTCCAAAATTATTCTATCAGTTAGAATGACCTTTTATGGATGTGAAACATGGTTTAAAATTGCTATGATTTAGATAGTCATTTTAGTGTATTATCTTATGTAACTATGACTCTGTCTTAAGTGACATAAGTTTGACTTTATTAAAACATTATGAAGCAAGCACTATCTTCTTGCAAGTTGATGATATTCATTTTCAAAAAGTTTATGGTGCGATATATAGATTTTATAAAATGTGAGATGACGTATCATATTTCCCATATTTTCCTCAATTATATGACTTAAATATTATTGAATATGTAAGGGAAATTTAAATAATTTATTTAAATATTATGAAACATTATTTTATATAGAATGCAAAAATTGTGTGTAAATTCTGGACCATATTGGTAATGTTATTATAGACATTGCTATTGCTTTAACTACCATCTATTACTATTAAAAATCATTTATGTTCACTCCCCCCCCCCCTTTAAAAAAACAAACCCGTCGAGGCCAGTCGGAGCATTTGCATAAACAAACAAAACAAATAAATTTACTCTTAAAAAATTAACTGTATTAAAAATATAATTTGAAAATAAATTCCATTTTTATATTTTTCCCCTGACAAAAATTTTCAACAATCTTCTTTTTGAAATTTATCATTTATGAAATTATATTTTTTCAATTGATAATCATAAACCTGATATTTTTTAATTTTATTTATTTATTTCTGATTAATAATAATGTCTGGAGTAATACCATTTGTATTTTTTATATCTATTTTTTCATGTAACAATAATTGAGAAAATATAATTCTTTTTATATGTTCAACAATTACAGTCTTCTTATTTCAGCCTTACATAACTAATAAATAAATAATTGCATGTTATTTTAACAGAATAGAATAAGATTTACCAAAAATATTTTACACTCACCATAATCACACACCGGTTATAAAAGTTTTATATCTCACAGAAATAATGCATAAACCCATACAGCTTATCTGTAATGACATTGCTCAATTATTATGCATAGGGACAAGTATAAATGAATATAGGCAGTGAGCCTAGTTCCAGCTTACCGAACATGATAATTCCGACAACTGCGTTTAGATCGCACTTTATGCTTTTAATCTAAAGCATTAATCAAAACGATATCAATTATTATATATTCGATCAATATTAAAATGTAAACTGTAGACTTTTATCGTTACATTGCACTTATACAATCGTATGAGCAGTTGTTATTATAAATAAACACAAACCAAATTTACATATTTGCAGGGTATCAAGTATGCCAGACTAAAAAGTAATACCTAGTTTTTAGCATGACATATAGAAGTTGATGTTATATTTACAATCACATTGATCAAAACATATTTAAAATACGGGTACTATAAAATGGATTGATTTACAATTTTCCACAAATCAAAGAAGCAACACTGTTATAGCAGTCGATTTTATTTAATTAAAATGTACATTATGTTTTAGCCAGAAGATAAAATCACTTTACAAAGAAGCAGCCACACAATACAAAAGTGTGTGGAAATCCTCCTATGTGTGTACATCATTCATTGCAATTTTATTGGGAAAAATTAGTGAACTTGAATAGGAATATACACACATTTTCCAACAAACTCCAATATAAACTCATAACAACTTTATATATCAAGAATTATTTAAAAAATCATGCAATATCTGATAAACATTGGTAAGAGATACTGATATCAAATCAGATTAATGTATTGTCCTGTTATAATTTGTAAAAAGCAATTAGTTATGGTAAGTAAAGATAAATTAGAAAATACATTATTATGCGATATCAGTTTTAATATAAAACCACATTTCAATGCAATGCCCTTTTATTAATTAAATGCGTTGAATTAACTCTGATACAAAAATTTTTTTCACTTCAAACTATCATCACAATGTAGGACTTGTTTATTAAGAAGCACTAATAATTAATTAAAGCAGTTATCTTTGACATTTCTTTGGTGTTAAACATCTTTATATTTATTCTAATACATTAAAAATGTTAGCATCTACATTGCATTACTTTGAATTAATGCAGGCATACAAATAGCTAGGTTTCTTTACACAGCTTTAAAAAAATTAATCATTTAATTAGCCCATTCATTTTTTATATAATTAAATAGAAAGATTTGAACTTAGGAATTTTCAGTCTATACTCATCCTCCATTTTATCTTAAACAACTGACACACGTGATCACATACATGCAAAAAGATTGATAATTTCCAATATACATATTTCATGTGAAACCAGCAATCATCAGTCGGGGCAGATCATAATCTCCCACACATATATACAATAAATGCTGGACTATACTAAGATACAAATTCCTTAAACTCAGGCTTCAATATTTTCATTCTTCCAACTATTCAACTATCCATTTCATTGAAAAGCCAACCCATGGAATACTTCAAGTCTTTGTTGAAAGAATGAGGAGATTGAAGCCTGTCCATTAAAGTTTAAGAAATTGCTATTTTAATAAAAGCTGAGAAATGATCTTATATATGTGTGGAAGATAATAATTTGGCCCAACTGATGAATGGTGGTTCTGTGTGAAATACGTATATTGAGGATCATTTATCTTTTTTACATGTGTGTGGTTATGGGTGTTGGTTGTATGAGATGTAGTGGAGGACAAATATAGACTGAAAATCCTAAGTTCAAACTCTACTATTTAATCATTTAATGAAAAACGTTCAATAGGGAAATAATAGCATCTATATTCCGGACCAATAAATAACAGAATCTATATTTTAGTCAATGCAGCAATGAATGTTTTTATTAATTAAATAATGTTTTGAATTAACATAATTTATTAAAGTCAGAGTACGATACTTCTTGAATTTCTTTAATTTTAAACAGCTTCATATTTATTTGAGAGTGAATGCTGATATTTCACAGCATATGTTTAAAGTTTGGTGGACAAACACTTGCAGATAAGAATGTAGATTAGAGATTACAATTAGATATGGTATTTTAATATTGCAGAAAGAAAATCTCAGCAGTTGAACTTAAAAGACTATCTTAAAATATCAAACAGAAAATGGACCAGCATATTGTATACATGGACATATTAATATTTCATATATTGTTTCATATAATCATGCAAAATTTGCTTCTAGAGTGATTTTCTTATCTTTTTAAGATTGGTGGCTATACGTATTTAATTTATTAGAAAAATGTATAGTTTTCAAAAATGCTGATTGTAAAAAAGAACAAAAAAGACAAATTATGATATGATTGGATTCTATAACGATCGTAATAGATGTGATATTGAGGAACGTAATGTTAGTCACGTCATATTTAATGTTATGACTAGAAATCAACATCAACTTTACAGAATATATAATTAATAAATACAAACTACTGCTCTTTGCAAAAGTTCAGACTTTCTGTACTTGTCAATAAATATTTTTGTTCTTATAACAACCACAAGTATGGTGTGTTAGTCACTTTACAATAAATGTTGATGCTAATAAAAAACATTGTTGCCAAAACATATCTTTTTCTTCCATTCCACTACACATAAGTTCTAATCAGAGGCAATACTTAAGAAATTGTAAATAGGTTTATGGTTATCATTTCTTGAATATCTAATTGACAATAGAGTTGGTTATAAGGTCTTCTTGAATTAAAACAAACAATTTAAATAGAATTATTTCTCAAGAGTTCATTAGAAGTTCAAATATCAAAAGTGCTGGCAGTATAATTGATCCAAAGTTCAAAAACTCCAAAGCTTGACACTCAACTATTACACTTAACCATACAGACCAACTGAATAGTTATTATGATGAGTTATGAAGCAAGAATGACATTATACTAAAATTGTACACTTTACAATTTTAATAATTAATACTATTTAATTTTACAAGGTGCACATTTTGAGGGAAATAAATGTATATTTGTTTGGGAATCAATGAAAAAGTTATCTCTTATTAATTCTTTGATTTAGCTATAGGACTGTCTGTCAAATACTATTTGCAGCATCTGCATTGCAAAACGCTATTGGTAAAATATCTTCCAATTGATTGCAGTTGTGATATTTCTGGCACTCAAATTTTTATGAACTCTAGAACAACCAAATCATTTGATTACTTGTTTTACAACTTACAGCTATCAAACCTGCTTTTCAGCAGATATTTACATATAATTTATAAAAAGATGTTAGGTAATAAGCAGATACTTCTGAGAGTGCATGCACTTTTGAGTTCCTTAAAGCATCTTTTATGGTGTTGAAAAATTCCTGCCTTTATTATTGTCTTTTTTCTCTTCTTATTTGTGTAAGTATAATAATTGAAATATTGGATTTTTTTATATCCACACACATATACAACTTCACAGAATAATGGTTAATACTCCTGCCTACCATGTCTGAAATCTGATATTAATGTTTGAAATAAAAAGATGTTGAAAGTTTTTGAGGTGACAAGCTAACATTTATTTTAGGTGGTTAGCAGTTAGTTACCCAATTAGTGGTTTAAAAATTGATCTCTAATTGATATTAAATATAGGATAGAAATCCTAGATTAATCTTATTTTGTCAGAATAGTAGTGATGAGATGATGATAAAATGTATTAAAAACATCATTGTGCTGAGAGTAGAGGTGTTATTATTTTATGGACTCCAAGCTTATAATTTATTTTTAAATATTCTTTTTTCTCAACCTCTCAATTGATAAGATATAATTTCTTTTTTTTGTTCTGCAACAATTATAGAAAAATGAATTCTAACAGCTGTTGAAAACTGACATCTACTTTTTATTTTTTTATCAGCAAACTATTTTGCCACTAAGCCAACTACAATAATAACTTTTCCCATTCTGAGTCTGAACTTGCAACATTATATATATATAATTATAATAAAAATAATAAATTTAAATGTAACAAACTATTATAAACAATCCTTAAATCAGCAGAAGTACTTTGGTTAATTTCTTAAACCTGCCTCAACTGCCATTAAATTCCAAAAACAAAAAGCGGAAGCAAACGTCATCAATTCAAATTTCATGAATCTCGTATTTTAATGTTAGCAGCTTGTCTATTTATTAAATGCATTTTATTCCTGTTTATAAAAATTGCCTCCTTAATTTTTCTTTTATTGTGGTTTCTCTCTTCATGAAGAATTTTCACATTTTCAAAATCAAATTTAAACTTATAATTACATGTTTTTTCATGATCAAAGAAAACTGAAGGAGACAACATTAAATCACCATTATTTTTACTTTTTACACACTTATATAACAATTCATGCTCCCTCAATCTCTTCTCAATACTGCTCCTAGATTCACCTATATATGATAGCATACAATCACAAAAAATTTGATATATGACATTACTTTTCTGCTTGATAGATATGACATCCTGAGAATTATTGACCAATTTATTAATATTGTGTGGAACATAGAATAAAACATTAAACACATTCTTATATATATCCTTAAAAAAATTTCACTTGTGGATTTGAAATAAATGGAATAGATATCCATTGTTTACTATTAATCTTCATTTCCTTTAAACCATTATAACTTTTAAATAAGCTTTTACAAGACTTTTTAGGATTTGGGGAAAATATATTGCTTCATCATTTGACTTTGTAAATAGTATTAAAAATTTGGTGATTAATGAGAATATTATTGCTTCATTGGATGTTACAGAAATGAATGGATCTATTGACAGAATGAATTTCATAAAAATAATTGAACATACATTAAAAGGTAAATGTATTTGTAAATATATGATAAAGTTTATTGTTGATTCTTTAAAAAAATTTAATGATAACATTGTTGCTTCTTTTGAAGGCCAATACTATAAAATGTCTAAAGGTTGGCCTATGGGTCTGCCTGTAGTTGCACAAGTTTGCAATTTTGTTTTATCTACATATGAGAGTAGTATTTTAAATGTGTGTACTTTTGGAGATATTAAAATTTACAAAAGATATGTGGATGTTTTTATTTGTGGAAATACTAATACTGTAAATTTGCTTGGAGAGGAATTAAATAAGTTGAATGGCTTGAAATGGATTATTGAAAAGGAACAGGACAAAAATATTAAATACTTAGATTTAACTATTGCAAGAGATAACAGTATAAAAATATATAAATTGTAAGTCAAAAGTACCAATTATGCATAAAATAGCAAATTTAGATCTTTTTTGTTTCATAATGAAAAATTATGTCATTACCAAAGTGATAAACTGAAAAATATTGAGATATTTTCCAAGAAATTGCTTGATGTTGGTTATAAAATGGAACAAATAAGCAATACTTTATGTCAATTTAAAAAAAGTTATAATGGTTTAAAGAAAATGAAGAGTAATAGTAAACAATGGATATCTATTCCATTTATTTCAAATCCACAAGTGAAATTTTTTAAGGATATATATATAAGAATGTGTTTAATGTTTCATTCTATGTTTCAAAAAATATTAATAAATTAGTCAATAATTGTAAGGATGGCATACCTGTCAAGCAGAAAAGTAATGTCATATATCATTGTTTTTGTGATTTTATGCTATCATATATAGGTGAAGCTAAGTGCAGTACTGAGAAGAGATTGAGGGAGCATGAATTGTTATATAAGCAAGTAAAAAGTAAAAAAATAATGGTGATTTAATGTCTCCTTCAATTTTCTTTGATCATGAAAAAACATGTAAATATAAATTTAAATTTGATTTTGAAAATGTAAAAATTTTTCATAAAGAGAGAAACTAAAATAAAAGAAAAATTAAGGAGGCAATTTTTATAAATAGGAATAAAATGCATTTAATAAATAGACAAGCTGCTAATATTAAAATATGAGATTCATGGGATTTGAATTGAAGATGTTTGCTTTCGCTTTGTTTTTTTTTTTTGCATTTAATGGCAGTTGAGGCAGGTTTAAGAACTCAACCGAAAGCACTTCTGTGGATTTAAGGATTGTTTATAATAGTTTGTTAACATTAAATTTATTATTTTTATTATAATTACAATTTTGTTTTAATTAGCAGACATTTTATATATATACTTCTCATACTATGATTTCAAATGACTCTAAATGTTGATGAAAGAAACTAGAATTGAATGAGTCTATGTACTCTTGGAGCTCTGATGTTTGTCATTATTGTTGGTAATTCAAAATAAAAATAATTTATTAGCCAGATGGAATTTGGCACTTAAGAGTTCTTAAATTCATAATCAATTATGCAAGGCTGGAGACAAAATCTCATTTTTAACCTCTGGATGTAATAACTACTCATAGCTTGAAAATATATGTAAACAAAGTCTGACCTGATTGATAAATTAATTTCACTCTGAATTACCAACAATGTCCACAAAGATACAGCAGAGCTCCAAGAATAGGTGGATTAATTCTATTTTTGGTTTTTTGTTCAATATTTAATGTGATTTTAGAGTGTTTTTAATTCATAGCCTGTATAAGATGATTTACACCTTTTGTATACATATCATCATCATCAACCATTATCAATCCACTGCAGGATGAAGGTCTCTCCAAGTTCAATCCATCTTCTCTGATCTTTAGCTTCTCTTCTCCACATCACCCCTGCACACTTTATCATCTCATCCATCCATCTCACATGTGGTCTCTTTCTGGGTCTTTTACAATCTCTTGGAATCCCGTTTAAGACTTCAATTGTCCATCTATTATCATCTCTTCTAACTATATGTCCAGCCCAACTCCACTTCACTCTTTTAATTTTTTCAATGAGGTCAGTAACACCTGTTTGTTCTCTTACCCATACATTGCATTTTCGATCTCTTCTTGTTACTCCCAGAAATGCATCTTTCCATACTTCTTTGAGTGGTATGAAGTCTCTGTATTGCTCTTCTATTAAATGTCCATGTCTCAGATCTATAAGCAAGAACTGGCAAAACACATATACATATACATTAAGCTATGTTTAACTAAAAGTTTAAATATTCAACATAATAGTAAAGTAATTTAGTTCTTAAAAGACAAGTGGTTTTTTTATTCAAATATTTTTATTCCAAAAAAGATGCAATAATTAATAGTAATTTTAGTAAATCATTATTTAACAACAATTTAAAATTGATTTGTATATATCGAACAGGGACAAAAGCATCCCTGTATTCAATGAAATGAGTGATTCCATAGAAAAATTCACTAACACTTTCAAAAGCTTTAATTAAAAGTCAATTTAAAAAATTCACTTTCAATTTTTTTTTACCAACAGTTGAATTGTTTTTATATACAGCAAAGAAGGAATTTGACTAACACATTCTTGGTTGATTATAAGAAGTTCAAATAATGCTAAGATCTAATTTACAGTTAAAACTTTTAAGAATGTTAAAATCATTTGAAAGATAAAAATATATTGATAATGTATTCTCTGATTTATAGATAAGGGAGTTTCAGTTTTTCTAGATGTGTGCAATATATTATGACAGGGTGTATTTAATATTTGACTAAATTCAATTTTTTTGTATATTTTAAATAGGAAGATAGAATGGGTTAGAATAAACAAAAGAGAGGGGCATAAAATGTGTGGGCTTTTGTATTGTGTTTGAAACGCATGTATGTATATTGCTGTATGGATGAATAAAAGGACTCACTAAACAATAAAACAAATTTTATTTTCAAGATGGAAGTTGCTGTGTTTTATAATAAAAAGGAGATATTAAATATATAAAAAAATTAAAACTGCATAGATCATTATCTAAAAAAAAATGCTAAGAAAAAAACAAACAATGAGTGGTCAAAATAGATTGTAGGTGTTCAATAGAATTTCCTTGACCTCAGTAAAGGAAAAAAAGAGTTAAAAGCATTTGCTTTTGTTTTTAGAGAGAAAACAGATCTAAAATAACATGTGGTTTTTAAAAAAGAACAATATAAAAAGAAATATTGAAATGAATTAAAAGAATTCTGTCTATAACTTTTGTAGATGTCATTTTAACTCTTTGAACGCCTCCGACGAGGCTCCTCGTTGACATCTGACATCACTCTAACTCAGCCAGTTTTTATACGAAAATATTCGTTAAACACGTATTGAATTCGTTTTTAAAAGTTCTGTAAGATGGTGCCATCTTCCGATTTATTTTACAAGTAAAAAATAAAAAAAAACGCATTTAAACCTAAACAAAGAAGGAACATTATTTGTGATTGGTTCTTAGCATGCTCTCAGCCGAAAAAGACATTCTGATTGGCTGGAAAGAACAAAGAAACTGCCTGATCAAAGAAAATAAAGAAAAACGCTGAGATTTTCATTTCGAATACGATTTAAATTATTATTAAATGATATTTATGGAAATTAAAAATTATTTTCAGAGAGAATAATAAAAAAACAAAATTATTTTCGAAAAATATTGAAGATTTTAGTACAAATATTGAAGTTGTAGTAAAAAGAAATATTTACTTTTCTATAACGTAAAAGTCGATCTTTTTGTTTATATTATAGCTTTTATGTTGCCAAAATTGAATATTTTAGAATAAAAAAATAGCAATTTATTTTTGAAAGAACTTTCGTTCTCTTCACAACTTGAAAAATTAATAATATACTTTTTATAAACGTATCTGAGTTGAATTTAATATTATAGGCGAATATGTTTTAACAATAGGCTTTGTCTTCAGTTTGTGAGTTGGCCAATTACAAGCTTTGATTTTTACCTCATACAACCAATGATTTAATTAGCGGTTTAAGGGTTAAAAGAGAAATCATTTTTATATATGTCAGGGTTCAAGTTATTTGATTTCTACGATGGAGATTTGAAACTTATTGAATCAACAAATATAATCATCAGAACATGCTGGGGTAAGAATTTAAGCATGCTGGGCTCTGTGATCCACCCTGTGAAGATATGTCAGATGATACAGTATAAAATAAATGTCTACCTTGGAAGGAAGCCACTCTTAAACCTTTAAATTAAACTTGTTTTCAATGAACATTACTCCTAGATTAAGGAATCAATCAAACTAAACCCATCAAAAATTATCTATCTATATGGCCATATTGTCGAGCAAACTAGTGATATTACTCTTATATATATGTCATTGTCGCTGGAAAAAATCCAGGTAATATGAATATTTTCTCACCTATATTTAATTCTCGAATATTAGTGTCTTTTTATAATAATGCATAGTGACTCTCCCTTATTGAAAATCTAAATAATTCTTTTTGGCATTACAAAGTACTATTTCTATGTTTGAATGGACTGGATGCTGCATTACATTATTTTATTTGCTGATTTTTGTTTTATCTATGCTGTATGTGTGCATGCATGTGTTCCTTTAAAATATATGAGCACAAATTTATAATATTATATTCTGTGATTTCCATATTTTGATGAATATTAAGTATCTTTTAAGTGAAAACATATATGATTATTGATTTCTTTATTTCAGGTTTTATGAAAAGATCGAGAGGTAGATTTGTGTTAGTGTAGAAGAGAGGTAATTTGATTAAGCCTATATTTGCATATTTCTGTATCTCATATATTTCCCACAGTTGATAACCACCCACCCTGAGTGAGTGAGTTAGCTAGTGGTAGAGTTTCTATTTATCCAGTATTGATACTTCATGTCTTCCAGCATAATTTTTATTTACATACAAATAAGATTGGCGGTTGGAGTCAGAAAGTGACATTCATAAATATGCTGGGCAAGCAATAGGAGTAAAGTTTTCGAATTGCTTTCAAATAAATATTAAGTTAGTGCAATACATAAATAAATTGCATTTGTTTACTACTAATTAGTTTAGTTATTACTTTGAATACAATGGTCTGTCCAAGTTTCACCAAAACCCGATTAATTGCCTTAGAAAAATATGTTCAGAATAAAGAATTATTTTTTCCAAACTATTACATTATAATTATGCTTATGATTATATATATATGTGATACAAAGAAAAGCCACATTTCATTACAATATATATATATATTATGCACTATTATGTAAAAATTTTATGGCAAGTGAAATAAAGACATTATTAAAAAGATTATATAGTGTGCTTCCGTTCCTAAAAAAATCATGCTTCATAACTGATATATATAATATTAAAAAAATGTCCGTTAATTAAAACAAAATTGTAATTATAATAAAAATAATAATTTTAAAGGTAACAAACTATTATAAACAAAATAAACATTAAAATATGAGATTCATGTAATTTGAGTTGATGATGTTTGCTTCCGCTTTGTTGTTTTTTTCTTTTTTGAATTTAATGGCAGTTGAGGCAGGTTTAAGAAATTAACTGAAAGTACTTCTGCAGATTTAAGGATTGTTTATAATAGTTTGTTATCGTTAAAATTATTGTTTTTATTATAATTACAATATATATATATATCCATTGTATTCAATATATGTAATATAAATAAAATGTCCATTAATTAAAACAAAATTGTAATTATAATAAAAATAATAATTTTAATGGTAACAAACTATTTTAAACAATCCTTAAATTCACAGAAGTACTTTTTGTTAATTTTTTAAACCTGCCTCAACTGCCATTAAATTAAAAAAAATATATTATTTTTATTATAATTGCAATTTTGTTTTAAATAACGGTCATTTTATTTACATTACATATTTTTTTTTATTTTTAATAAGTGGATGTTTCACCTTTATCTCAGATCTATCACAACTATCCATCATCCCATAAATCAGACCAACTTCCCATACTATAGATACAATTCAAAACATACACTTTTTGAAGTATGTCATATAATACATGTTACAATTTACCTTCACATACACATTTTATTAAATATACTTAGCTTGATATATATATATACAAGAAGAGATCGAAAATGCAATGTTTGGGTAAGAGAACAAACAGGTGTTACTGACCTCATTGAAAAAATTAAAAGATTGAAATGGAGTTAGGCTGGACATATTGCTAGAAGAGTTGATAATAGATGGACAACTGAAATTTTAAACTGGATTCCAAGAGTTTGTAAAAGACCCAGAAAGAGACCACATGTGAGATGGATTGATGAAATAAGAAAGTGTGCAGGGGTGATGTGGAGAAGAGAAGCTAAAAATCGTAGAATATGGATTAAACTTGGAGAGACCTTCCACCTGCAGTGGATTAATAATGGTTGATGATGATGATTTTAAATATATTTCAAATATTTATACCATCACATAATACTGTAACATGTGATCAAAGACATGTGAAAAAACAAAATGAGTGTGTAATAATTAGTGGATGTACTGAAAATATATACTACATAAAATTTTTTTCAAAAACATGTATATGTAATAATACATTAAACACAAGATACATGGTTCAGACTTGGATTTTTAAACACAGATAAAATGGTTGAAACTATATCAATTGAATTGTATTCTATTAGTACAATTGAGAATATGTTTTTTGTTAAAAAACAAAACAGTTAATAAAAGACCAATTTACTGCCAAAACAAAAAATCATTTTTGGTAAACATATATTCAAATCATTTTTAAAATATGAAAAAAACAGTATTTCAACATTAAATGTGATATTATATTTCTTGCCTATATGGTCCATCTTCAATGTTCTTGTGCAATCACAAAATCTTTCAAATCATGTAAAACAATCTTGTAACTCATGGCTTCACAGCTGTATATAGGTTGAATCATTTCCAATGTTTCAGTAACAGATTTGTCCAATTTTAAATAAATATCTAATGTTAGCACATTATTCCATCATGGGTAAAAACATAACATATCTCACATTTCATGTCAAAATCCATGATTCACACATGTTAGTGCTGTAAATTTTTTTTATCATAATACATTTGTTGATTCAGAAATGATTCTGCAGAAAGTTTGCAGAGAGACCCATCATCAGTTACCACCCACCTAATAGAAACATTTTGTATATATGTATTGAAATTAAATATTTCCATAGTTTGTTACTATGATTATGATACACAATGCATGGAAAGCATGCTCAGCATGAAAAAAGTCAATTTTTAAAACTACATATGCCTACCTTTTTTTTTTTTTTTATAAATGTCTGAACATTTTTATGCTTAAAATTATAATAAAGAATAGAAATGAGAAAATTATATCCATGTAAACAGAGACAATATATATATAACAATAAAAATAATAAATATAATGGTAATTAACTATTATATAGTTATTCATTCCACAGAAGTTCTTTCAGTTAATTCCTTAATGTCCTCAATTGTTGTTAATTTAAAAAACAGTGAAAGCAATGTCATCAACTAAAATCCCATGAATCCTGAATTTTAACATTAGTGGCTTGTCTATCAATTATATTCATTTTATTTCCATTTATTACAATTGCTTTCTTAATCTTTCTTTAACTATGTTCTCTCTCTTTATGAAGAATCTTAACACTTTCAAGATCAAAGTTAAATTTATATTTACATGTCTTTTCATGTTACAAGGAAACTGAAGCAATCATTAAATCATTATTATTTTTACTTTTCACATGTTTGTCTAAAAATTCATGCTACTTTAATCTTTGCTCAATACTGAACCTTGATTCACCTATATATGATATCATACATCCAGAAAAATTTTCTACAAAACATTATTTTTCTTGCTTGATAGTTATGATACTTTTAGAATTATTCTTTAACCTATTAACATTATTTGTAAGACAAAATGAAACAGTAAACCCATCCTTATATATCTATTCTTAAAAAAATTCACTTGGGCATTTGAAATATATGGAATAGATATCCATTTGGTATTATCAATCTTCAGCTCCATTAAATCATTATAATTCTTTTTAAATTGACTATAAAATATTGTTAATCTGTTCAATCTAATGACCAACTTGAAGCAATTCCTTGGCTAATATCTCAATATTTTTTAATTTATCACTCTGGTAATGATTATCAAACAATGAAGATCTAAAACTTTCCATCTTATACACAATTTGTACTTTTGATTTACAATGTATGTATTCTCTTTTTAGCAATGGTTTGATTATTAATTTATAACTTAACATACTATTTATCTCCATAAACAATAACATCATCCACATACCTTTTGTAAATTTTAATATCTTTAAAAGAACACAAATACTATTCTCATATATTGACAAAACAAATTTGCAAACTTGTGCAACAACAGGCAGACCCATAGGTCAACCTTTAGACATTTTATAATAACCACCTTCAAAAGAAGCAACAATTTCATCATCAAAAATTTTTAAAGAATCAATAACAAATTTTATAATGTATTTACAAACATGTTTACTTTTTAATGCATGTTCAGTTATTTTTATGGAATCCACTCTATCAATAGAACCACATATTTCTGCCACATCAAATAAAGCAATAACATTATGCTCATTAATCACTATATTTGTAAATCTCTCTACAAAATCAAAAGATGAAGTAATAGTATTTTTCCCAAATCCTAAAATCTCTTGTAACAGCTTACCGATATATTTAGAAGTCTGATATATAAATATACCACAAAAATCA
The DNA here is from genome assembly GCA_028023455.1 of Epiperipatus broadwayi. Lineage (NCBI taxonomy): Eukaryota > Metazoa > Onychophora > Udeonychophora > Euonychophora > Peripatidae > Epiperipatus > Epiperipatus broadwayi. The sequence continues at coordinate 269,112 of JAQFVV010006777.1, forward strand.
ATCATAATTCGCAAAGGATTAACTTCTTTAGTTTCAAATACTTTATGTCAATTTAAAAAGAATTATAATGATTTTAAAGAACCGAAGACTGATAATAAAAATGGATATCTATTCCATATATTTCAAATGCTCAAGTGAAATTTTTTAAGGATATATATTTATCAGGATGTGTTTAATGTGTAATTTTGTGTTACTAATAATAATAACAAGTTAGTGAATAATTCTAAAAGTATCATACTGTCAAACAAAAAAGGAATGTTGTATATCAAATTTTTTATGGATGTATGTTATCACATATAAGTGAATCGAGTGCAATATTGAGAAAAGATTAACGGAGTACAAATTGTTATACAAGCATGTGAAAAATAAAAATAATAATAAATTAATGACTGCATCAGTTTTTTTTGGCTCATGAAAGGGCATGCAATTATAAATTTAAGTTTGATCTTGAAAGTGTTAAGATTCTTCATGGAGAGACTATAATAAAAGAAAGAGTAAGGAAGCAATGTTAATAATAGAAATAAAGTGACTATAATTATTAGACAAGCTTGCTGTTAAAATTTGGAATTCATGGGATTTGAGTTGATAACGTTTGTTTCTATTATATCATTTGAATTTAACGGCAGTTGATAGGGTTAAGGAATTAACCAAAAGTATTTCTGCAGATTGAAAGACTTTATATAATAATTAATTAATATTACATTTAATATTTTTTGTTATTACAATAGTTTTAATTAACTTATATTTATTTTTATTGTTATTACAATAGTGTTTAATTAACGTATATTTATTTGTATTATATATATATAAACTATTTCCAGTGCATACCACCATCTGAAATATATATCAAATCACCTAAAACATTAAGAAATTTTCACACACACACACACATATATATATATATATATGTAGGTAATAATGTGTCTAGTTCACCTGAGAAATATATATTTTCAATCAAATATTTTAGATATCGCAATACATTTCTTTTAAAGTTTGTTATACATCCTAAATTATCACTCAGAATAAAATATTCCAGATTATTCTATCTCACTATACATGTATTGTTAAAAAAACTATAGTTTGTAAGTTGAACCACGGCTTTAAAATACCTAAACACCACACATAAATGACATAAGACCTCTGTTTTTATAACTTAACTACAATTGATTTGATTTTGGAACTTCAGTGATTTGGAAAAACCAATTTCCAAACAGTGTGTATTTATTGCAAGGTGGTCTATCCAAGTTTAATCCAGTTTCCGCAAGCAATATTTTAAACTTTTTTCTTATCATAGCAGCGAATTTTCTTATTTTGTTCATTTATTTTACAAATGTTTTCTTTCTGTTTTTTACAAATTCTTCAGATTCTGCTTAAAATTTCACTTGCCCATCTATTATCATTTCTTCTAGCAGTATGTCCTTACCAGTTCCATTTCAGTCTCTTAATTTTTTCTTATGATGTTAGTAACACTTTATCATATATTTCATTTACAATTCTTTCTTGTTACTCTTAATATACATCTACCCATGCTTAATTGAGAGGTCTGAAGTCTCTTTAGAGCTTTTCTGTTAAGCATCCAAGTCTCATATCTGTGAGTAATAACTGGTAGAACACATTTATAGAAAAAAAAAAATATTTTTTTTTTTTGTTCAAACACATAGTTCCTTTTATTATTAGGTTGTTTTTACCAAAGGCCTAATTTAATTCATTATCTTTCAAAAGGAAATTTTATTCACAAACCATAATAATCATTTACAAATTTCATTATGTTTCCATCTATATTAATTAATATTCTGACCAAAATATTTGCAATTGTTAGCTTTTTCTTAGCCAAAAATTATTGTAACAAAAGTCTAGTTAATTACAGTAAAACAAAAATAAAATTTTAATTTGTTTTATAAAATTATATAACACAGAGCTAATTTTAAGTCAACCAGTATCGGTATTGTTTTCAGTACTCTATGTATTTTAATTTTTTTTTCTTCTCATGTGTCATGGCATCAGCCGGGAAGCGAACCCGCTAACCCGGGAGAACTGCTTGTAAAGCGGCTGTCGCTGACCTCTCGACCACCAATGCTTGACTATAGATTTTAATTTAACATCTACATATACTAAAAAAAACATTTTTTAATTATTCATGTGTATGTCTATCTTTTTTTTCCTCTCTCTTTTTTTAGATATTAATTATTTATTCAATGTGGATTTTTTATGCAGCTTCGGTTGCGTTTTTATATATACAGTATAATGTAAAATATTTATCTTTGAAAATAAATTTTGAAAAATATTTAAAACTGAAATTTAGTTTTATTAAAAAGTATATTTCAAAACCATAACTTTTCATTTTTTTTTATTTAAAAAAAAAAAAAAACATTATTTATATTTGAAGTTTGATTATATTAAAGGCGTTCCTTCGTTTAGTAATATTCTGCTTTTTATTACATTTGATTAGTTAATGAAATGCCTCTGACGTCATAAAGCAGACCGAACAATAGTAATTTTCTATTAAAAATTTCATTAATATATGCCGTATATATATATGTTTTATAAGCACACATGTGTCTATAAAAGAATGTAATCCTCGAACAATATGTTCTTTATAATTAATAATTGTAGAACACTTTGGATCCAAAATCTTTAAAGATTTCTAATAACAATTGAATAATATGTAGTTTATTACAAAAAGTTCAATAACCCAAAGTGATAGAGATACAATACAATACATGGACTTTGAATTGAAGAGTATGTTTTTTATCATTCACCGATCATATATGACTTGAAGTTTATTGTAATAAAGAAACTGAAATATTGGAGATTGACTTTGTAGAGTATTTTTTGACTTAGAGAAAGTACACTTATTGTCAGGAATTATTTGCCATTAGTATTTATTAAATTCTTTTAAAAAATCATGCTTATTAATATAAAAAAAATGTAAATAGTTCCATTAGCAAGACAACTCATCATCAAAAACAATCATTCGGAAACGAAGTATGGATATTTTTAACTGCAAAACAGTAGATAGAAAGATAAATAATAATAATAATATATTAGCCACAAACATATTTTCATATAGAACATTATAGCCCATTCTTCTATTTATCTAATATTTCATGATGTTTTTTTAACATATTCTACAACAAACATTTGATGTAAAATATTTCCACACTTCGTCTATCTGTAGCTGTCTATTGCATTCTGTCGTCAATCATACTTGAGAAAATACTTTATAAGAGTATCGAGTTAACTATTATAACATAAATGGGAGCTGATTTTCCCACAAAACCATACTCAAGTTTATCATGAGATGCAGCAGTAACTCATTCAATCTGCTTTTCTTCTGATTAACAGTTTTACTGTCTAGCCTAATTGGATAATATACAAAGATCTGATTTTATTCAGCTCTCACATGGAACAATGAGTATTTTTTACACTGTTCTTGGTAAAAAAAAATAATAGGTTTAATTTAATTGAAATATTGCAAATATATTTTCATTTATTTCAAAGTTTTTATTAAGAACAATAAAATACTTTTATATATACTAATGATTTTAAGGATCCAAACACCCTACATTTATAAAAGGAAATGCTAAATTGACGTTCAGACATAAGTTCTTTTTATTTTTATATAAATTAAACTAAATGTGGAATAAATTATAAATTTATTTAATTTTCTTAAATAAATATATATTCTTTTCAACAAATTAAGTATTATTCAAATTATGTTAAATCAAATTTAATATTGTCTTTTCAAGCTGAAAATTTTATATCTAAAAAATTAAAATAACATTTTAAAATCTTAATTAAATGTATTTTTTCGTTACATTTAACCACTTTGAATCTAAAATTAGTCACTTTTTAGAAGCTGAATTGAAATAATTCTGTTTATTTTAGATTACTATTTTATGAATAGAAACATATATGTAATATATATAAGAGATTCGAACTCAGACTTTCACATGACCCTCAACTCTCTATGCCATCTCATTGCTGACCCACCTGATCACACACATGTTGAAAACATAAATAATCACCAATAGACGTATTTTGTGCTAAACCAGCACTCATCAGTTGGTCCAGATTACCATCTCTACACATATATACAATTAGTGCTCAGCTTTATATTAAGATAGGCAATCTTTATACTTTAATGGACAGGCTTCAAACTACTACAACCCACAATTTTTCAATCTTCCATTTCATTGAAAATTTGATGATAAAACATTCAAAGCCATCTTTAGTGCCAAGGTTGTCATCCTACCCATGTTGATGTTAGTCAGTCTGACCCCTCATGCACAGGAGAATAATCCATTTTACATACATATGTGATGGATGGGCAGACCCTTAACACACTTTGTATCTATGTAAATTAATATACTGTAGAGAACTTTGAACGTTTTATCATAAGATTTTCAATGAAATGGAAGGCTGAAAAGTTGGGGTTGGAGTAGTTTGAAACCTGTCCATTAAAGTATGAAGATTGGCTATCTTAATATAAAGCTGAGCACTGATTGTATATATGTGTAAAGATGGTAATCTTGACCAACTGATGAGTGCCGGTTTAGCACAAAATACATATATTGGTGATTATTTATCTTTTCAACATGTGTGTGATCAGGTGGGTCAGCAATATGAGATGGCATGGAGAGTTGGGAGTCATGTGAAAGTCTGAATTCAAATTCCTTATATATAGCATATATATTCATATGTACATGTGTAAGCCTGTACTATTAATTTGAATATAAACATACTAAAAATATAATTGATGAATAAAATTTCTCAGATTTTTATGTAATGGACTAATGACATTATTAGACAGTCTTTATACTGCATATTTACTATCATTTTTTCTAGCATAAATCATGCCCAGCCTCTTAATTTGTTCAGTGATTTTAATATTTACTTGTTCTCTTGTCCATATACGTTTGTTTTGTATCCTTCCTTCTCACCTTCAGTAAAGAATCCTGAAGTCTTGCATTTAATTATCCATACCTCAAATCCATATATAAAAATTGGTAAAACACATTTATTAAATGCCTTTTTTCAATAATTTTGCATCATTTCTTTAAAAAATAATTATTAGATTCATTAAAATAATGACAAATTTGATTGCTCTTGGATACACTGATTATAAATAATTTATCAATATTTGAAAATACCTGGAGCTTAATTTTAAATGTAGGGGATTTGAATGCAGACTTTCAAACACCCTTCAACTATTTTACATGACCAACACATTGGTCTGGATGGCTGGAGAGTTTGAGGATGGAATAGATTGAAGCCTGTCCATTAAAGTATGAAGATTTGCTATCTTAATATAAACTGAGCACTGATTACATGTATGTGTGGGAAATGATAATCTGAACCAACTGATGAGTGCTGATTCTGCCCAAAATATGTATTTGGTGATTATTTATCTTTTCTACATGTGTGTGGTCATGTGTATCTGTGGTATGAGATAGGGTGGATAGTTGAAGGGTGCTTAAAAGTCTGAGTTCAAATCCCCTATATATATATATTGTAACCGTTCGATTGTTGTCCCAACTACATAATATCACCAAAACATAAGTGCGCTAAGAATTGTAACCTTGATCACCGATCAATTCCCGCTGCACATTGTCAGCTATTAAGAGCTGTAACCAAAAGCATATAATGCCATCTATATTGTGCACCAAAGACCACAACCAAAATCTGGAGCAACTTACCACAGACCAAACTAATGATATAACATAAACTTTTTATGATTTAATTTGATCGCAGCCAGGGTGTACCGCGAAGACCTATCATAGTAGTATGATAAAATACATTAAACAAATTATAAGTATGTAATGTTATTATCTTTCAAACCTTAATTTGCGACTTTCATTGTAAGATGGCATAATTTGTGGAACTACATAAGATTATGAAATTTTAAACCATCTATATGATTTTTAATACAAATGCTAGTCCAGGTAAAGCTTTGCAATAAATAAACATAAATACTTGGGTTCTTTTTTTATAGTTTACTATATCACTGAGACTCTTATTATACTGACAAATGACAATTTAAAAACGTTAAGTAAATATATTCAATCATGTCATTATCTGGTAAATCTGTTTACAGGTTTAATAATCAATTTGTATTGTATACTAGAATCAACTACCAAAGCTAAAATGATGGAAAAGGTAAATGGGATTTTATTGTACCTTACACATCATAAACTACCAAAGACGAAAGCATCCAAATGTTTTTTCAAATATATCACTAAACTCTTATATCATGTTGACGGTAGTATGTACTTCAATGTATGCTCTATCCAAGGTTTATGATTTCTGATTTTACGAATGACAAATAGCAACGGCACAGTAAGTTTAATTATAAATCAACGTTTATTTACAAATTTATGAATAATAAGTAATTAATTCTAATGTTATAATTAAAGACATAAATAAACAAATAAAATAAATAAATTATAATTCCATCGACTTTCTTCAATAACCTATCATAGATACAGTTTTTAAAAACCTAATCATACCTTATATTTCAGTTTGATATAATGAATGTATTGAGGAAATTATACTAAATTCAACATCAACTCATGAAACATCTAATGTCATTTCCAGATTCAATAAATCTATACCGTAAACTTATAATAATATAATAAATAATATTATATCTGTAGGATTTAGCTATAATGCAATCATTAAATAAAGTGAAAATTTAAACTTACATTCAGGTAAATAATAATCAACCAACAGTTAATTATTATGAGGTAACTTGAATAGAATGTCCTGCTTCAATTTAATAATCTAACTTATAAATTATACTTACAAATGGAAGAAGATGATTTAGCAGAATAACTAAAATACTTTGCCCAACTTATATCTATGAAGTAAAACCATATTCCTGTGGATGCATTCATCTACACATAGGAATTAAATAACACTAAACGCTTTGTGGATTTATACACCATCATAAAGTAATAAGTATAATTACACAATTCCGCGGATTAACCACCAGCGCAGGAATGAGTGTAAAATACAAAAAAATGGCAATTAAGTAATCTGCGGATTAACCACCGGCACAGATTAATGCCTTTTAACATTATAAAACAACATTACTATTTACTTCACATTAAAGTCAAAATCATCCTCCTCAGTTATTCTGACCATTCAGAAAACACTAACATTTTAGAAATGTGGGTTCTTGCATAATAAAATGTTACGCTAATCAGAACAACTAATGTACTAACTTATCTTGCTTTATATAAAACATATGTAATATAATATAAGTAATATTAGTATAGGAATAGAAATCTGGAAAGACTCACAAAATGCCTCATAAAAATTGATACATCTCATAAATTCATTTAGTACTTTTCAAGCTTTTTCGCAAGCTATTCTCTTGAATAAGTATTTTATTCAACCCCTATTAATTTAAACTTAATAAAATATAACTTATGAACTTCACATGCAAGTTCATCTAACGATAAAATTAAAGTAATGCATTATTCATCAAATACATAAAATCTAACAGGTGTGTGTGTGATATAAATTAAATGTATAGCATTTTATAGTTCAATACATGAATTCTAGCAGGTGTGTGTATCACAAATTAAATTGTATAGCATTTTATAACTACAAATATGATCCGTGAAATCCATGTACGATGTGTCAACAATAAATATACGAAGTAATAGCTACAACTATAGTTGAATTCCATAATGTAATTTTATCCATTTGTATTAGTTATTATAAGCACTATTAGATTAACGATTTTATGTGGCTCCATAAACATGAAACAATTCCAATGATATGACACACAGAGTTTAAATGAAAATGTTTTTTCATAAGTTATTAATTTCTACATTTCTTTATTAAAACTGTTCCAAGTTTATCAATCCATGCTAATATTTATTTATCCACGTAAATCTAGGAATACTAATTATAGCAATTAATTTAATCATTTCAAACTGACGATAAAATTAGAAAATAGCTTTGATTAATTATTTGAAGACTGTTTTTATTATCCAAATGGTAAACAAATTAACTAGCAAATATATTACTGGCATTGCAAAGTTAAATATCAATTAATACTATATTTTTTATTAAAATTATAAACGGAAATATTAAACTATGTTAATAACTTTAACATTTTACTTTAATTTAAACTTCTTCTTTTTTAAAAAGCAAATTTTCATATTTATAAAACTTCTGTAATTAAAATACTTATTTAATTTTTCCAAATTGTAGAATGATAAATATTTTAAAACATACCAAAATCTTGCAATCAATTCTGCTTTTAAACTGGAAAGCTCCGACATATTTCAAATGTAATATTGGAAAATTATTATTGGCGATTTGATCCACCTGGCTAGTCGACTTGAACAGACTTTTAAATTTAGCAATTCATCTTATTATTAAATACCACTATGTTATTTTTACGTTTATAGAAAACTTTGTGGTAATCTGTTTACTTGTTAACTATTTTAAAATAAGCGTATCATATTTACACCATTTGCCTTTTACCATTTTCTTTTCTTCTCCCTCCAAAACAACACATCAGACGATCTTTTTTTTAATTCGCGCCCTTTCTTTTTTACATTGAAACGCATACGTAATTACTGTATTTATTTTTAATAATTAAATTTAGTTGAAAAATGATTTTTTTTTTTAATTCAATGGAAATAATTTTTAAGACCATTTTAAAAAATAAAAATTATTATTATTTTTAATAATATTTTACCAAATTTAATGTGTTGTCAAATTTTTAAAAAGTTAAACATTTTGATATGAATTAGTATATGGAAAGAAGCAATTTAAATTTATTAAAATAATATAGACAACAAGTAAGGCAAAATATTACCCATTCTCTCTAATAAATTATTTTGAATATAAGACATGAATAAAGAATTATTTTTGGAAATAAATTCATTTTTTGAAGTATATAAGAAAGAAAAAGGAAATAAGTTTTTTTATTGTAACAATTGGTTTTTTGGATAAAAAATGTAAAAAGGGAAAGTTTTTTGAGAAGGGAGTCAAGTAAGTGTGGTGTATGTTTTGTGTTTTTAATTTAATTGATTTTAATGTATTTTATTTATTTTTATATTTTATGGGGTTTATATGCTTTATATTGTTTTTTGATTATTTTTGTTTTTATTATGTGAAGTTTGTTTATAATGTAATGTTTTTTCTAGATCCTTGAAAATGACTATAGAGTAAAGATAGTCGAAACATTGGAAATATGTGGATATATATATATATATATACATCAAATAAAGTTTTTGAAAAGAAAAGAAGTGATTTTTAATTATAGAATTATATGGATAAGAGAGTAATCTGTTCAAAGTGCAAATCAAGCCAATCAAATCACCAAAAGAAGACAGAGAAATTTTTATACCAGTTACATCAATTATTATATTTTATACTAAAATATATGGTTACAATATATATATATAATTTATCATTATAAATTATAATGAAATAATATTTTATATAGCGTTATGTTTTATAAACAATAATAATAATCAGTTATTACGCTAATGCACATGCGCTTTGAAGATTTAAATTATAAATGAATACTCTCAATTCTAAACACAAGATAAAGTCTTTTTGAAAATATAAACATAAACATAAATGTTTGGGTAAGAAAAGATAGATTGGATTCATTCTCTTTTTTCAAAAAGACTTTATCTTGTGTTTGTAATTGAGAGCTATTCATTTATAATTTAAATCTTCAAAGCACATGTGCATTAGCTTAATAGCTGATTATTATTACATTATAAATTATATCATCTGTCAGTAAATCACCCTTTTTTTGTAAAATCATTAAAACTTCACATTATAACCATTTTTTATGTTTACATAACTTGTGAAAACAAGTGCTACCATGTGCAGGCCACACTAATTGATGGATGCTAGGGTTATGCATCAAAATCTCTATTTAGTGCCTATTTTTCCAATATTATCAGATTAGTTTATAGCTTTCATATTCAAGCTCCTCACTGATGAATGCCATAGGGTAAAAATTAGTCAGGGAATATTGAATGAATAGGTATTAGATAGGGATTTTATGTACAAATATAGTATCCATTGAATACTATTGTTTGCATTAGGTGGTATAACTTTGTGGAAAGAGTTGCTATTGTGGTTGTTTTGTTTTTTTAAATTTATCAACCAATAATAATTTTCACATATTTTTTTTTAAACAAAGTAATAAAAATTGCATTGTTTGGGAGTTTATTAGAAGTGAGTTTATTAGAAGTTTGGGCATTGAAAGTGATAGAGGTGGGCTATAATCCAAAGACTTTGAGATCCAGAATCCATCATTCTATCTGAAAAGATGACATACTTTCTATGATTTTAATATTAAAAGAACATATAACAATTAAAGTTTTTCTAGGTTATAGTTTAGTTTGTTGTAACAATAAGAAATATAATTATATAGTTTTGCGTTGGAGGTCATAAAACATTTTCATTTCAGTCAATTGACTGTAGTTGCTTTTTTTTTGTTATTCATCTCAGAATCAAAAACGTTGACTCTTCCCATTGATTATATAATTGGAGCATAATGCTGAATATTTATTTATATTGCTTTAAGTTGTTTGACTGTAAAATATATGTTGTATAGATTGTTATATGACAGACTCCTATAGGATTGGCACAAACATTTTTTGACATTGTAAATATTGTTGGCTTAAATTTATGATTTAAGTACTATACATTTTAAAAATAGAGCTTCTTTACCTGTATAATTTAATGCAGTGGTAGATATAGTGCCAGAGTTTGAAACCTAAGGTTGTTGTCACTTCTATCATTGAAACTTATTATGATATCTTGGATAATAAAACAATTCAATCATTTTTTTTATAATTTTTAGTTGGATACAATAGATGAACTTAGCAAGCATTTAGATTAATGAGTGTTAGTTCTTAATTCCTTGAAACAGCCCTTAACACAGCGATAGATGGATTCTGGAACTTAAGATCAATTTTAATTTCAACATCTTGGTAAATCAACCTTCTTACAAATTCCTGAGCTATAATAACATTAGGCTATTTATTTACCGATTATTATCAAAAAACAAAATTATCAAAAAACATTTAGTTATTTTTAGTTAGAGAATAAAATAGATATAAAAAAATAGGCAGTCACTTCAGAATAATTTATTATCCTAAGGGAAGAAATAATGCAGGTGAGATATTTGCATTGCAGTCAGATTTTAAACATATTTTACCATTAATAGTCATAAGCACCAAACTCTTGAAAAGGGGTATAATCATTTCATCTTCAAAAAGAAAAAGAGAGAGAAAAAAACTATCCAAGAAATGAGTTTTGTGAAGAGTATACAAACCTATCTGAGCAATATAAACATATCCACATATAGAACACATTGGTTAATAACTCTTTTTATTTTATATTTTGAAATGTTTGACTTTTAACTTTTTCTGCAGAAAACTCTGCTTTTTGAAATATTTCAACTCCACATCTAATTGTACTCCTCCAATGTGTTTCATTCTCTGCCATATCATCCCAACATAGCATCTTTTAAGAATATGTTTGAGTTAATCCTTATAATATAAATGCAGTTTATTTTCTCTATGAACACCACTGTCAAATTTATTATAAAAAAACTTTTAGAAAATATTACATTACTTAATTGTATATGTCCAATTCAACAAAGATGTACTATTGCCATAGTGAAACCTATACCATCACATCCAGAAAATGGAAAAACACATTGATTGGATTTGTGATCTTCCCATTGTATTTTTATGATCTTACCAAATATCCTGCAGTGAATATTTCTAATGCCTTTATGTTACATTAGCTAGTATTTATTTATACACCCACATATATGTACGTGTCACACAGAGAAGAAAAAATTGATAATAATAGTAATATTTAGCCAGGCATGCTTTCAATACTGCACATCAAACTCATGGTGAAGTTATAAAGCCTATTTGGATAATATTCCAGCACATGCTCAGTGAGTCACTTTTGTTTCTTAGAATTATGTTCAAATCTAATAATGTTGTCAACCAATGAAATATTAGTATCCCACTGAGCATGCTCTAGAATACCAACAAGTTGTTTCAAAATGAGTCTGGTTCATAGTGAAAGTGTTCTTGGATAAATATTATTACTATTGCATTTTTCTTCTCAGTATGACACACAGATATATATGTGTGTGTATAATTTATATTATAGGTAGAGTTATTGATTTATTACTTATCTATTTATTCAAAAAGTAAAAGTTGCAGGGAAGAGGTTTCTATTAAAATTTTTGTTAAATTTAATTTTGTGTGTGAAAAACACTGGTTATTGTCCATTGGTGACTGCAAAAAAATTTTGGTGTGACCACTGAATTAAGAGAAAATAATGTAACTGGCACTACATTTGGTAGTTATTCTTAAAAGGAAAAGCAGCAAATGATCATTACTTCTTCACAATGAAGGCATCTTTTATGCATTTGGGCAAACTAGCCAATGAAGTGTCAGACAATTCATGAGCCTACATTCAAAATGCACAATGATGCATCTATCAATTGAAAATACATTAGAGTGACTATTTTTACTGCACAACACAAAAACACAATGAACTGCCTAGGTTAATTCTGAGTCATCACAAAGCTAATAACTATGTTTCTTGTGGTGTCAGGTGCACAAAATTAAGAATGTTTATTATAAAAATATAGTATTTAATAACATTTTAAAAGAAGTGTGTAATGTTGGAAACAAGTACAAAGAAAAATAAGATATACAACTTTAATACAGAATGAAAAGAAAGAGTTTCTTCTCAATGGTTAATGTTAAATAGGTGTTCTATATGTGCTTGGAAGGGTACCACTTCCAAAAAAAAAAGGTTAAAATAAATTTTAAAATAAGGTGTGTAGTTTTGATAATGACTTTCGATTAAAAAGCAAATAAAAGTGAAATTCTTTTAAATCACAAATAACAGCCATCAATCCTATTTAATTAAATCCATCAGTAAATTTAAAGCAGCAACAATTGCATTATTTAGTATGGATTATATGTTAGAAAATCGTAAGAAATCTTTCTCAGATAGAAAAAAGTTAAATGAAGCATTTCTAAAAGCCAGTGATTCATTATTTGATTTTTTTCAAGTTGAATAACTTTCCCATAGAACTGCCACCCCATTTCCATATCACACATGACTTTAAAATTCCAAACAAGAGGAGGGATTTGTAATTATATATCCAGATACTAAAGATTAGCAGACATGACACAAAGCAAACTTCAAAAACTCTAAACATTTTTATGGTTCTACTTGTAATTTATACATTATATTGAGCTTTTGTTAAAGAGAAACAATGTATAACGCTTACTGAAATCTCTATAAAACACATCATAGCTATAATTTTTCAGCTATGGAGCGTTTAAAAATTTTATACAGATTTCAGCTATTGTTTCTATTGACTCTCTTTATTATATTAGTGTTTGGATATATTTATATAGTCATTATAAGTATATTTAAAATTAAACATGTTCGTTTGCAAATTAAGATCTTTACTGAATTAATTTCACCCACTTTATTTAAATTGGCTTGAATTTCAATACATAAAAGATCATCACAGTATATCATCATAGTATATATATTCAAAAGTAATTTCTTTTCCAATGGGCTGTAAAAATTCAAGTTTTTCTTTATTTAAAGGGGGAGTGTGATTGAAATATTATAGCAATGGAACATTAAAAATTTTGAACTGATGTTATAAATTGAATTTTTTGATTAGTCAATATTATTTGTAATAGCTGATTTTATTTGTAATTATTATTATTATACTGTGATATATAAGTGGTGAATTATAACAGAGAAAATTTGAAGTAATTTTTATCGCGAAAAAGTCTGCCCAACCCTGATTTAGATATTAATGGGTATTAAGTCAAAGCTTATAATCCATAATTGACTTTAAACTATATACTGAGAGATTGTAAAATATTTAAAAAGACGCAATATGCAAGAAAGATGGAAGAGATAAAGAAATTTGCTGAAGTGGTATGGTGAAATAAATGTGTTAAATTTGGTGATACATTTTCCTAGCAACAGTTCAATAATTGTTAAAATTATAATGTTGCAAAATTAATATTATGAATTCCAAGGAATATAATTTATGCTATGTATATTCTTCAATTTCAGGGCTGCACTTTTAAGCCATCAAGATGAAAACTAATCCTTTAAATCTTGATTATAAAAAAGCAAGGAGTACATGACATGCACTACCTAATTGCTTCTGATTTAGGAACTAATATAATAAAATCAACTACCATTAATGAATCTCTGCTTATACTTTTCTGTAGTGGCATACAATTGTAACTAACAGTATGTAAATACAGTTCGATTCCGTGACTTCCGGGGTTCGAATGTCACATGACCTCACATAAAATTTTCCCCCCATATGTCATAGCATCGGCCGGGAGGCGAACCCGCAACAACTGCCTGCAAGCAACTGCTTGCTTGTAAGCCTGCTGCGCTGACCTCTCGGCTAACAACGCTTGACGACCTCACATAATTTAACATCTGTTTATCACACAGTGTTCAAAGTTTATTGACTTAATGAAGTTTAGTATTAAGATATTGTTCTTTAATAAATCAAATTAATTTGGAATCTGATTTTGAATTGAAAAGTAATTAAATGTCAGTTTATTAATTTTGAAATAAATATTTGTATTAATTGATGAAAATTTATACAAGCTAATGTTTCTACGATAATACAAATAATTCTTATAAATCTATTTAATTTCATTAAAATTTATGTATCAATATTTGCTTTTAGTAGAAAAATTGAAATCGTTATTTTGTTTATAAAATAATTTCCTTTAGATTTGTCTTCTTACTTTTTTAAATAAAAGCTTACCTAATTAATTTTCTTTTAAATTACAATATATATATAGTAATTTATTTTAGATATAATTGAATTTAAACATGTAAAGAAATCGATGAAATACATACTTTTCCTTAGTATACAAACACGTGTGCAATATATAAGAATATTTTAGCTTATTAAAATTCACGCTTGAATTTAAAGTTGTCATGAGAACTATTATACTTAACAACATGCACCCTATTAGATAAGAGGATTTCCTTTTATCTTTGAAAGGACTTTATTATATATTTACATTAAATTTGTTCATATGATATTGCAAAAACATAATTAAGTGATAATATTGGATAACTATTAAAAACAGTATAAATTAGAGAATGAGTAGAAATTACAGAAACTAAAAATATATATATACACATCATATAATTGAATTTTTTAAAATATTGAACAGCAACCACGTGACTCACAAGTTTCACATTAATTTTCAAAACAAATTGAAGATTGGTTATGATTTTTCCGTGTTATTTTTCATAATATGTACCCCTTCAGAGACTATTGCATATTGTTAAAGGTTTGAGTGTGTGTGTATTAATGCCCATATATTTGTATATATTATCTTCCTCAGCAATTTTTTATCCCTTTGATATATTGTTTCTATCTTCTTAATAAAAGTATTTGGATGTTTTTTTTACAATCGTTATTATATGCAAATGAACATCTGGTACACCATATGAAAAAAATGGATGAATGTGTTAGCCTAAATGTGAGAAGACAAATCCTGGGCAAATAATCCTATAAGCCTGTTGATATTCTCATTTTTTGTTATTGAATATTACTGGAAATTATCATTCGAATTTTTCAAGATGCTGACATTAAATAAAATGTATGATTGTGTTTCAATCTCTATGTGGCATAGAGTATCCTAAGCACCAGTATTTATGTGTTTTATTTTCAATCTGTAGAAGTGTGGTATGGGCAGGGATTCCAAGTTTCATTTTATTAAGAAGTCAAAATATTTTGGTTCTAGTGACCAGAATTTAAATTTGTGACGTAGTTGTTTCTGATGTTTAATGTGGCTTTTGCTTAATATTGGGAAGGTGGGTATAGCAATGAGTGCACTTTCCAGAGTTTATACTTATTTGTGGGAGAGCAAACATGAACATTTTGAATGGATAAGAATGATTTTAAAAGTCAATAACACTATCAAACTCTTCACACAGAAGTGCCACCAAGTGCAAAACCTCTGTATTCAATGGATGCATGAAGGTTTATGCATAAAATCTCTATGTAGTGCCTACTCATCCAATATCCCCAGAACAGTTTCTAGCTTGTGGCCTTCATCAGTGAGGAGCCTTTGATTTGATAGCACAGTACCTATATCTTAGGATATAATGCAACACTCCAGAAGCAACCTTTTATCTATTTGGTTAACTAATTTTAAAGTAATACACTGTACAGGCTTACACATACCTGCCCATATATAATGTAATATATAAGGTATTTGAACTCAGACATTCACATAACCCTCAATTCTCCATGCTATCTCATATTGCTGACCCACCTGATCATACACATGTTAAAAATATAAATAATCACCAATATACATATTTCATGCTAAAGCAGCAATCATCAGTTGGTCCAGATTACTATCCTCACACATATATACAATCAGTGCTCAGCTTTATATTAAGATAGCCAATCTTCATACTTTAATTGACATCTGGAGTAGTTTGAAGCCTGTCCATTAAAGTTTGAAGAGTGGCTATCTTAATATAAAGCTAAACACTGATTGTATATATGTGTGTGGAGATAGTAATCTAGACCAATTGATGATTGCTGGCTTAGCACATTATATATATATATATATATATATATATATATATATATATATATATATATATATATATATATATATATATATATATATATATATATATATTCAACATGTGTATGATCAGTGGGTCAGCAATATGAGATGGCATGGAGAGCTGAGGGTCATGTGAGAGTCTGAGTTTGAATCCTTTATATATTACATTATATATGTGCAGGTGTGTGTAAGCCTGTGCAATATATTAATTTACATATTAAAAACATAAGTGTGTTAAAGGTCTGCCCATCCCTCACATATGTATGTAAATAGATTATTCTCCAGTACATGAGGGTCAGAATGACTAAATGGTGAACATGGGTAGGATGACAACCTTGGCACTAATGAGGGCTTTGAACATTCCATCATCAGAATTTCAATGAAATGGATGGCTGAAGAGTTGTGGGTTGGAGTAGTTGAAGCCTGTCCATTAAAGTTTGAAGAAGGGCTATCTTAATATAAAGCTGAGCACTGATTGTATATATGGGAGATGTACCAACTGATGATTGCTGGTTTAGCAATGAATTATGATATTGGTGATTATTTATCTCTTCAACATGTGTATGATCAGATGAGTCAGCAATATGAGATGGCATGGAGAGCTGAGGGTCATGTGAAAGTCTGAGTTTGAAAACCTTATATATTAACTAATTTTACTAAAATCAGTAAGATTAAAATTTCTAAATTAACTGTTCTTGTATTGTCTGTGTTTATTTGTTATATCTACGACTATTCTTAAATATATTTTTACTTTCTGAAAAACAGTTTTATATCACAGTTATTCAGTGAAGAAATACATACATGCACATTTAAATGTTTTGTGGAGATAAAATTTTGTTTACATGTATTTTAAACTAAATACAATTCAGAAAAATTATTACTATGTTATGGACGATTTATTTTATTATCAGATATTCAACCATAAATTATACTTCTGCATAATGTGGGATTCACAATCTAATTTATTTAACGAATGTTATTAATTGATTTTAACCACGATTTTTATAATTTGGCAACGTGTTTTATCAGGATTTAGCTATAGACACCATTTTGGTAACCCTTGGCGATGCTACATTTATAGTTATACTAAAATTGAAAAAATTATATTCTAAAATTTTTTTTTTAAAGTTAGGTTATTTTAATTTTACTAAACTAATGGGGTTGCCATCTCTCTCTCGCTCTCTCTCTCTCTCTCTCTCTCTCTATATATATATATATATATATATATATATATATATAAATTATTAATCAATGTCTGTATTCCAATTATAATAAAATATATATAATTATTCAAAACAATACAATAATTAATACAGTAACAATATTTTAAACAAATATATACCAATTTAATAGAAGTACTTTCAACTATCTATGTAGTCGTTGTCAACTAGACTCAAATTGTATTAGAAAAAACCGTTACAAATGTAAACAAAAGCAATACGTCATACATCAATTTTCCCACAATTCATTAATTTTTATATTGGCTGTCTGTCTATTTATCAACTGTTGCTTTTCACTTTTTATTAACATAGCTTCTTTAATTTTGCGTTTATTATTATTTCTTTCAATACACAGAATTTTAACTTTATTAAAATCAAAATCAAAACCATAATTACATGTTACATTATGATCAAAAAATACTGATGGTGATACATCATCATTTCTAACATTCTCTTGTCTTGATTTTTGCACTCGTTTATATAATAACAAATGCTCCCTTGATCTTTTCTCCAATGTACATCGAGATTCCCCAATATATGCCTTTCCACAAAAACATAGCCATTTATATATTGCACAACTTTGATTTAAAATACCACACCTATTTTTTGAATTATTTATTAATCTATTTAAATTAGGAGTAGTATAAAATGCAACTCGACATATATTTTTATATATCTGTTTTATAAATTTAACCTGTTCATTACAAATAAATGGTATTGATATCCAAGTATATTTTATTTTATCAATATCTATAGCATCTAAAATATTTCTATTATTATTAAACTTAGTAACAATATTATAAATTAATTTATGATCATATCCAACATTTAACAAATCCATAATAAATACATTTATGTTACCTATTTTATCAGAATTATATTTACATAATTTATTATTCCTAAATAAAAATGATTTTAAACTGGATAATTTATGTGCAATTGGCACATTTGAATACCAAGGAATATATCCTCTTTTTTCAATATCTTTTATTACCATACAATAATCTAATTTATTTTTATTACGTGTAACTTTAATATCTAAATACTGAATTGACTTTTTTCTTCAAAAGATTTACTCCATTTTAAACCTTCTAAACTATTTAATTCATTGAATAATACATTTATAATATCTAAACTTCCACAAACGAAAACATCATCAACATACCTGTAATAAATTTTAATACCTTGGCAATATATATTAGTATTAAGAATTATATCTTCATATCTTGATACCACAAAACTACATATTTGTGAAACTACAGGAAGTCCCATAGGCCATCCATAATCCATTTTATAATAATTTTCATTAAATATAGCATATATATTTTTATCAATAAAATATAATACATCATTTACAAATTTTACTTTTTTAACATCAACTTTTTTTAACCTTAAAGCATCTAATATTTTTATAGATTTTAATCTATCTATTGAACCGTACATCTCACATATATCAAATGTACAAATACTATCATTATTATTAATATTAATATTTTGAATTTTCTTTACAAAATCAAACGATGAATTAATAGTATATTTTCCAAATCCAAGAACATCTTTTAATAATGTTTCTATAAATTTACAGGTTTCATAGTAAAATGATCCGCCAAAGTCAATCATTAATCTTAAAGGTTTATCTTGTTTATGTAATTTAATATTGGAAAAATTCTAGGACAAATTGCAGCAGATGGATAAAGACGATAATACGTATGAGCATCTATATATTTATTCTTTTTAGCTTTTTTTAAAATATCATCAATAAACTTTACACGTAAATTTTCAATGTTTATTTTTCCAACTTGTTTAAATTTAAGCTTTTCCATTTGAATTAAAACTTTATCGTAGTAATCAAGTTTTGACATGAGACATAACCTTAAACCCTTATCTTCTTTTAAACAAACAAGATTGTTATCATGAAGAAAGTTTTTAAATCTAAATATATGCGAATTCCAATTGCAATTAGTTCTATTTTTAAATTTCTTAATATTCACTTTTTGTATTAATTCCTTTGATATTTCAGGAGAACATTTAATTACACTAAAAGAATGTTCAACAGCAGCTTTTAACTCTAAATTACAATCCACCCACATACCACCAACGTATTTAGAACCATAATTCAAAATATATTCTTGTTGAAAATCAATATCCATGTTAGATAAATTGACATAGTTATTATTTTTTCTCCTATTTACATTTTTATTATATAGAAACGTAATTTTACGATTAAATTTTTTATAAATTTTTATATAGTAGTTATTCAAATAATATTGACATCGACTTTTATAATTAAACCATTCATATATATATATATATTGTATAAAATTAAAAAAAAAATACATTATTGAAGTAATTACTTTCATGGTTACAAAATCATTAAATTAAAGACTATATTCATTAAATCATAAATTTTCTTTTTATTATTCATTTATATTCATATAAATTAAAGAATAAAATTTTATCTGTGTAATGGGTTTTTTAAAATAAGATTTATTCTTAGATTAAATAAATGTGAATGAAAGAAAATTAAATATCTTATGAAACACATTAAAAATAGAAAGTACAATATTAATATTTAATTTATTATATAAAAGTGTGAAATTTAAAATTTAATATTTAAGTTTAATTAGATAATTAATTGTGTGTAAATTAGATTATGACGTCAAAATACCTTTATGAACTAAGGAAAGAATATTTATTTAACAAGTAATTTCTATAGCTTTGCAATATTTTATTATGGTTGTTGAAGGAAAGTTGCTTAAAAATAAATTTTTAATTATATTAGTGTATTAAATCATTATAAATTAATTTTCATAATGGATGTTAAGACATGCATTTATTTAATTTTTTTCTTAATATAATAGTTACGAAGTCCATTTCCTTATAATTATGCCTGACCCCCCCTCCTCCCGTCCTATTATAAATATCTTAATGATTATTGTTGAACGTTTATTAGGCTGGAATTATCAATTTTAACCCAAATATACCATTTAAGTTTTAGTTAAAGATTAATATATCTCTTAGCATTAAACACGAGATTGCATGTTAATAATAATGAATATATTAATTTTTAATTAAAATTTAAAGTATATTTGGGCTAAAATAATATGATAATTTTTTGCCTTATAAATAATCATTATGGTATTTATCTGGGGAAAGAAGTGTTATAGTTGTGACTGCAAAAGGTGTGGCACCTTTAGATTAAATTGTACTAATTTGATATTAATAAACATTGAGAAAGTATAAGAAAGGTATCTGAGATGACACAATCCTGGAAGAATTAAAGAGTGCTAATTTGCATAAAATGCACGTCAGCAATCATTTTCCTTGTAAGATTACATTATTAATGTTATTAAAGTATATGTGATAAATGAAAAATTATAAGTATATTTAAATATTTATGTAACTGAGAATAGTGTAGAAATATGCCATGTGTTAATGTTAGTATTATGTCTGACATTTGAATAACATCAGAGCAAACATTAGATCAGAGATGACTGATGATGCTCAGTCCTATGCCATTTTTTTCCATATTTGAGTTCAGATGCAGAATATAGAAAAAAAATAATTAGCATTTTTAATAATGTACTATAAAAAAATTAAAGTTTAAACATTACTAATTTTAATAAAACTTCAGAGCATGTTTGGTTTGAATGTTAGTTTGTTTATGAAAG
Source organism: Epiperipatus broadwayi (assembly GCA_028023455.1). NCBI lineage: Eukaryota > Metazoa > Onychophora > Udeonychophora > Euonychophora > Peripatidae > Epiperipatus > Epiperipatus broadwayi. The sequence goes on from JAQFVV010006777.1 coordinate 290,688, forward strand.
CAGAATTGCATATTTCAAATTTGAGTCAATCAGATGTGATTTTATTTTATTTTTTTATCAGTTTAATCCTCCCAAATTCTAACATTTTCTATTGCTTCACCTGGTGAAAGTTGTTGAAAATGTTCAACCTTTCACTTCTCTATAAAATTTTTATTTTATTCTAAAACTCAATAAAATGGACTTGATTTCTTTTTAATTTAATTTTATAAATGAATAATATTCTTAAAAAAACCCACATATTTAAAAACTGAGTTGTAAATAAAAGCAACAGATACATATATCACAACAATGTTTATATCGACTCTTTCCATTAATAAATAAATTCTTTATTTTAATTTGTTTTAAAGCAAATAAGTGAATGTAGACCTGTGATACATATATGAAATTCTGCTTTAAAATGTGATATTTGCTTTGTAATTATTAAAATATTTGAAAAAATTCTAACACTGTCAATTTCAACAGGTGATAATGTTACATGGATGTTAAAACTTGGACAAACTTACATTGTGATTTTCATTGTTAATGTTACAGTTAAGTTTATTAATTTCTATTTATAAATATAAAAAATAATAAATAAAATTAACTTAAATATGTACATTTTTTTTGTTTTGAATCAATATCATCAAATTAGTAAATAAAAATAATCAGAAAGATTTAATAAATAAGGAAAGAATCATATCTTTTTTTATTCCAAAAGCCTTGAGTGAAAATGAGAATAAAAGAAAGGAATGACTATAAATCTGAATTTTCTTTGAGAACAATTGTATAAATACTAATGATATTTTCTGACAGTCCATAAGATATGGATGTCTTCAGATTTTTTGAATTAATTAAAAGCAGTCTCACAGAATGTGTTATTAAAAATTCTACATTAAAATTAGTTATAAGAATTGTAAAATAGCTACATAAAGCAGGAGAACAACCACATTTTTTTGAAAAAAACATCCAACAAATCTCAGTGTATGTGAAAATAATTAAGTTGATAGATGAAAATATTTTTCATGAAAAAGAAAACTGTAAAACTTACAAATAAACAAAGTACATTTCACAAACTCAAGAACAACAATTACAAAATGAAAGCTAAAATCTATTATGGACTTACTCTGGATTGGTCATCTCAAGATTAAAAGTATGTCACACGTGTGCTTACAAAATAAACACAAAAACAAAATTTTTTTTAAAAACCATTTTGGCACTTTGAATTTTGTTATAATTATTTTCTAAGAACTAATAAAAATTGATTTTTGATTACAGTATACATTGTGTTTTTATAATCAGAAATCTTATGCATGATTTAGTTCCACAAGGCAGCATGTTTTATGCTTGCACAATGTGTAATATATAGTTACAGCTTACTAGTTTAAGAACATATAAAGAATGTTTGTTTTACTGATAAAAATATTTTAATATAATCTTATATTGATGTTAAATAATTATCTTAATCAAATCATCTTTTTTAAAAGAATTTCATTATTATACCCCACATTATATACAATTTAAATTTATTAATTGGTTGAAATAAAATTTTCTACATTGTTGCTATCATCTTGTGCTAAATCCTAAAGGTTGACATCTTTGACAATAAATAATATATGTGATTATTCCACAAAAAATGGAATAAAATTTCATTTTTGATAGTAATAAGTTTTATAAAAGACTACATTTTTAAACAAGTTATTGTTTTGCATATGTTCTTTATATCATGGGAAAAGTTTGATTATACAAAGATGCATAAACCATGCTTTCTTTTGCTTGAAAATTTCTACATCCTAATTAAATAGCCTCCAACAATTTTTAATGCATCCAAGAATGGTATGTAATGGAAGAGAAAAGTTCCAATTAAAGATATTCAAGAATCTAAATAGTATGTTTGACTCCTATGGTAATATTGGCACTAGTAAGACTAGCAACATCCGAAGAAGAGCAAACCATAATACCACATAAAATGTTATGTATCTTCCAACCTGTGCTGCGTATTTGTGTGTTATTGCTAACAGTTGTTTGTATTTGAAAGAGTTAAATAGAATTTTTAGACATTCTGTATTTAAAGATAGATGATGCAAATAGTTCAACATATTGTCACATTTAATATGAATAAGTGCTGAAGACATTGGAAACAACAATAGCATCAAAATATAAGAATACTAGTGTTTTTAAATTTTCATTTAAAATCTTGATAATGAACAAATGTTTAAATAGTAGTTTTTGGAGCTAAAAATTACTCTGAAGATAAGTTATAGGATACTATCGGGTAGAGATTTATTAAGTACTGGCAAATGATATCCATTGATTACATATGCATATGCAAAAAGACAGAAATATAGTAAAAATATGTTTGCTACTTATGCATTTATGAGTCCATAGACGATGCCTATAAAATAACAAAAAAAAAATAGTGCAAATAAGTATAACAAACAGAGAAATTATAAAGAAGATGAAAATGTATCAAAAAAAGTTTTTTATATTTGTTTATTTTATTTAACCTGAAATAGCTACAATGCAGTATAGAAACATTCAGACTACAAGTGGTTGTTTTGTATAAATATTTCAAATTTGATCTATTTATTATAAGCATTATTTACAATAATTATTTAATAGTGATATTAGCGATGAAGCCAATGCACATGCACTTTAAAGATAAATTATAAATGAACCTCACTTTTCCAGACACAAGATAATTTTTTTAGAAAAGATGGAATGAAGCCAGCCATCCTTTTGACCAAAACATTTATGTATGGGCAAATCTTAAGCATATGGAAATGGAAGCATGAAGATGTTAAGCAATCACTTTAAATTACATTTATTATGCTTGAATGAATGACACTTGTGAAATCTTTACAATTACTTGTGTCTGGAAAAGTGAGAGTATTCATTTATAATTTATCTTTAAAGTGCATGTGCATTGGCTTAATCACTAATATTACTATTACAGTATAAAAACATAGTGCTATATAAAATAATATCTCAATAATTATTTAAATATTATAATAAAAAAATACCCAGAAAATCCCAAAAGTAAAGAAATAAAATGATTTTTGTTTAACTGGGTTCTATTGTTTTCTTATCTGTTTAGATTACAAGTGGCATGAAATCACTATTATGTTAGACAAAATAGGTGTTAAACTAAAACTACACATGCTAAATTTAATCTGATTTTTACACAATACTAACATAGCTAGAAAGGTACAACAGTCAGCACCGGAATAATTTAAAAAATAATATAAATTATATCATTTTGTAATTAATAATGCTAGTGCACATTCATTGAAGCCATTGCAAGTTAATAGAGATTGGTTTATGTAAATTTGAACTGATATTTCTGAAAATTTATTACAGGAGTGAACCAAAAATATGAAAGATTTTATTGTTTCATCATAGTCATTTTCACTTCTAAGCAACACATTGGAAGATGAATATCTTTTCATGTTGAACCCAGTTTCTCTGATATAGCCTCACTTCTCATCACATCAGTAAACTATCATATCCATCAACCTCACGTGTGATTATAGGACTTTTACAAATTCTTCACCTTATCCCTGCATACTTTCTTATTTTATCAATCATCTCACATTTGGTCTCTTTCTGGGTCTTTTGTATTCCCATCTAAAATTTCAATTGTCCATCTATTATCCTCTTTTCTAGCAATATGTCCTTTACAATCTTTTGGATTCCCACATAAAATTTCAATTGTCCATCTATTATCATCTTTTCTAGCAATATGTCCAAACCAACTCCACTACTCTATTAATTTTTCCAATGATGTCAGTAACACATCTTTGTTTTCTTACCCATATATTGTTTTCTATCTCTTCTTGTTACTCCAAACATGCATTTCTTTATACTTTTTTGAGTGGTCTGAAGTCTCTGTATTGCTCTTCTATTAAGTGTCCAACTCTCAGATGTATAAGTAAAAACTGATAAAACACATTTATTAATCATCTTTCTTTTTAAACACATAGGCATATTTCCTTTAAATATTAAGTTATTTCTACCAAAAGCACTCCAACCAAGTTTAATTCTATGGTTAATTTTATCCATTATGTCTCCATTTGTAATAATAATCTCACCAAGATATTTATAGTTGTTAACTTCTTACTCATCATAATCAGTCTTTATTTTCATCTTTTGCAAAAATCTATTGAACATTACTTTAGTCTTTTTAACATTTACCTTTAGTTCTACTTTTTTACTTTCAACTCTTGCAGAATTCCCTGAAGTTCTAAAGCATTATTTGTAAAAACAACTACATTATGTTAAAAATCTGACTTAATTAATCTCCATTTAATTTTACTCCTTTAGCTTCCCAGTTTTAATCCCCAAAATACTTCTTGCAGCAGTGCTGTAAAAAGTGTTGGAGATATGGAGTCATCCTGTATTACACCCTTCTCAATGCTAACTTTCCTAGTATCGTTATGTAATGTAATTTTTTCTGCTGCATTTTTATAAATATTCTTCAGAATATGACAATATCCTGGATCTATACCTTGATGATCCAATGCTTTAATCCCTGAAGAAATACTTGTAGAATCAAATGCCTTTTTATAATCTACAAATATCAAAGCATAATGACAACTCGTATTCATTGATTTTTTAATTTCTCTTAATATTTGGATGTTAGCTACTGTACTAAAACCATGTTTAGTCCAGCTTGTTCTTTTGGCTGGTTGAAATCCAATGTTCTCTGTAGACATTTTGTAATTATCTTGGTAAAAATTTTGATAAAACTGAAAAAAGGCTGATAGGTCTGTAATTTCTAATATCTTCTTTATCACCTTTTAAAATATTAATATTGCATTCATCCAGTCCTCTGGTACATCTTTGTCACTTAGTCATTTGATATATAACTTTGTCAATTTTTTTAAATTTTTTTACCTGCTTTTTTCAATTATAATTCCATCATTACCTGGAGCTTTTCCATTCTCATTTAATTGTATGTCTCATTTCTTCTTTTCAAATTCTGGGCAATTAACATTGCTCATTTTTGTTTTACAAAAAAATTATACCCAGGAAATAAATGATATTTTAGTGTTTTTTTTATTATCTATAAATGTAATTAAAATGAACTAACATACGTTTTAATTAGTTTTCCTTTTTAAATATTGTTAACAAAAATTAATATCTGAAAAAATATATACATAAGTACAAAACAAAATACTGTAGTTGCAATATGTAAATATTGTACTACGTATTGGACTACAGTATAAATATGTGTGTATATATCTTGCCCACAAATGACTTTTTGGTTTTTAAATTACATTTGCATTTTTAAATTTTATGAGTCAAGTAACATTTATATACAGAGGTAATTGACCAAAACTTGTGATGGGTTCGATCATCAATATATATAATCACTTGCCTTTGTGGATCATCCTACACCTACAAATCTTAGTTTTTATTGAACAAAATGTTTTAAAAACATCTTATTTTAAATGAGTATTAAAGCACACAAAGTAAATAATACTAAAACATCTGTGAATAGATTGTTAGTTTAATAGTATCATATTACATCTGGCTGATACATTAATTATACATTGAATTATCAACCATGTTGGTAAAGGTATGCTTAAAAACATCAGATTACAGTGGATTTATTCTATTCTTGATCCCTTATTAAACATATAGAGGGCTTTGAATTTATAGCCTGAGAACAGATGATTTACTCCTTTTGTTAAGCTATGTTTAAAATATCATACCAGAAAACCTGCACCTAACATCCTTCAACAGAGAGAATCACTATATCTCTAGCATAAAATATTTATAATTTGTGGATGTAGAAATTCATTACAAGTGCCCATTATAGATGTTCCATCATATATAGATCAATTATTGCTGCTAGATCATGGACACCAGAGATCAATTTTAACATAAACAATTAGAAAAGGAGCCAATATTAAAAAAAACACCAGACTAATCTAATGGTTAACGATATTTATTATTAATAGTAAAACTAAAACTTACATTAATGGTAGGGTTTAAACTATAGATAGCTAAACATAATAAAATTGATTAAAAATTACTTTTAAAGAAGTAATTAATGTATTTGACAATTGACCAATTTTATTATCTCTTATTCCTTCCCTCATTGTTACCTTTATTTCATTAAAATAATAGAATGTAAATGTAATAGAATTTTACATATACTTGACATCACAGATGGGCACACACATCTTCACTATAACATTAATATATAATTAAAAATCAACAGACTTTATTACTGTATTGGTTCACATGTACTTATTTTACTAACAAAGCTCATATGTGGTGCAAAATCCAGCCAATGAGAGGAAACATAATGAACAATAATAAAGAGGCCTGTAAATAACCCATAATAAAAATCTGGGAATAAATACTTGACCCAAAGTAAAAATCAAAATGACTGCTATTTTCAAGTAGTAAATAAACATTGGTTAGAACAGATAAAAATATATGTAAATGAGCATAAACAGAAACTCACTGAACCTGATGCAAAATCTCATAATCTACTCTATATATAGTGATAAGCATATAAATAAATAAAAAAGCCAAATATATAAATAAATCTTCATGTCATATATAAGGAATCATTTTATATGCATGCACACATACAAGAAAATAAATCCTTTTTTATTTTCAGCCATGCATAATATAAACAACAAGAAAAAAGTGCCAATATTTAAATGGTTTAATACTTATATAGAATGCTAATAATTTAAATGGCTTAATGCTTATATAAAAATTATTATATATACATCCACATACATCAAGTAAAAAATGAATATGCCAAGTTCTAAGAAATTATTAATTAAAAACATATTTAAAAAAATCTCAATCCAGATTTTTTTTTATAACTTACAAAAATTCTCTGTCACTTTTTTTGAAAGAAAATCTAAATGGTGTAACATAATCATTATAGTGGAAGAAAAGAATCTTGCTCTATGATTCCTTTAAATCACTTTGTATTAACTTTATGAGAGGAAGACACAATATAATAATTGTAGAAACTATTGGAAGATCATTAAACTTAATTATCAACTGTCAAATTTTAAAATCAATTTTAGGCTTAGTGAAAAATACTCAAACAATTTTAGCTATAACATAGAACATATCTATAATAGAATAAAATCAATAAAATAAATATAAACTTACATAGCAATAAAAGTGAAATATAAAATAAAATTACACCCTTATGTCTACCACTAATTACTTTATTGGTATATCTTCAAAATAATTCATGTAAAGGTTTTACCATTAGTCCATAGTGATGTGGGGGCATAAAACTATTACTTTCTGTACAGATTATATATAAATGCATACATGCATCTGGCAGGTAGATGTTATTCCTGGATTATTATTTTGTTTTATGGGTGATGACAAGTGCATTGCTATAATAGTCTCCAAGATGTCAGCAGTTGGCAATTGTGGAGATCAGTTGGCAGGCAAATTTAGCATATGCTGGCTATAGATTCTTGCTTGAGAGTGAAGTTCATCTTTTGGGTGCTGTTGCAGCACATAACTTTAGATGCAGTAACTGATGCAAGTTCTGAATTTATTATCAGTTGTAACAAATAAATATGGCAGATAAAAATACATGTAAAATCAGCAGAAGAATTAGAATCAGAATTAAGCAGAATCTGATGAATTTATTAGAATAAGCAGAGCCATTAACATTAAGCAGAGTAATTAAATAATTTTGGCTGGTTTTTATGGACCTACAGTTCATTGTCTTCTCACTGAGGAAATTCTATAAACAGCAAACCAGTGATTAAAATTTTCTTTGAACCATATACTTCAAATATATTTAATTACAAAATTCCAAATTTATATTTACATTAATTAAAATTTTCCCAGACAACAATACTTAATAAAAGAAAACTATATTTCGTTAAGATTTTAATTGAAACAAACTGATTAGTATCGATAAAGAAACTTTTAAAGATTAACTACTGCTTTTTGAATTATATATAAAAAAAAAAATAATGAAAGATAAAAAATTCAGTTACAAACTTTACCTTTTAAAAAAAAAACATTTAAATAGACTGAGATAACAGTAAACCATTTTTACTATTAGCCAATGTACATTCACACATAATATCACATTTACCAAAAAACACAACTTAAATAAAAAAAATACAACTAAATACAAAACTACTTTTATGCAAAACTTCTATCTTTAATATTTCAAATAGAGGACTGGTTTTCATTAGAAAAAAATACAGTAAAATCTTTTATTCCCCAGACATTAAAACAGGCAAAACTTTCCATACAGTAGTGCCACTCAGTGCAAGCCAGATAAATCAATGGTGATCTTGTGATGTTTAGTGGTTTATTTCCCTATACATTCTTAAAAAAATATGAACAAAGACATCTGAAAAAAAAAGCAAATGATCTTTGGAATGTGCATTTCATGTTAAGACAGTAATTATTAGTTAGCCCAAGATACACCTTCTTTCATATAAATTTATAATTTGTTCAGCAGTTATCTATATAGAAAATTATTGCAGTTTGATTCATAAGTGTAAAACTTTCTAGGTCAGACATATACTTTAAATCTCAATAGAGAATATCTATAGTTTTATAAATTTAATAATCTTGATGCCCATTTGTTATAATATTCTCACACAGGTAAAGACTGATTTGTAGTTACTTTTAACTAGGAGTTTTTAAAACCTTGCAGAAAGGTGATTGAATATTGCATTGACCAAATATTTTATTTTCACCATATTGTGATCATGCATCAGGACAAAAAGTCAAATCATCTTTTCACAGTATGCATGCATTTTGGCAACAATGCCATTTTTAGGTGAGTTAGACATAAGTACATGGATTAACTTATCTTCCCACATACATTTAATATATTTACATGTTCCATTTTACCACACATTACTAAAAGATATGAGCAAAGATTGCTGAAATATATATTCCCAAAATAATATTTTGTGCTAAATTATCACTCATCCGTTGAGCCAGGTTTCCATCTTATAAATATCTCCATCATTTGTTTAGTATAGTAAACTACTACAGTTGGATTGATAAGTGCCAAATATTATGGTATAACAACTTTGATACTAATTACATAATAAAACTCAGTAATAAATATTACTAATCACTTATTAAATTATAAATTATTCTTAACCTAAACATACACTTTATATCCCAGTTAAAGAATTATATAGATAAATTTATATTTATATCTGGCGAATAAAATTTTTGAAGATTCCATTTAAAAACATCAACTGAATGAGGCTTTTCAAATTATAAAAATAGATTCCATTAGTAACTATTTTATAATGTCTATTTTTTAAAAATAAGAATGAAAGACAGGCATAAGTTTTTCTCTTCACTGATGATACATTATATCAATCTCTAACTTTTAAAATTCAAAACTTCTCATGTATTTATACATGCTAAAAAAACTGGTTAAAAGTTTTAAGATGATATATTTATTATTTTAATGATAAGACAAACATTAAAGATTTAAAAGACACTGACAATTAAGAACTTAGGCACAAAAATGTTATTAGTTTCATAATTGTCTATATATGTTTATCGTTATAATTGATAAACGAACACTTTCATAAAATATAAAAAAAATAAGATAGGAAATAGAATAATAGTAGATAGAAATAATAAAAATAAAGTATTAAATTTTCTTTAACAACAATTAAGTTATATTTTTACATTTTGGAAGAAGATAAGTAAATTTTAAATTTTAAATTCTTTAAATGTTATGGCATAGATTTATAATTTGTATGTTATCTCTTATTAAAAATTAATGATAGGTATAATATTTAAAAGTAATATTTTAAAATACTGTAATAATATTTAATATAAAACATATTGTTAAATAATTAACCTTATTTATTTCAAAATTAAAAATAATTTAAACTAAGAACATATTTACATTTAATTTGATATGAATATATAAAAAAATCAGAATGAATGAAACCAAAAAAAATGTATATCATTTTAAGAAATATAAAATTTTAGTACATATAATTTATTATAAGAGTGTATTCTTATTTATAAATATATTGCATATATTACCACTCTGAGAAAGGCCTTTAAACAGTCAAAACTGACAGCAATTAAGAAAGTGTATTGATTGTAATAAATGCATTAAAATGTTATCATTCGTGGTTTATATTAGAAAATGTTAATCTTCTTACTACCATGTAAAGGAGAAGATAAAGGAAATCTATAAATATCAGCATTGAATACCATTATACATTCACCTGTGGGAAGAATAACAATTGCTAATATAAGTAATGATAACATTTCTTTTATATATTTTATACAATGCAGCATACTTGTTTAATTGCTGACGATTTTGATTGCTTAACATTTTTTCTCAAAATGGTAATAAATACAATATGCATATAAATAAAAGCACAAAATTATAACAAATTACATATGCATGTATAATATGCATATATATATATATATATATATTGTACCCTCACTTCTCGATATATGATATAATTTAAAATAAGACTAGCTCAATTAAATCATTATGCTCAGCTAAAATATGTATAGCTATCTTTAATATATTCTTATAATACTATATCTTATTAGATTTATTATAACTTATCAAAAATTAATATAGTTCAATATAATGCCCTTATTAAATAAGTGTTTAATTAAAATCATGAGACTATGAAGTGAAGTTACAATTGGTAATTGAATTTACATTGAGCCAATGTCTTTCCAAGACACTGTCTCAATGGCATAAGAATACTATTACTTGTTTATTATCTCATTATTAACTCTACAGTACTCTTATGACTTTTATAAATGAATTATCTTTAATAATAATAGATAAATAAATCTCAATCTTTTGTTAAGGAAATATAATTTAAAAATCTCAGGTTCTTCTAATTATCTTAAAGTAATAATAATTTGTGCAGATAGGAATGATAAGGGATTTAATATCAAACCTAAATACACCTAACTTATTCTAATAACAATAACTAACAATAATAATCTTTAGTGTATAGCTTAATCTTATCTATTTTATTATACTATTAATCATTAAGAAAATAAGTAAATCATATACATGTCTTTCATTTCCATATAGTATCTTAATTTTAAAATAGACCAAAATCTTATAATTTAACAATTTGTGGCAATAAATAATATTATATTCTTATATTGTGCATTATAATTACTTTATGACCATTGTAATATTATATGTTAATGTCAATCAATTTCTATAAATTATATTAATAAAATATTGTGTTTCTTTCTCAAATAATAAAATAATAAATTCATATTGTGCAAATATTATGTACATTCAAATTATCTGTTGTCAAATGCTGTGGTGTAAAATAATGAATTCGACACATTTTTAAAACAACTTAAACAAATTTATTTACATCAACTTTAACCAATAAATTATTTACACTATTTACATTACAAATGGAACTAAAGAAAATAAACAAAAAATAAGAAAAATAATAATACAAGATTTTTACACTGTTACTATTTCCATAATCATAAATAGATAATTTATACATTTTTTAAATGTTCTATCAATAACATTTAATTAAGTTTATGACTTTAATTTTAATAAACATCATTTGTCCTCAATTAATACAAGAAAAGGTTTTATGTGAAATATCATTCATGTAGCATATATGTAAATAAATAAACTTTAATAATTAAAATGCTATTTCACTTAAGTCTTACTGCTATTTATATTATAATGTACTAGTATGTATTACATTTACTATTAATATTACTCAAAGATCAATTAATGTATAAACTGATATAACTTTGTAATATAATAACAATTATTGATTATAATTATTTATTTCATTCCGATGTAATGTCATACTACATGTCTTATCAAAATATGCAATACGTATATGTTCTTTTAAAATAATATTTTAAATTATTCAATAATTTCAACTTTTATAAAGTATAATGTTAAATAAAATTCTATGATTCTTTTAATATTTAAACTATTACTCTTCTTTACTTGTTATTCTTATTCCTTCCTAAAAAAACTTCTATCTACAAAAGTCATTTTAACCTTATTTAACTTCAGAAAAATAGATGACCAATTTTAAAAAAAAAATAATATTTATCCAAAATCTCTTATACCTCATCATCTATATACGATAAGCCTTCAATCAAAATATAAATTTCTATGTAAAATTAACTTAACTTATCTAATAAAATAAAAATAAAATATAGATTTTTATTATATCTCTTACTAACTTGAAAAGAAAATAAATAACTTACAATAATATAATAAATCTAATTCCTAATATTGTAGCAGAAACATTAAAATTTATTCACGAAAGAATCATATAATTATTTCTAGGTTCTCATATTATGTTGTACTAAATTTACATCATCAATTTAAAGTATGCATATTAAAATAAAACTGTTATTACTAATATTGTGCGTGTATATTCTTTAAATATTTATACATCCATTCAACAATCAAATAACATTTGGTTGATCTAAAGAAAACATAGCAAATGCATCAAATTATTATTATTACACAATTTTTACCATAAATGATACTTTAATGTACAGTCCGTCACACGATGTCCTCCAGGATTTCAGTTTTACAAAATAATTTCACATTTACACTCAACAATTATTCTTTAAAATATTACGTGTTGTATAAGTATAAAATAAACTTTATGCAATGAAAAGTTATATTAATATTTAGTTATTATTAAAAAAAAAATGTAAATGTACCTTTCCTATCTTTAATAAATCAATAATTAATTAAATATTTATGTTAGTTAATAAATAAAAACATATTACATAAAATCCAACGGTGTCTTCTTTTACCCATAATTGTTTTTTTTCCTAGGCACAAATTTTCACCAAACATTACTTCCTTTTCCGGTACATCACGTGTTTTTAAAAGTTTTTATGAAATAAATGAAAACGTTCTTTTTTTAAAAAATAAAGAAAAGTCAGTTCCACCATAAAACAAAAATAAAATTAAAATAGTTTATAAGATCCAGATTCATTTCTTTTTAAAGGGAAAAATATTATTTAAAAGTTATTATTTTTAGAATTAATCTATAGTTTATAAAGTTCTTATTTAATTATTTTAAATTGACTTGGATATCCACATGTATTTTATTTGCGCATTCCTTAACGAATATTTAGGTAAGATTACTTTTAGATTCTTCTGTACGACCAGCGTTCAGACTTTACTAATATAATAATTTTATTTATAGGTATTTCTTTACCCATTAAATTTCCAATTTATTTGCCTTTTAAAACTGTCAAAATTTAGTCTTTTAAACCATAAAGACTTAACAAGGCAAGTATTTATGTAATCAGTATTATTTACCATCTTTACTAAGTTATATACTTAGATTTATAATTTACAAATACTTTCTTCATAAAGAAGTATTTCTCATTCTTTTAAATATCTGTTTTATAAAAATTAATTACAATCAGCTTTTAAATTTATATAAAGTCCAACATATTACTTTTATGCATCTAGTAACTCTCCTAGTTAATCCAGCGTTTGTTAAATTTTTAGCATAAAGTCTCCAATACATTTTATCCTTATTCGAAGTTTTCATGACTATTCGATAGTAAATTGAGCTTCGATCGAGACGATCAATAGGAAATTATAATTAAAATTAGCACTGCATATTTGTCGGTAAACTTTTATAAATTATTTTTAAAATTACGCTCTTATAATTTTAAAACGATTTTGAGAGCGTCTATAATTACTCTTAGCTATTTCTAATAGAACACTTTACTTTAAGAATTTCAATCACAATCCCCTTCTGAACAATTGAACCTTGATTTTATACCGGAAGAAACTCCCCACTTGATTGGTGAATTAAACAATCAACTTGCTAGCTTATTTACATATTTTACCAACAAGACAGAATTAAAAATAAATAATGACTTATTTAATATTTATTATTTATCACATTATTAAATTCTTAAATTAATCTTTATTGTTTATTTAAATCCATTAAACATTTTTTAAAATATACTTTCTTACTTTATTTCACTTTTAACTTTTATAAGATTATTTTTATAAATAAATTAAGTCTATTTTTATTCGTTATGTTTTTAAGCAGTATTTTAAAAATCAGATTTAATATTCCACATTAATTATCTTTATTTTTATTTCGTGATAGCCAATATAATATTTATAAATTTTATAACAGAATTTTAAAATAGTTTTGCAACTTTACTAAAAAACTCCCAAGCATGTGTGTATGTGTCTAACTAACATCTGTTTTTACAACACAGCTACAAACGCTTGTAATAATCTAAAAATAAACTAACAATTCATTTTTTTAAAAATAAATATTTTTAAAATAAATAATATATTATAACAATTTTTAAAATAATAATTCGATATTATTAAAATCAAATATTAATCTTCTATTATGTACTACTAATAATTAAAATATTTATATTCATTTATTAAATATTAATTTTTATCAACAATAAATATATGCATTTAATTTTAACTTGTCTTTTTAAAACTTTAACTTTAAACATTTATTTATTAAATTTATTAATGCAGTATTGATTATGGCCAGTTTTCCCAACCATATACTATTATCATTCCCATTGAAACGTCTCTCTCAAACATCAGCACAATTTTTACATATCAAATACTCATAAATTACTTTAATTACACTTTTTAAAAGATTGTTATAAATAAAATTAACATCATACAGCTAAATATATCTTAAATTTAAATTTTTTTTAACAAATAGATACAACAATTTATGGAGACCCATACAAAAGGGCACAATATATATATATATATATATGTATGCTAACCTGAATTGCATTTTAGAATTAAGATTTACAAATTTTAAAAAATATATATATTGAAGTCACAAAACATTACTTCTCATAACGATTGCTAATTTTTGTATATATATATATATATATACACACACACTTATAAGATTATATAATTTCATATAATCATATTTATAAAATATGGTACATTCATTTTTATTTTTTTCAAATTATTTTTATCTTACAAAATATAAACATTCTATTATAAATAACTGAAAGTTCTGTCAATATAAAAGTTTATATTCATAAATTCTCTTTACCAAAAAACATTTTCACTTATCATTGTATATATTTAAATCCATAACAACATATCACTTTAGTTATAAAATATGCATAAATTTATGTGATATATTAAATAATATTTTTTATTATATTGTTTATTAAAATATGTAAAGAAAATTATGTTGCCATTTTAGTTTCTCGAAGAATATATGAAGTTACTTACCATTATTTTATTTATACATTTATTAATGCAGATTCATATATATTTTACCACTATAAAAATGTGTATGGACATGATGTAAAAAGGTTCACTCTAATACAAAGTTTTTTTTTTTTTTTTTTTTTTTTTTTTTTTTATATATATATTCTAACCTCCCCCTGCGCATTCTCACCCCAAAATATACTGTTTATTACGAATATTACAGGTTCTAGCTCAGTTAACAAATAAATAAATGAAATATTCAGCCTTAATTAAAATGATTACTAGCTCTAATTTTAAAATACAAATACGGTTCAATTTTAAAATGAATTAAACAAATATTTACTATTTTCATGAGACATGGAGTGACAATACAGGGAACGAGATAGACTACAATGAGCCATTATCCACACGATACTACCTCAATGGCATAAGAACACTATTCCCCCTTTTTACTATACCAAATAACTAACTCATAGTATTCTTACGACTTTCTGAGCTCTATTCACTACGATTAAAATAATAATCATATCTTAATCTTCTTTATAACAAGAATCTAGCTCAATTAAATAAAATGAAGTAAAATAAATAAAATCTCAGGTTCATAAATTGTATTCTAACTGATTTAAAATTACGGTAGTAAAATATGAAAAGGGAATTTTGTGTCATAATCTACTACACAGCAACTAATAATAATAAAAATAATAATAACAATAATAATATAATATAATCTTCTTTCTTCCTAAATGAAATAAATAAATACGTATGTGGTAGTATTTTAATAATCTGACAACAGAATACATGTGGCAACATTGGCATATAATTTAATGTAATATTGTGGCAACCGACTTATGACCAATAAATAATATAAAATTATGATCTTTTAATTTTAACATACCAATAAATTCTCAAAATTCTTATAACACTTTTATGTTTACCTTTTGTGCAAAATTTATATGTCTGTTTCAATTATAAATGTATCGTGATTTCATGCATCCATGTGGAGAAATAACAACTCGGACACAAGACTTTAAAACAAATTTAAAACAAAGTTTATTAACAACATAAATAAATTAACAATATTTTTACACTATATATATTGGATATCCCTTACTCTCATATCTCAACTTAGTTTATTAGTTTATAAAATGAAATCAAAATATTATTTACTTTTCCTAGTTAAATCTTATTTTTTAACACTTAAGAAAATACAGTATTATTACTTGATTTATTATTATGGTTAGCTTATTACAAAATGCATTTCTTATATGCTTATCACAAACACTTTGCATCCCTAATATTATTAAAATTATATTTTTTACAAAATTTACATTCGTAGTAAAATTCTACAAAATAACAAATTTTAGTTTTATATTGGTTGTATGGAATCTTACAAAGTCAAAACATTGTTCTACATTCGGTATTAGGTTTTTATTGTTCATTATCCGATGTTTATTAATCCTAATATTCTCATTCAAGCCTTACTTCGGATGATATAATTACAACTATTAATATACCATGCACAAGTATATGTTTATTATACCTTATTGAACTATTTTCTTAATAAATATGCAATACTTATTTTCTAAATATTATTAAAAAAAATTCATTCAAATTTTATTATCACTTTTAAAATACTTGGTTTAGATTTCTTTTCAAAATCTTATATTCATTTCTGAATTAATTTTACAATGTATTATATGATTCTTTCTCTCTTTATGATATTTTGGACTTTCAATTTTAAAGTTACACAATTCTATACATTCCAGCAAATAAACTATTCTTACATAAACGATAACATATCTTCAGTTCTATTTTATTCATTATTTCTTTGAAAATATCTTTCTGACCGATGCAGATTCATGAAATAAGGATAGCGAAGATAGATGCATAGGATCAAAATACAACTAGAATATTACTCGTCATATACCTTGACAATCATGGCACAGTGAATTAAAAGACACTATAGAGGAGTGACCTTTACCTGTCTACCAACCTCTATTATAGGAACGATGCTAAAGCTATTTCTTCAGCTTTATTATAACATCCAAAAGTTTAAAGATATGCAAAAACACTGTCCAAACCATATGTGTTCAGTCATAGGGCCTAGTTAACTATACTGAAATCACACAAAACTAAATATGATCCAAATCCTTTATTTTTCCTATTTCTTAAAAAAAAAACATCATCTTGGTTTCCTCTCCACTAGTACTTCCAAGTCACTATCCGATCTTATTTCTCAAGATTTTTTCTATACTGTACATCGACAAATACATATCTGCATTACTAACAATAATAAAATTCATTTATTTTAAAACTATTCCACTGTTCTATAAGAAAATCTTTTTACTACTTTCCTCCGTATATTTAATCATATACAAACTATTTAAATATCTGAATACTTTATCACATGAAAGTTCAAAAGAATCACACAATTGTTCTGTTAAATTATATTATTAATATACTTTAAATAAATTATTGCATGCATATTCCGAATTACTCCTATCTCATTATATGTTAAAAATGTTGTATAAAATGTGTACATATAACTTAAACTTTCACACTTCATTCTTAGGTCAATAGATGATCTAAAAAAAATACATTATGCATTATAAATAACTATTAAAATTACCAAACGACCTTTATCTCCTCGATCACATTCCGTAGGCTTCACCATCCATTTGATCCTTGTAGATATAAGATTCACTTCCATACACTTTATTTTAAACACTATTTCTATAATTTTATCAAGCTATTATATTTAAATTTTAATATTACTAAATTTATGTTTATATGTTTTCCCTAATCTCACATAACATTTTATATTTTAAAATAAATTAGTAAAAAATATTCCAAACTATATTTACTGTACTTCTTCATTAGCGATTAAGCCAATGCACATGCGCTTTAAAGAGATTATATAAATGAATACTCAATTTTCCAGACACGAGATATAGTATTTTAGAAAGAATGGAATGAATCACCCATTCTTTCAGACCCAAATGTTTATGTATGGGCAAATCTTAAGTGTGTGGAAATAAGAGTGTGAGATGTTACACGATCACTTTAAATTACATTTATTAAGTTTGAACGAATGACACTTTGCGAAATCTTTACAATTTACGAACCATCATTCTTTAGTTGAAATTAAACATATATAATGAGATATTATTTTATATAGTGTGAATGTTTATTTATGTAATAGTATTAGCGATTAAGCCAATGCACATGCGCTTTAAAGAGATTATATATAAATGTAATTTAAAATGATCGTGTAACATCTCACACTCTTATTTCCACACACTTAAGATTTGCCCATACATAAACGTTTGGGTCTGAAAGAATGGGTGATTCATTCCATTCTTTCTAAAATACTATATCTCGTGTCTGGAAAATTGAGTATTCATTTATATAATCTCTTTAAAGCGCATGTGCATTGGCTTAATCGCTAATACTATTACATAAATAAACATTCGCGCTATATAAAATAATATCTCATTATATATGTTTAATTTCAACTAAAGAATGACGGTTCGTAAATTGTAAAGATTTCGCAAAGTGTCATTCGTTCAAACTTAATAAATGTAATTTAAAGTGATCGTGTAACATCTCACACTCTTATTTCCACACACTTAAGATTTGCCCATACATAAACGTTTGGGTCTGAAAGAATGGGTGATTCATTCCATTCTTTCTAAAATACTATATCTCGTGTCTGGAAAATTGAGTATTCATTTATATAATCTCTTTAAAGCGCATGTGCATTGGCTTAATCGCTAATACTATTACATAAATAAACATTCGCACTATATAAAATAATATCTCATTGTACTTCTTCATCAAATTTTCTTGAAAACCGTTCATATTAAAGCTAAAAAAAAATGTTTATTATTTCTTCTTCTGTCACTTAATGTTCTTCTCCCTGCTTGTTCAATTTTAAGGCAAAACGATTATTGCTCTGTTTAATAAATATTCATAGATGACAATCCTTGGTTTTTTATAATATTTAATACAATTATTAATTATGATATCAATTAATCCCGTAAAGAAAACGTCTACATATTCTCTTCTAATATTTTCTGCTAATATTTTCCCGCGCGACTTTTATGATCTATCTTCTAGGTACTTTTATTTAAATATTCAGTAATTTTTTCTGTCTCCATGGATCCATTTTATTAAGTATATTAGATTTATATTTTCCAAATCAAGCATTCCTCCAATGACCACTTTATAATATTTTTTAATTCCTCTTAGAGAAAGTTTTTCTGTTCTTTTTTTTCATAAAAACACAATAGCTCTTTCATATTATTACTCTATAACTTTTTTCCTTCTTTTAAAATTCTGGTACTATATACTTTGTAATGTTTCCTTTAAAAAGATAAACATTCTTTCTTCATTATAACTTTTACATAATTTTTTCTTTATGATATACGCATCTTAATTTTTCCATAGAGAAGAATAAAAAAAAAAAAAACTTCAGAGTAGCCTTATAAAATTGTGCGTCATAATTTTTCCTGACGGCAAATAACTTCTCTTTTAAGTTTTCCATATAGCGTCCAAATTATATTCCTCTGAGTTACAATAATAAGTTTCTGGTTGAGCATAAATAAAGCTGTATCAAGGCACTTTACAAATATTTTTCCTTTATCATAACTTCTATATACTGTTTTCTGTAGTATTTCCATTTTACTGTAAGGTTTTGGCTAAACTTGAATAAAATTTCTGGTAAGAAAACTTTTAAATTAGCCCTCCATTTAAAGGCAGTTCAAAATATTATATGTTAAAACAAAACTTTTAAAATAAATACAAAATTTTTAAAAATTATAACACTTTTCTAGCTTACGATCTTATACAGCTAAAAAAATATGTTACTCCTTCCTTTACTTACACATTACTTTCTCCCGCTCCGTCTAATTCTTATATTTCGTCTGCTAAAATACCTCCGTTGATTGGTTAATTACTTTTTAGCGTGAACAAATTTACACTTTTTTAGTTTTATAACAGACTAGACTTTTTTAAAATAAAGAATTTATGACATCATGTTTTAAAATATTACTTAGAATAGTATTCCGATCTAACTCAATTATAGTTTTATCAAAATCATTTAAATTTTAAAAACAATTATTAAAATAATATTTAATATCTATTTTAATATTAATATTTAATTTATCTTGTTTTTTATTTAAATAAAATATTTAATTTTTTTATTAACTGTATTCAACTTTTAAACACTACTTAAATATTACATCATTTAAACATTTAAAATAACTATTTAATATTTCAACATTCATTTCAACGATAGATAGCAATTACATTTAGTTCCATAATTCACAAACTTTATTATTATATTCTAACAAGCGTGTGTGTGAAGGTATATAATATACAGTCACATGATTACTAACTTTATCAGATGATTTTTTAATTTACGTCTCGGTCTAAATTACCAAAACTGATATATTTTATAAAAATTTGGAAAATAATTTAAAAATGTAGAACTAAATATAATTCTCACCATCCCAAAGTTTATTTTAAAATATATTAGATTAAATTTGAATATTAATTATAATTATAATATTACATATAGCGTTTATTTAATTTATTAGTTTTAAAATATTACAATTGGATTGTTAATATACTTTTAACTATTTATAGCTGTGTTATTTTATATGGCCAGCTTTTACAACCATAAGCAAGGATATAATTAAGCTTTATTTAACTGTTTTCTTTTAAAATAATCCATTACACTTTTATATACCAGGTATTTTCAGCCTTAAATTGTACTATAAAATCTAATCGATCCTACTATTATTCATATATCATACAAACATATCTTAAAATTTAAAATTTTTTAGTAATTGACCATTCTACCCTATTATGACCTATAGATAAGGGCACAATATATATATATATGATAAACAAAAACAAGTTATAAATTTTTTAACTTGCTTTTAGCTTGCATTTTATGATCACTAGATAGAGCTCCATCTTGTGATCAATATATATATATATATATATATATATATATATTTAACCATCTACCCATAATCTTATTCTAAGATTTGTGCATGTCCAAGTTATTTCCCTAAGCTCCAAGTAGGTATATTTATGAGCATGGGCTAAATTCCATCTCAAGTGCCAGTCTTATCCATTAATAAGAATTATACCTTCCGAAAACATAAACAACTGTTCAGTGGACACTGTTTGGGTATCTTATCCAGACTAGCTCAATCTCAAGGTCTGGGGTGATTTTATGAAGATACGTCATATATATATATATATCGTTATAAATTCTATCTGCCTACAAATCTTATTACAATAGCCCAGAAGTTATCAGAATCCCAGAATGTAAGTAATACACAAGAAGTTATAATCAAATTCTAAGACTTATTAACACACGTATACATATCTCAATATTTTAAGCACACAACTCATTTATTCCGATACACACACACACACATATATATATATATATCCACAGATGGCGTCCTACCAAGACTGCCAATCAAGCGTATGTTTTGTTTACATAAACTAGAGAGTTAGTATTCACTATCTCTAACTATAATTCCACTTTCAGATCATGATTTCAAGCTATTTGCTATCGTCATATATATATATAAGATTCATATACATATTAACGAAAGAGTGCAATTACACGTCAGAGTGGTTTATTAAATGATTTTAAAAAAAATTATTTATTACTTTCTTCAAGTTGGTATAACACATGTTTATTATTTTATACTGCTTTAAAAATATGGTATTGATCAGAAATTTGGAAAAAAGTAAATCAGCATTGAAGTAAAAAACAATTTGAGAAGAACTTGTCCAAACAAAATCTGGACAATAAATGAAAGTATAAATTTATCACATTATTGGATGAGATCAGATGAGATCGCAGAGTTTATTGGATGGGTTCACAGGGTTATACATTTAGCATGAATGTGAAAAATATATCATCTCTCCTACATTGCAGGACTAATATGTAAGTAATAATTATACTTTAAAATACACTAGTTATAAAACTATATTTTATAAACTGTGCACTTTATGTCATATAAAACAAAATAATCCCTGTTTGTAAATTGTAAAATTTATTTTATAAAAGATTTAAAAGGTATATTTAAACAATAATACTGAAATAAGTAAGTTGTGTTATTAATACTTAAAGTATTTAAATCTAAAATAAGATTAAACATTATGAAACATACATGTATATTACCAAAGCTCCCCATACCCAATTTACAGTAGTATAAATTAAAATAAAAACTGATGCCATTTCAATTAATAAAATTTAAAAAAGAAAAGATAAATAGTTGACAGTGGCTTGTATAATAGTGTTTCAGCTACTTTATAAAACCAAAATGTTTAAAATTTAAGAAGGAAAAATCAATATTTTAAAATCTACAATTAAATAAAGAAATATAAATGTTTATCATTAAAATTCACAATTTCCAGTTAAAGGTTATGTATTCTAAAAACTACTTTGTAGTAAATTATAAGATTTCACATTGTACGTTTATGATTTAGACTCAGTGAACTAATTGTGAAGATATTTAAAGCTTGAAACTTTCAAACCTAATTTTTTATGACTGGCTTAGATATATAGAAAGAAAAGTTGAGAGAACAGTGGCTGCCTTTTCTCGGAAAATCTTTGTTGTTGTATGTTTAGGTTTGATGTCACTTAAGACAGCTATCCTTGACATTTGATTGGCTGCCAGTTATGTATTGTAACAAGTGCTGGAGATTTGCAGTATCTCAATTTATTTCAGTTTTCAACTAGGGCGCTTCGCAAATTAAAATATTATCTTTTTAATTAAATAAACTTATCCGAATTTTTTTTTTTTTAAAAATACTATTTTATTTATTAATTGACTGACATTTATGTTACATTTTTTTTTTATATTATTTTTTTTATATTTTAGAAAACTAATTTTTTTAAACAAAATACTTTGGCAAAAGCTTAAAAATAAAAACCAAAATACTTGCATATAAGATAAATTTCTATGTATTCACATATTATTTGGAATTTATCTTTTTAAAATAACTTTATTTACTGATAATTAATTGCAATTTCTAAATATCTATAGCATAAACTATTTAACTAAACTATCACTGTCAATAAATTATATTTAAATAATGATTTTAAATTACTATTATAATAATGCTATTATATCCTTTATCTAGCCAAGTTCTTTTTATATTTTAAACCTTAATAACAGTTGATTAAAATTTTAAGACTATATTAGCTTGCTATTATAACATTTCATTTAGAATAATCTATCAATTTAAAAACATGATACTGCATTGGAATAATATTGACTAACTAACGCAAACTATAGCTACAGAAAGTGGATAGTACACTTTATCAGTTAAATATTATTATTTTATTTTTTAAGGATAACACCAATATTATGTACAAATAATACTAAATAAAACCAAGTGCCAAAAACACTGGGTTACAACATATATGCTAATAAACAATTCAAAATACAGCAAAACTCTCCATATAGTAGTGCCATCTTGTGCTAACAAGAGCAATCAATGGATGCCAGAAGGCTTGTGCATAAAATCCTTATCTAGTGCCTACTCATCCAATATCCCCAGACTAGTTTCTGGCTTGTGGCCTTCATCAGTGAGGAGTCTTGGATTGGAGAGCACTGCACCTAGATCTTAGGATCTAATGCAACCCTCCAGCATACTATTGTGCTAGTATGAGATAGTGATCATGTGATATATGCTAATAGAAACAAAGTTATTCTTTTAATAATTTTCAAATGATCTATTACTATTACTTAATAGGTTACACAATTGATAATATTTCTAATCTTCAGAATAGTTGCTGATTAATAGGAAACTCCCTTGAGTGTACATTTTCAATCTTATAGAAAAGTTTCTTATTGACAAATGCTATGTAAAAAAATAATTCCTTTGATTTAATCAACCATCTTTTCAGCAATTAAAATACAAATCTGCAGGAATATTTTTATTATTATTTATTCATGAAGTTTTTATATATGTTGATTGTTGAATTAGTTAATGTTTTTAATTAAGTTATTGAATCATAAACTTTTTTTTCTTTTTAACGGGTTGCTTGAAAATGGTTGATAGATCATTTTCAAGTTTAAAGTTCAAGTCTTGATTAAGTTTGATTAGTTGACATGGTTATTAAACAATAGATTTGCTTTTATTTTATATATGTAATTCATTAAAGTTCAGCCTTTTCAAGCTATTGTGCATGCGCTTTTTATAAGTGTTAATAATAAATGAATACTTTCATTCCCAACACAAGATATAGTATTTATGAAAGAATAAAATAAATCACTTATTCTTTCCAACCCCTTTCCAGTACTTAAGATTTGCCCATATATAAGCATTTGGACTGGAAAGAATAAGTGATTCATTTTATTCTTTCATAAATACTATATCTTGTGTTGGGAATGAAAGTATTCATTTATTATTAACACTCATAAAAAGTGCATGCACAATATCTTGAAAAGGCTGATCTTTAATGTATTACAATTTATAAACATAGTGCTATAAAAATAAATGCTTATTTATATATGTAAGTGAAATGTTATGTCTAGTTGTGGAATTATCTTTATTTAAAACTGTTTTCTAATTGACATTACTAATATATGTGCAAGTTAAAATTTATTTTTTTATTATGTTGACCTCAATCATTTATAGATTAAGCTGTTTATTAGAGTGAATTGATTGTCAAATGAGCACGGACATGAATGTTTATGTGTATTATAAGTAACACTTCAATATTCCCACCCTCACAGGATTGAAATTTTCTGACAAAGTTGTGAATTTTCAATTGTCCAAGTGTGTATATATCTGTTTAAAATTGGATATGAGTTATCCTACACAAGGCTTAGGGGAGGTTATTTGAACTATTTAAAATCTATTTATTTATTTTTTTACCCATTCATTTGTCATTTTCTTTTTTCTTATGTATTTGGAAATGAGGTTGGCATGAAGGTGGTCTTTTCAAATGATGGAAGAGTTTGAATTGAACCAATGGTGTTGCTCTATTATAGAAAGCTTATGTAAGATTTCATTGCCTCTTAATCTGCTATTTTTTGGAGTTTTTATTGGATTTTTTGAAGGGTACATGAATCATGGAGGATCCATTTTTATGTATGGATTAGCTCATAATTGGTTGACTCAGAAGTATTAACTAATTGACTTTTTTGTCAGGTGAGATAAGCTTTCACCATGAAATATCTGACTCTTTATCTAAAAATTCTAGAGCAAAGTTCAAGTATTAAGATCTGGTCCTTATGGTTGATCTAAATATGGCTTTAAAATTGTCACATTAAAGGTTCCTTTCACTTCTCAATTTATATTTATCCAGAAAGCATTAGGACTGGCCTGCTTTGCAATAGAGAATGATCTTTTTCATTAACGGATGTGAAAATTTTGATATACACCCTTTATTTGTTTACTGGGATTAAAAGTTTTAATAAATACCTTGTCTCCTATGATAAATTGGTGAGTAGTTCTTTTATTTTTGCTTCTCTGCTCTGCTTTTCCTCTCAGTTGTTGGAGTGCCTTCATAATATCAATTTTTCTATTACATTGGCTAAGTTTAGCTGGTGGATGGTATTTTATGAGTAATACAGATGTGGAAATAATTTTTTCTCTAAAATCTCACAATTTACCCTAACTAAATTTGTCTGAGATATCATAAATTGTGTGTGTTCATATGCAGAAAGTCTGTCTGAGAATAACATCAATTATCAGGCTATCCAGAACTAGGAAAACATCATAAAGCATTGTTTGGTCAAATTATGGATCTTATCTTCCAAAGAGCATCACTAACTTGGTGATTTCCTGCATGGGGTTCATTTTATATTATTGTTCTTCAGTGTTCTTTTAGTCTCTTGAAGTGAGGAACATACTCTTATGTGCTTTATTAGTTTGATTTGGGTGGGGGTTTTGGTACACAATTACATATACTTAATCCATGTGTATAAAAAGAGGTTTTAATTAATTCGGGTATGTAGATATATATTATATAGAAGCAGATAGAAACATTTCTAATTAATTCAGGTCTGTAAACATATATTATATCCATGTGTGTAAAAGAATTCTCAATTAATTCAGGTATAACATTCTGATATGTAGGTGCAGTGCTCTCCAATCCAAGACTCCTCACTGATGAAGGCCACAAGCCAGAAACTAGTCTGGGGATATTGGATGAGTAGGCACTAGATAAGGATTTTATGCACAAGCCTTCTGGCATCCATTGATTGCTCTTGTTAGCACAAGATGGCACTACTATATGGAGAGTTTTGCTGTATTTTGAATTGTTTATTAGCATATATGTTGTAACCCAGTGTTTTTGGCACTTGGTTTTATTTAGTATTATTTGTACATAATATTGGTGTTATCCTTAAAAAATAAAATAATAATATTTAACTGATAAAGTGTACTATCCACTTTCTGTAGCTATAGTTTGCGTTAGTTAGTCAATATTATTCCAATGCAGTATCATGTTTTTAAATTGATAGATTATTCTAAATGAAATGTTATAATAGCAAGCTAATATAGTCTTAAAATTTTAATCAACTGTTATTAAGGTTTAAAATATAAAAAGAACTTGGCTAGATAAAGGATATAATAGCATTATTATAATAGTAATTTAAAATCATTATTTAAATATAATTTATTGACAGTGATAGTTTAGTTAAATAGTTTATGCTATAGATATTTAGAAATTGCAATTAATTATCAGTAAATAAAGTTATTTTAAAAAGATAAATTCCAAATAATATGTGAATACATAGAAATTTATCTTATATGCAAGTATTTTGGTTTTTATTTTTAAGCTTTTGCCAAAGTATTTTGTTTAAAAAAATTAGTTTTCTAAAATATAAAAAAAATAATATAAAAAAAAATGTAACATAAATGTCAGTCAATTAATAAATAAAATAGTATTTTTAAAAAAAAAAAAATTCGGATAAGTTTATTTAATTAAAAAGATAATATTTTAATTTGCGAAGCGCCCTAGTTGAAAACTGAAATAAATTGAGATACTGCAAATCTCCAGCACTTGTTACAATACATAACTGGCAGCCAATCAAATGTCAAGGATAGCTGTCTTAAGTGACATCAAACCTAAACATACAACAACAAAGATTGACAAATTCTATACCTCAGTCAGGGCAAATATAAATTTCCCACTCAATCTAATTTAAAAATTCCATCCAGAAATTATTGAAACAAAAACAACAACACAATTAAACCTTCGCTTTTTTTTGGAATTAACTTTAAAAATGATTAAAATAAAAACAACAGGAAGACATAATTAGCAAGCTTGCCTGTTTTTAATCAAATTGATTAAAACAGGCAGAGAAAGTAAACTATTTTAAAATCAATTTTATAAACAAAGTAGTGAAAGTAAACTGTTTTAAAATCAATTTTATAAACATGAAAATGATCAAAATAAATATAAATGCATTTGTGTTTTAAATAATAATAAAAAAATTTAACATTAGATAAGATTTAACAAACCTAAGCTTTTAATTTTGGCAGTAAAATCCTTGAAACAGAGATCAATCTGGTTCAACTGCCTCAATACCTGATCAAAAAAAAAAAACTCCTGTAACTTCCCTTTTTTTAATGTGTTACCCTCCCCCTGCAAAATCCCATCTGGACATTTGTTATATGTGTTAACTGCAATCAATCACTTTATTACATCTATGATAATTTTTGCTACTTACCTATCATTTTTGATCCTTTGTTCAGCAGGTCTAAGACTACGAGCATTATAGGACCCCTGAATTCCAGACTTGTCTTCGACAAGAAAGGCATTCTGACCATATTTTTTATAGTAAAAGGTGCATCATATATCAGAAAAAAATTTTTGTATTGATGCCTTGTTGGATTGCTCGCATGAGGTTTTCTGACAAAAACTCAATCACCCATATCGAATTGGCAAGAATTCCGGTTTGCATGCCTTATGTGCAATTCAGCTATGTGCTTTAATTTTATCCTAGCCTTTTCTTTGTCCCTCTCTCCATTAGGATTATCACGATTGACGGGTAATGGAGCTTTGATAAAATACAGGATATTTTTTTCCGAAATGCAGCCTAATGGGAGTAAACCCTGTGGACTCATTTAACATCCAATTAATATAATTAACAACATTCTCAGTCTGTTTCACTCATTCTCTGTGGTTCTTGTTGACATACAACCAGAATAACCAGTTAAGCTTGCTCATAACCTGCTCGCAGGGCTTAGATTGAGGGTTGGGTATGGATGTTAATAAATGTTTTATATTCTGTTGCTGGAGCCAATGCTTCCTCTGGCAAGATTTAAAGGGTGTTCCATGATCCGAGAGTATACATTGAGGCTTGCTGATTCTAGGAATTTGCTGCTCTTGTAATACTTTGATAGTGCTTAAAGCATCAGCCTTTCTTAATAGATAAGCTGTCACATATTTTGAAAAGACATCATACCTGACAACTAAGAACCATATCGCTGATACACTGATAGTGGACCATAAAAGTCAATCGCTAATAACTCATTAGGATTCTGAGCTAGAATGGGTTGCAAGACTCCCGTAAAATTTTTATTTATGGGTTTCATTTGTGAACATGTGTGGCTACTTCTGAGATCTGATAAAATATTTGAGTACATCCCTGGCCAATAAAATAATTCTCGGATCACATACTCAACTTTATGTGGTTCAAAATGTCCATACAGACAATACACATATTCAATTAAACCATTCCTAATTTTTTTAGGTATGAGGATTCTCCAGGAACCTTCTTTTGCCATAACCTTGTATTAAAGGACACCGTCCTCAATACGATAAGCTCCTTCTTGTTGATCTAACTTGGATAGGTCCATTAGTGAGGGATTCAAAGCTCCTTTCTTGTAGGCTACCATTGGAGCATAATCCAGATTGCTTGCCTGTATTTCTGGTAGTTTCCATAACTCCTGTTCCATGGAATCATTGATAACCAATGTAATTGCAGCGATACTTAAGTTATCCAAGTGTAGATGATGCTGTGAAAGATCTATGGGGTGCTGACTTAAGACATCTGCCACAATGTTATCCTTGCCAAGGCAATAGACCACTCTATATTTCAATTTCTGCAAGATCAAGCTCCACCAAATGAGCCGATCATTTGTCAGGTAACTATTATTCAGAAATTTTAAACATTTATGGTCAGTAATAACAACGATGTTTGAACCCAGCAAAAATTGTATGAACATTCCAAAGGCCCATACAATGGCCAGAGCCTCCTTTTCAGTAGTCGTATAATTATTTTCAGCCCCTTTACAAAAATATAATACCTTGTGACATTTCTGCTCATCAATTTGGAATAAGACTATTCCCAATCCATGTCGGCTACTATCAGTTTGAATATAAAATGTTTGGAAAAGTCAGGGTTAGCCAGAACTACTTGTTTCAAAAAATTCTTCTTGATGATTCAAAACTCCTGCTCCTGTTGTGAACCCCAAAACCACTTCTGATCCTTTCTTAATAACTGGACTAAGGATGATGATTCTACAGCAAAATTTTCATAAAACCAGTGGTAAAAGTTGCAGAGACCTAAAAATGACCTCACCTGGCATCTGTTAGCAGGTGTAGGGAAATGCTCAATTGCAGATAATTTATCCAGATGGGATTTAATACCATCCTTCCCAATTACAAAGCCCAAAAATGTCACTTCATCCATGGCTAAGTAACTATTCTGCAAGTTGATTGTGATATTTTTTTTGACTGCATTTGGTCAAAAATAGCTCCACATGTTCCAAGTGCTCTTCAATATTTCTGGATGCATTAACCACATCATCAATGTACATTACTATATTTTAACCTTCTCTGACAATATCTGATCCAAACACCTTAACAACCTGGATCCACTGTTGATCAAGCCGAACGGCATCTATTTAAAGACATACGTATACCCTTCATACCGAAGTCCTGTATATTGGTGATCAGATGGATGAAGAGGTATCTGCCAATAACTTGAAGTCAAGTCAAACATACTAAAGACAGTTTTCCCTTGAAATCTAGCCAGAATTTTGGTTATTGTAGGAGGAATGTTTCTTTCAGGAATAGTGATAGCATTTAAATGGCGAGCATCCAAACATATTCTAGCTGCCCATTTTTCTTCTTTACTACCACCAAAGGGTTAATAAAGATGATGCTTGTTTACCAATAACACTCCAATCGATCATCTGTTGTATCTGACTATCCACCTCGGCTTTATATTGAAATGGAATGGGGTAATATCGACTTTGAAAATGGTTTTCCTCCTTTACTTTGATCCGATGCACATACCCTTCA
The DNA here is from genome assembly GCA_028023455.1 of Epiperipatus broadwayi. Taxonomy (NCBI): domain Eukaryota; kingdom Metazoa; phylum Onychophora; class Udeonychophora; order Euonychophora; family Peripatidae; genus Epiperipatus; species Epiperipatus broadwayi. The sequence goes on from JAQFVV010006777.1 coordinate 321,212, forward strand.
ATAGCCCGAGGTCTATTAGAAAAAACCATATGGTACTGCATCAACACCTGTGTTAAAAGATGTTGCTCCATCCCCTTTAGTATGGATTGTTACACCTTATTCTTTTTTTCAGTAGTGTCTATGACTGACTGCATACAGTGTATTTGTAAGGACTGATACTTTTTAATCCCTACAGGGGCATTATGCTTTCTCTACACTGAAATACACATTGACCATACTCAAGCACACATTGATGCTGATGAAGAAAATCTGTTCTCACTATGACATCTTGTATCAACCTGGGCATTATCAAAAAGACTTAATCCACTTCCATGTTTCCCAGATGAAGCTGGATCCAAACCTGCTTTGTCTCTACATTTGCCTTTTTACCATTAGCCAATGTAACTTGCAGTCTCTTTGGAGGCAATGTATACAGGTGAGTTTGTTGTTTTAACTGTGAAGAAAAATGACTGGAAATCAGGGACATCTGACTCCCTGAATCAATTAAAGCCTGTGCTGTGATGGATCCAATTTTTATAGTTATGATGGACAAGTCTTGTTGGCTCCAACTAACATCGGTTCATCTTTATCCACCACCACATTGGATACTGTTCCCCCATCTCCATCAAGTATGTTTTTCTTCTCTATTCTATCCCTACTATAATCAATCTCTGTCAATAAGGTTGTTATTTCTTCTATACACATTTTATAATTAACTAACATGGCTTGTTGTATCACCACTGGCATATTGTTTCTTATTATTGAGATTATCTGGCTTTCTGGCAAAGACAATGCTGTCAACGACTTCAGTATGGCAGCTTGATTACAGAAAAACTACTATAAGTTCCTCCATCCCCTTTGGAATATGCTTGCTGCAAAACTCTTCTAAAGATGCAATATTGTTTCTCTTCACTTCAAAAACTGTGCATGATGGCATATCTAAACTCCCCAAATGTCTGTGGCTTTACACTTAAAGTATGCCATCAATCTACGGCCACACCCTTCAAATGATTACAAGCCACTGCAATCTTTTCTTGTTCATTCCATTTGTGAAACTGAAACACTTATTGAAGGCTTTCAAGATGCGCAGCTGGACTTTCCCAATTATCTGCCATGAAAACTTTTATCTGGCTCAATCTTGTATCTTTAAGTTTACTTTGCCTATAACTTTGTCTATTTTCAACTTCCTTATAAATTTGCCCTCCCATCTCGGCACTCTTTAACAGGTCATTTATATATATATATTTGCTTTTATTGTCAATCTTAGAAAACAATGCCTCTTACTATTTATTTAACACTAAGTTTGCCAATCAATCTAAAAGAAAAGCACTATTTAACTATTTATTTGTCACAAGAAAGAGACTTCCCAATATTTATTTTGCTATTTTAAAATAAAACTTTAGCTACGAAAGCAAACGCTGTTTACTGTTTATTAATTATTTCATATAAAAAGACGAACAAACTATTTTTATTTCCCAATATTTATTTTGCTATTTTAAAATAAAAATTTAGCTATGAAAGCAAATGATGTTTACTGTTTATTAATTATTTCATATGAAAAGACAAACAAACTATTTTTATTATTATTATTTTTTAATTAATCTAAAAACGAATATGATGCTACTTTCTATTTTTTTTAATTAATCTAAAAACAAATACAACACTACTTTCTATTTATTAATTATTTATCATATGAAAAAGATGAACTATATATATTTAACTCTTCAAAAAAAAATAACTCTGACAGACTTTTTAGAAAATACGCTATTGTTTCCAAATTATTTCATACAAAAAAATATGAACCCCTTTCTACCAAACTTGCTCCAACAATACATGCCATAACCAAAGCAAACTGATCTTCTGCCTACTATATCTTGCCTCTTGCACCTGAAATCTTTCTCAACCATCTAAACAAAATCTCACATGGGCTTGAAAACTTGAAGCTCCACATTGATGTACTAAAAATTATTATATATGTAACGGGAAAAAGCTTTAAGATTCACATATACTGACCACTGGGGCGCCACTAGTCCGAAAATTGGAACTAGACATTTATTTTAAGGGTAGACAGGATATGTGAACCTGAATGCACTGAACTAAACTCAGGGAGGAACAAGATATCTTAAATATTGTATAGATAGTTGAGAAATAAAAGCACAAAGACAAACATCAGCCAAATAAATTTAAACAATTTATTAATTTTATTAAAAGTTGGACAATAGAGTAAAGACATCTAGCCACAAATACAAAAGTGGCTTATATTAACATACGCATATTTACCAGAGAGTGCACAAGAGTATGACAAACATGAAGGCATTAAATATTTTGGCAGCAAAATTCTCCCACCTAAAATATAAGAAATGGTTAGGATAATATCTTCCTGCTGGCCAGTTGTAAAATTACAAAAACAAACAACAACTCTAGCTTCCTGAACCAGAGATAATAAAACAGTTACTGTCCCACTGGAAATCAACAAAACCAGCACGGACATTTGAGCGGTAGTATTCTGACTACTGTCATTAAAATGTTGCAGGACTGCTGCGTGTAATACTACATTCAAAGTAAACGTGGTTGATCTCACATGCAGGACAGCAAAAGATATTTGATTATGATCTTACATATTCCAGAAAGAAATGACTACTTTCAGACCACCCAAAGAATAACTTGACAAATAGCCAGCAAAAAGATTTTGTTGTTGGCACAAAAAGTGCAAACGAAACAGGCTTAAAGATTCTTTATTTTACAACTAAGGGCAGGTGAATAAATATAGACTACGAAAACTGCCAATGCATTTTGTAATAGTTAATGAAATAATCAGGTATATATTAAACATATAAAATATAATCTCCTAATGCACCCCCTGATAAACAAAAATTGCAAATAAACTTGGAATCTTAAAACTAAGATTCCAAGACACACTTTAAATACCAGAGAAAGTACATACAGATAATAAATAATTAAAAATAATTAATACCATTTTAAAACATACTTATCATTAGATTGAGCAGAGATTTAATTAAACACAATTTATTTACCCTGGCTATAATAAGAAAAAATTTAGCTTACGGTAAGGCAGAGTTCTAGTGATTTCATGATGAGTGCGCACTTTTGATAATAGTTCATCTTTCATGCGATTTCTCTTAATGTCAAAGGCAAGTGTCGAAGCAAATTGGAAATCTGGCTATGTCAGAGTTTTATGGCATGAATGAAAAACAGCTTGGAGCCTGAGGCTTGTCCTTATTTGAATTAGCACTGCATCTTAAGGTTTCCAATGCAAATAGCAGCGTTGGTTGACATCATGAAAGCAAATTTCAAAGATCTCTTAAATGTTCAAACTGCGATTAATAAGAAGTTAAACTAAGCATTTTAAAAACAGCTTCTTGCTCCTCTCCTAACAAGCAATCTTGTCTTAATTTTTTGAATAATAGTAACTTTTTCTTTCTGGCGGGCTATAGTTACCTTGCTACATTTCCTGCGAAAATTCTTCCTTATTGACAAATTCTATACCTCAGTCAGGGCAAATATTAATTTCCCGCTCAATCTAATTTAAGAATTCCATCCAGGTATTATTGAAACAAAAACAACAACACAATTAAACCTCCGCTTTTTTTTTTAGAATTAACTTTAAAAATGATTAAAATAAAAACAACAGAAATACATAATTAGCAAGCTTGCCTGTTTTTAATCAAATTGATCAAAACAGACGGAAAAAGTAAACTATTTTAAAATCAATTTTATAAACAAAGTAGTGAAAGTAAGCTGTTTTAAAATCAATTTTATAAACATGAAAATAATCAAAATAAATATAAACGCATATGTGTTTTAAATAATAATAAAAAAATTTAACATTAGATAAGATTTAACAAACCTTAAGTTTTTAATTTTGGCAGTAAAATCCTTGAAACAAAAATCAATCTAGTTCAATATATATATATATATATACACTCACTGGTCATTTATATTAAGATATTAAGTCTTAACATTTTAATGGGTAGAATTCAAACTATTTCACCTCCAACTGTTTACTTATCCATACCATTGAAAATCTGATAATAGAACTAGGAAATTGAGAGTTTCATCATCACATTTTCATTTGTATGGATGGCTGAAGAGTTGGAGGATAAAGTAGACTGAAGTCTGTGGTAAGATCTGCTATCTTATTATAAACTGACCTCTGATTACATATTTATGTGGGAGATGATGAACTGTACCAACTGATGAGTGCTGATTCAGCATGAAATGCATATATTGGAGATCATTTATTTCTTTTTCATGTCTGTGGTCATGGCTATCAGTTTAATGAGATATAGTTGGTAACTGGAGGAAGCTTAAAAGTCTGTATTCAAATCCCTTATTTGAAATGTAGACTACAGATATAAAATATACTTGCCAATAGCTCTAACAAGCTTATTTTTTAATGCCACAAAGATAGCATTTAAAATATTTAAATAGGATTATCCCCATTCCTGTTTTGAGTTATGGTTCTATTCAGTGAGGAGCTAGGACATTAGATTCAGAAGACTAGCTCAAGACAAGTATTAATACTTAATTTTAAGAAAAAAAGATCTGACATTTTTAGACATCTATATGTCTTTAAATTCAGCCCTTCATCAGTTACTCTGTATTTTAGTAGGTTTAGCAATTTAATATAGCCAAAGCCTCAATAGGAAGTTTATAATATTAATGAAATAGTATATACAAGCATTTTAACATGCTGAGTGAAGAAGCTGTTAGGGTAACAAAAACAATGAAATTAAATTTTCTAGGCCTAGTACTTTCGAGATTTTGCCCCTCATATTCATGGCCAAAATAGATTTTAAATCATTGCTGTGAAAACAATTCATACATCACAGGACCTATATTGTTTGCATTACCAATATGTAATAAATAAAGATCATGCTAATAGCTCTAAACAAGCTTATTTTTTATGATAAATGCCACAAGAGAAAGCATGTGAAATCTTTAAATAGGATTGCCCCCATGCCAGTTTTGAATTATGGTTTTCTTCAGTGAGGAGCTAGGACTTTAGATTTAGAAGACTAGCTCAAGCCAAATATTAATACTTAATTTTAAGAAAAATATCTGGCATTTTTAGACATCTATATGTCTTCAAATTCAGCCCTTCAACTGAAAACGTCATATAGGCCTAAATTATAATCAGTTACTTCATATATTAGTAGGTTTAACAATTTAATATAGCCAAAACCTCAATAGCAAGATTATCATATTAATGAAAACAAGTCATACATCATATGACCTATATTGTTTGTATTATCAATATGTAATAAATAAAGAGCATGCTAATAGCTCTAAACAAGCTTATTTTTTTATGATAAATACCACAAAAAAAAGCATGTGAAATCTTTACCTATACAGTATCAAATTTCACTATTTATAGTTAATAAATGATAAATATTAGAAAACTAAATTGCCTTATCAATACTAAATTCGTAATGTTGATAAATATATCTTGCCTAAAGAAAGTATTACTATATTGACAAATCTCTTAATCCCAAGTAAGTCTTATGTCAATAAATAGCTTCGTGAAAAATATCTATTTACACAACTGCATATAGTTTTTATGTAGCAATAAAAACAATTATCTGTCCATCCACACATTTGTCTATTTATTTATTAGTTCATGTCCTTATCATTATATATATATATATATATGGAGTATCTGAATTAAGTTCAGGCCCATATGATTTTTTCAGTTGGAGAGCTGACTTTAAAGACATGTAGATGTTTAAAAGTTTCAGATCTTCTAACAATTAACTTTTAGATAAATGCTTTGCTTGAGTTGGTTTTTTAAATCTAATGTCCCAACTCCTCACTGAAGAGACCCATAGGTCGAAACCGGTCTGGGGATGGGGACAATCCAAGATATAAAAATGATTTGAATGTCTTCTCTTGTAGTAGCATTTATCATTAAAAAAAAAAAAGCTTGTTTAGAGCTATTAGCACACTCTTAATTTTATATATATATATATATATATATATATATATATATATAATAATATATATATATATATATATATATATATATATATATACAAGTATCAGAAACGTAGTTATTGCACATAGTAGAAGACCTGAATAAATATATAAGTAAATAGTATGTTTCTGAAGATAATGCAATGTTCCACGTTCAGTTGCAGGTAATTTTAACTCTTGAATATATTTATTTTATTATTATGGCTTATGTCATTAAATAGAAACTTTCTTGAAATAAATTAAAAACCAATAGTAAACTATATGGAAGCTATAGCTTAGGAGATTATTAAATCTAAATTAATTAGAAATATAAAACTTGAAAAAATTGTTTTAAAAAACTATAACATTTTCAAAAAAATGTAAAATCTACTACTAAATAATGTAGATTAATGATATTGGATATAAATGTATTAATTCGGTTTATTGCATTTTAAAAATAAAAAGTAAACAATTTAACTTCTATATGTTACACTTCAAAAAAAAAAAACTTCATTGGAGGAATTAGCATTTATTGGTAAGATGTATTTGTATTACAATCCTAAATGTTCTTGAACATTCTAAAGAGATTTTAAGCAGGTCACTGATACATATTATAACACCAATACATATTTGTTCTACAGTTTGTGTATATTCATAACCATTTAAAATAATATGTTTTAAATTCTACATCTGATACGGTCCTGAGCAGGATAATGGGATTCCAACAATATCTAGAAATATTAAACCACTCTAAATTATTATGATTCTGGAAAAATATAATTATTTTAAACTTACAAATACTGCATTCTTTAGAGAGTATTTTTTCACTTGTTTAGATTTTTTTTTGTTAATTATCATAAAATGTTTTGAATTGAAGCATATTCAATTTGGTCAAGTTATGTCTTCATTTAATATTAAGATTTATTTTGTATATTCTGTATGAATTATCTTCTGATATCTGATAAAAGAATACATGAAAAATTTAAAAGGTATGACATAAGGGAAATCTACACAAAAATTACTATACTAATAAAAAGCCATGCCCTTTTTTCTGTTTCCTTTCATCATATACATTAGGAATAACTTTATTTTTTTTTCTATAACCAAGAACTGGTTATTGTAAACTTGAGTATTCACTGGAAAACATGCAAATTTAAATATGCAAATAGTGCACTATTATCTGCTGTTCATTGATTATTTAAGTTTATAATAGATGTTTATCAAGTAGAGTTAATTATTGAATTATATTTTCAATTAATGGGTCTAAATAATGAAAAAGTGTACTATATACAGTGTGATGGTAATATTTAAGGTAACAAAAATTGTCAAAGAATAAAAGATACTTAGATATTAGTCATCTATTTGTCTAAGACTTAAGCATAAAAAGTTAATACTGAAACAAAGAAAACGTTAAATATATAAGAAATCTGAATTAATAAATTTGAATTGCATAATAATAAGCAAAATTTCCCCTCTCAAAAGGCCTTAAGGTTTTGTGTTGAAAGTAAAACGCATAAAAATAAATAAATTTCACAATAAAAGTATTGAAACTTTAGTCACAATAGTTTTCTAACATTTTTCATTTATTATCTTTATACAATGAGGTCTGTTATTACATAGAATTATGGTATGACTAAGCATTACAGATATACATTTTCTCATTAAAGAAAGATTTATATAACAAGTTTAAAGATGATCTACCATGACCAAAGAACACTCAAACAAAAAGAATTTTTTTCATATAAAATTTAGTTTACTTGTGTCTATCTTTACTGATAAAACATATATTTTTCTTATCTAAAGTCACTTTTTATAGTTGGATACATTTGTAATAATTTTAGCCATGAGTCATAAAACATAATCTAAATGTTGATTAATAATGGAAGCAACAACAACAAAAATATTAAAACAATTGTACAGTAAATGGAACAAATGATGTGATAAGCCTGGAAATGTTAAATCAATGAACACCATGGGCTGAATTAAAAATTAGTAATATCACTGCACTTGTATGATTTAGTAACTACATGCATAAGATTTTCGGAAGCACTCCTATTTTGGGTAAAGTTTCAGAAATCCTTATCACATTTATGATCTATTTATGTTTTCTTTTTTTCTGCAATTTGTTTAATTTCACCAGTTTTCTTTCCTTTTGTTAATTGTTTATGGCAAGCAAATAGTAATGTTTTTCAGCTAGAAAAATAGTGCCAACAATTTATCAATATCAAAATGATAAAAATATTTTTAAATATTCTAAAATAATGCTGATAAGTGATTTGAGGTTTTAGTTACATATGGTTAAATCAGTGATCTTTACAATTTTTAAGAAATGACAGATTAAAATATACACATTTAAAAAATGATCAGCTTGTGCTATTTACATTCTGATATTATGGATCTTTGATTTATTTGAATTTGTATTAATCTAAAAAAATGACAGATGATATTTTAAGGTCATGTGTGAAAAGATTAAGCAATTATTTAAAGGAAATCAAGTGAGCATAATTCATATAACTTAAATAGCATATAAAACATTAATCAATAATGACATATACCAATAATACTATTAAGCAAGATTTTGTCATTGCTTTATGAATAGCACCAAAAGATAATAAAATCTATTTTATTTTTGCTACCATTTACAATCATCAAAATAACACAGGAAACTTTTCAACAATTTTATGAATGTATAGAAAAGCAATATTATGGACTCTTAAAAGATCTGCCAAAAACTAAAGTTTGCAATGGGACTATAGTGATTCTCTATATTTAATATTTGTTTTAACTTATATAAAATATAATTCATTATGTAATTATTTATTGTGACCATTTCTCAAGTAGTAATTTAATTATGTATTTTTTTAATTGACAATAAGGCAAAAAATAATAATAATTAAGCAACAAAGTAAAACATTGATTTTAGTCTATTAAATGTTACATGTCAAGCATTGTTAGTTGCGAGGTCATTGCAGCAGCCTTACAAGCAAGTAGTTGGTTGCAGACGGTTGTGGGTTCGCTTCCCAGCCAATGCTATGACATATGAAAAAAAAATGTTACATGTTAAAATCTGGAAGATTTGAAATTTATTTCTTTTATCTAATGTCATATATTAATTTACTGTTTATAGTAAAATAGAAGATATAAAAAAAATGAAAATACTCTATATCACTTTTTTTCACATTTATAAAAGAAATATTCGAGTTACAAAAACATATGTGACTCTACATTCACTGGTTATGTACTTTCATTGATTTAGTTGTTGTTTGTTGCAATATATAATTATTTTATTTTCAAGATCAGCTTAAAGATTTAGAAGAAGAATCAGTTAAATTTGTTTTCTGTTTTACCTAGTTGATTCGCCAGGCACCATATTGAATTTTTAAAAAAATAACCTGAGACACAATTTTCACAATAATTTCAGTTTTAATAATGTCAAAGCAAAACACTTTACATTGATAGAAATTAGAAAAATTAAGGAAACAAATAAGCTAAGACAAATAGTGATAACTTTTTACAAAATTAGAAAAACAAAATCTACATCTGACATAATTATTATTTTGTTCATAATTTTTAATTCATCATTAACTAACTTTAAATTACATATTCAGTGATAATTTCTTTGTATTCCTCACAAAATTATATTTCAATCTATATATAATTCTTCATTTTTATCATGTACTTCAAAAGTTGATAAATCTCAAATGCATCTATAAAAAAGATTCATCCTAATAAAAGATACAAACAAATCACTTTCAGAATATGAATGTGCATTTGTCACCATAGCAATTGGCTTCTTGTCTTTCTAAAATTAGAAATTGTAAGCTACTGTCTGTATCACTCATAAAATGAGTTTCATCTCTTCATTATATATTTTTTGTGCACATCAGTGATGTTTATATTCTTCTTTATGCACATCAGTGATGCTGTCTTGTTATATTTAGTGTCCTACATAGATATAATTTAGTTGAATATACACCTGGGTCTCTTTTTACGTGGACTTATTTAACACAATTTTGAAGTTACACAATTCGTGTTTCACCGGAAGTCGACCTCCGATAATACGCTATTACTTTAAATAATAAATCTCGCGCACTTACGTTATATTGAAAATAATAGCACATTATTGGAATTCTACTTTCATCTTAGTAATCTCAATGTTTTCAGTGCTTTATAATAGTAAGATTTTATGCAATAATGAAATTAAAATCATGATTTCCACATTTTATGTATACACACATTAAATTTTACAAGATTATAATGTAAATTTGTTCAAACATTGTGCATGTTAATTTTGCATTTTAAATCACATTCTGTTTTTGCTTTTTAAAAAAGAACGTAATCAATTATTAATCATTTAGTGTCCACAAGTTTATTTTTAAAAGGTCAGTAATAGCAGTGGGCACAATTAAAATCTGATTTTTAATTGAAATTAACAATTTAAAAATTACTTACAGGCGACTTGAAGTTAATGTGATGTAAAACGAAATTTGATTTTTAAACAGAATTGAAAATTAAAGGCAAAAATAAGAATTTAATTTTCACTTGTTGGTTTTAATTAAATTTTTCCCAGCAGTGGTGAATAAATGTCTTTTTATTATCATAAGTCTAAATTTATAAACAAATAATAAAATCATCATCGTCATAAACAGAAAACCATTAACACAACATGAAAGTGAACTTGGTGCTAGTTGTATTTCCTCTTGTGAGAATAATTGCTGAGATATTCTTGAATTTGTTTAAGGAGAAGCCAAATACATCACATCACATGATAATCTGATTTTTTACTAGTTTGCAAACGAATGTGTTTTTGGGCAAATAGCGATAATAATTAAAACATTTATAAAAAATGTAAATTACTGTACTGTAAATTATGCATAAAAATATATTATTTCGAATAAAATTAAATATTATAGTTAAAAAAAGTTTGTCTTGTATCAATTTTTTTCAAATTTGAAATTTTTTATTAGTCATATTTTATTTCCTTATTTTTTTTTTTTGCGCAAATTTTAAAGTAATTTTACGTTTTTGCTTTGCTTTTACATGAATTTTGAAAAATCACAGACCGCATCCCCCTTTTTCAATGTAAGTTACATCTATTTTTGCGCGATTTCGTTTGCGCATATTTTCTGAGGAACCTATCTATCGCGTAAAATGAGACCCAGGTGTAGTTCATTTGTTAGCTATAGACTTGAAAACAATGTGATGCAAGATGTGACAAAACTACTGACTTCACAGCATGAGTACCAAGACATAGGCAAAAATCAGAATTTAATTCTTTGCCTGCATATACAATTCCATGTGGTATATGCATAACCACTGTGGTTAGTTTTGGTTTTAAGAGTTTAGATTCTCACATGGTACTATGCCCAGTAAATTTTGTGAATGCTTTATCAACTGCAACCTTTCTGTACATTCGATTATTAGTCTTTAAAATTTACATTGTACTGCTCTATATATGTAAATCATTACTTGTTATACAAACATGATGCAAGAACAAACACAAACACTACAAATGCAAACAAATTAATATATGATTTATTAAATAATTTTAAAAAGTGTAAAATATTAAAAACAAAATTAATAACTCAATGATATTCTGCAAAACAACTTTTGTCATATTTAAATTTGTATACTATATATTTACAATTAGAATCCAGTTATGTGAAAAGTGATTGTATTTCAAATATTTGTATAATAAAGTGCATAAGTGATAGTGCACCCACACCAATACAAATGCAAAAAAACTATCAAATAATTAAAAAAAAAAAATATTAAAAATTAAAATTAATAACTTAGAATATTCAATGTTGCATTGAAAGCCTTCATAACCAAATTATCAGTGTATTTTAAATCCATTATATTATAGTTATAAAGTCGATAACTTTTTCTGCCTTTATCACAATGTATATACTAGTAAATTGAGCAGAAAATAAAATAAATTAATCTAATTATAAAAATAATTATAAAAAATTCAAATTTTATTTGACATCAATGCAACATGTATCATTTGAACTGTAATATGCAGGAATATCGAATTGTGAGACTTCTGTTGATATCATGCTTATAGTTTTTGTGTAATTTAAAAAAAAATCTTTCAAACAATCTACTATGACATGCGACTGACAATCTGTTCACATTCAACTCATTACTGGAGAAATGGATTTTTTTTCCTAGCTGGTAACAGACAATTTAAAAATATTTTCTAAAAGCACTGAATTTTAAACAAACAAAACTTGAAATAAGAGTTGTTTTAATTTTATTATACATTTTTTTTTTATAAATCTTATTATATATTTCATAATTTCTGACCAGATATTTAAATGGATATTTCCAATACTTTTGAGATTTTTTTATCTTGCAATAAATAATATCTAATAAAAATAGGTTCTTATTAGTGTTTTAGAATTTATTCAATTAGAATGATTTTTTTTTCAATTAAATTATTCTTTCCAGCATAATTTTACTGTTGTTACATATGTGGTTATATTGTTTTAAAGACAACAACTTTATTCTATTGAATATTTTGATTATCTGATAGATGCAGCACAAAACAATATATTCATTCAATTGTATAAAACTAAAAATTAAAATAAGATTTTCAGCCATTATAGCATTTCTTTCTTAATTGAGAAATTTAATTATCAGAAATTTAAATAATTTTAATTATGACTTTGAAAAGAGAAAAATAGTGGCAAGTAGCTGATCATATTATCATTAATATTTAATTAGATTCAATATATGGATCTGAGTAAAAAATAAATTTTACAATTAAATTTACTTAAAGAATATTGCAGTTATATATGTACTCTAAGTATAGAATATCATTCCCTTTACATATATTATTAAATTAAAGAAAAAAATTATATGTATATTTGTGTGTGTGCATATTATATATATATGAGCCATATTTATTAATAAGCAGTAGTTACAAAGTGAATATTATAAGAGATAATATTAAATGCATAGTTCATTATATTAAATAAAGCAGTTAGTTATATAGCTTATTTTTTTAAAAATAAAACAGCTAGATAAAAGGTCTAAAAGGTCACTAGATTAATGGCCTCTGAGGCACATGTTTTCTGGTATCTGAACTTACAATATTAATGCATAAATCAGAGACATACAGACAATCTTGTTAATTACACATAAATTTTGATTTTGATATTTCTTTTTTTGTTGTTTAAATTTTAAATTGTCAAAAAAGAGGGGAAATGCTTTGAAACAATGGAAGGAGATATTAATTTTCTTTTTAATTACTTGATCACTAATTAGCCATTCAGTTTGGAATTTATGTTTTCTTTCTGAAATGACAGAAGAAAATTTAATCTGGAAAAGATAGGGGGAGAGAATCAATATTCAGTTGGTCAGAGTCAGACAGTCATTCAGTTACAGGCTCTTTCTTTCCCTACTCTTGAGAGAAGAGGAAATTATTCAGTACTTATTCAATGGTTAATCAGTTCAACATGAGTCAATGGCCATCAGAGTCTGTCATTCTTTTTTAATTTTTTTTCTCTTAGAAAAAGTGAAAGCAAAATGAGAAAATCTTGCTTTAATTTATAGATGTGCTGATATATAAGCACTATAGCAGTTAAGCTTTTCTGAAGGTATTGATAGAGATTAAGGCCCTAAAAGGTGTTGAACAGTAAAACTGTATTATAAGGAGAGTTCACAAATTACTACTTTAATAATGGTGTTTATATATTTTGTTAGCTATAAGAAAACTAGGAGAATGCAGTGTTACTCGGATTTTGTTTCCTGAGATGTCTGCCATTATGAGTTGATACAATGGCTATCTGGACACTCATATATAATACTTTAATACCCAAAGAATGGTCATGTTTAATGTCAACCACACATGCTGTCTCAGATCCTTATTTTACACTCAATGGTTTATTCAAGAACTGTCATCTTTAAAGGGAGGGATAAGAAGAAAGAAGAGAAGAAAGAAGAAGATTGCATAAAATCCACACAACAAACCTCAACTAGTCTACAAATCAGTTTTTTTAAGTTTCTTTATACTCATTAAAAGTGCCTGTAAGAACTTTGAAAAAAAAAACAAGCTAAATCAACACAGTCCAAAGTTAAATACAAGAGAGCAGTCTGTTGTTTAAACCTTGGACATTAGTAAGAACTAAAAACTAATCTGATAACTTTAAAATTTCTTTTTATTTATTAAACTTAATTTTTCATTATCAGTTAATATATTTCTTAATATATTGTAATGATGAAATGTTTTTTATTATTGTTATTCAGAGCAATAATTAAGCAACCTGTCAATATATACTTTATAATGTTTTTTTTTGTATTATTTATTTGCATATTTAAATTTGATATAAGTTGTTGTTGTTCAAGATATAAATATTTTTATGTGTATAATTTATTTATGAAAAATGTGGTGAAGGAAAACATTTTAACACAATATATGCTAACATATCACGAGTGTGTGTGTAAGTGACTGCTTATAAAAGGTACGTCACTTAATTAATAGCAGAGTCACACGTGTATAAAATAAACACACACATATTGTGTGAATGAATTTTTTAGCTTTATGATTTATGTAAAGAAGCTGGGGAAAATATTGAATAAGCATTCAATAGAATAGTTTTTTTTTACATTTCATTTTAAACCAGCTTATTTTAAAATAGGTAGGAACATAAGCATATATATAATCTTATTTGGTTATACATACAATATTAGATATTTTGTTTTGATAATATGTTTGATTAAAATAAAAATTGCAGTCAATTAGATGATTAAAAATTTGTTTTATTGAGAGAAAGAATCTTAATAAATATAATTATACAGTATTGGTTTCGAGTTATTATTATTAGTATTGATATTTTTTTTAAATTTTATCATTTTAATTATAATCAATCATCATCACTAATAAATGTTAAGCATTGGATCAAAATTTCCATATAAGAATGTTATGGGTAAATAATTATAGGTTTATAACAAAAAGCTAAAAGTTTATGTTGTGTCAATGGGTTTTGACCATCGTCATCAGTGGTGAATATCATTGGTTAAATCACCGTTTGAGTATAATAATGTTTCAAGTCAATAATTACAAACTCGTAAAAGGCTAAAATTTTATGTTGCGAGATTCGTGATGATCATGCATCATCACTGCTAAATATTGATGATTAAGCTATCATTTTAAATGTTAAATAGCTATAAACTTATAAAAGGCTGGATTTTAGACCATGAGATTCACTATGATCAAAAGCCTTTTGTACATCCATATAAAAATCTTCTACTACTTCATCACTGTGAGAGCTTGTTGGGGCATAAACCTGAATTATCTGCATTTGATATCTGCTATTAAGTTGTATAACTAATCTTGCCACTCTGTCTGATACACCATCAATCTCCACAATATTGTTCTTCCACTTTTTATTTATAATGAATCCTACTCCACTTGTATTTCCAATATTTGTGCCTTTATAATAGAGGATATGTCCACTTTTTAAATCAATTGTCTCTTCACCTTTTCTTCTCACTTCACAAAGTCCAATAATATCCCATTTAATATATATATTGTAACCTTCTCCCCGATCACTATGATATAAATGAATCATACCACACATTTTAAACATCATAATCGCAACTGTAACCTAGCTTCCGGATTTAACTGCTCACCAGCGACTCATACCACACATTTTAGTGATTAAATTCTCTTATGCAACCTATCGTACTCTCACGATCAAGACCATAAGCATGAAGAAACAAAAATGCAAAACTAACGAAATGATTCCTGGATTGAATAAAACTAGCATGAAACTGTCGATCTAAAGAAGATTACAAGGCAACTAATAAAGATAAAAACTTTTGGTCAAACCAGCCCTGCAATCTACACAAACAAAATGAGATGAGTTAAAATTGATATTCAGCAAACTAATAAATAACTAATAATTATATCTCTGGAATGATTACCAAAATAAACCTATAAATGAAATAATAAGTAAATTATGATGTAAATGACTAAATGGATGATGGAAATAAGTAATAATTAAATAGTGGAATGAAATGAGTCTAAGAATGAAGAGAAAGAACGAAGATGTATGAGAATAATGAATGATTAAGATGATGATGGAATAAGAGTTAATGAATAGTTGAGATGATAAAAGAATAAAAGTTAATGTATGATCAATCAATTATAATAACGAATTAATGTCAAATGAGAATGAATAACTAAAAGAACGATCAAGATGAAATTGAAGAACAATGTTGATGAAGGAGACTGAAATCTTAAACTATAAACTAATATGAGATTAAATGGTAAAAAGATAAGCTGAATACAAAGAAGGATTTCAAGCTTGACACAACCAGAATATTTATCATGAAGTTAAAACAAACTATACATTTTATACCAAAAAAAAAAAATAATAATTTGCATCTTAAAGCTTAGTTGACTTTCATAAAACAGTGAAAGTAATCTATTTCAAGTCTAACTATAACAATTGACTAGCAATAAAATTTACTACAAATTTAAATTCTATCTTGAAACTTAACACTTAATTCTTCTCAGGGTTCAAACACTATAAATTGTTATACAACATATATTTGGGTCAGTAAGAGGGATTTTACCATTACCTAAACATAATGTACAAAACAGCTCTCTTTATAATCTCAAATTAAGAACTATATTTAGCAGTTACACATAAACTTTATAACTAACCTAAACTTTAAAATTTATGACTGGAAATGACTTTTTAATAATGAAAACACAATCACTTACCCAATTCCTTTTCTTAAATAATTATAAACCACATAATCAAGATCAGTGAATGATAGCTCTGCGGATTTAACTAAATCAATCACATCAATATTATATTTATCTTTTAATATATTACTTAAAACAATCTGTACTATAAGTTATTAACATTTTGATTATTGTGTGATAATGCCTTAGATCTACCAATAAATTGCAAGACTTACCAAAATTATTATGATATAGCATAATATAGTTAATAGTACTATATTAGTTGATGATTTCAATTTATAATCTTCTGATAGGTTGATAGCAACAACAATAATAGTGTATATATGTGGTAATTAGCAATAAGACTACATGCAACTAAATAAAATTTTAAACACAACCAACTTTATTTACAATATGTACAAATTTTTAATTCACAGATATAGCATGAAATAAAACTAATATATGAAAAGAACTTATGGATGGGAAAATACTCAGTATCCCATTAACCATACTTTTAGTCAACAAGACTAACTTATACAATTTGCTTATAAAAATGATATTCAAAATATTTATCACTCTTTATCCTATTTTAAAGAATAAGATAATGAAACTTTATTGAAACTAAACTAGCATTTAAATTAAATAATAGCAGTATATTTAGAACTTTAGGATATGCATAAAGTTTAAATTTAGAATTCCAACATTATAAAGTATTGCATTATCCCAAAGCCCTATCTTTTATCAGAATATGATAAGGGCAATTATCATATTCTGTGCAATTACTAATTTATTTAAATTTGAAAGGAATAAGTTTAGTGCATTAAAATAAGATTAGACATTCAAAAGTCAAATACATCTAGATCTCACTAAAACATTACCTATGCCCACAATTCAATTATTGAATACATAACTGATCTTACCATTCTATTGTCACATCATTATTTTTGAAGGTGAATTCATGCTGCCAATGTGCATCTCTTACTTTTACATCTAACATTTTCTACAATCATTAATAGATTTGGTTTGGTCTGTCCATAAATTATGATGATCCCACAACATTATAAACACTATTTAAATTAAGATAACACTATGCTAGATCAGTGTTCCTAACTTTAACATTGTTTTTATACTTGCTATATGATTTTGACTTATTATACTTCACCATACATGGTGAAAAAAAACTATTTCTATATTCTCATGAGGAATTTAACACTAAGACGGAAGACTTTATAAAAACAACATGACAGTTGTATAATAATATATGGCTGATTCTATACCTCTCTATGGGTATACGTATGTGTGTGGGCTTTGCCTTATTAAGAAAAAAATAAAATTCAAACCATGAATATCCTTTCTTTAGGACTACTTATACTTATAAGCATTAATTAGTACTTAGCCTCTCCCAATTTTCTTCTCATGAAATCAGCAATAGGTGACTCCATCAGCCTATGCTCCATATAAATATTAATATATTGGATGCCATTCAATTGGAACATCTTAGTAACTAAAAACTGTCACTAGTTATTCTCAATATCATAGCAAGATAAAACAATACCAACAGTAACAGTGAAAATCTACATATTCCATTTTATAATGTAAAACCATTAGTGTATCAACAGCCAAACCAACATATATATGTCAAATGATCATTAATCATTTAAAATGACAACTATCCTTTTGTTAGAGAGAGCACGACATATGTAAGCATAAAGATCAAACCTGTATTTGTATTCAAAGTGGACAAGTTCATTTCTATAGAAAATTACAAAATGAAAAAGGTTTATATCAAATTTTCTTTTATATAAGAAAATAATTCGGTCATTCTAGTATACAGTATATATTTGATAAAAATGTTTGCATATTCACCTCTTTAATAATATTCATTATAATTGGTTTCAAAATATGAGAGAAGTAAATATTTTATCACTCTCTAGATAAATGATATATATATATATTTTCCAGTTTTCCCTTAACTAAAAAAATATATACATAAAATAGATGTGTATATTTTACACATTTTTTTTCTTTAATCCAATATATATATATATATATTGAAACAGATATGCTGTTCCTCATATAAATATTCAATAAACCCGCCCCCATTCAAAAATGTCTAGCGTGACTCAGTTTAATTGGGAACGCAATAAAGCTGTGATTTGTTAAAAAAAAATCATATTTTTAATTTTGTGATTGATGGATTTGAATAAAATATTATATCATTTTATTTTTTTTATCTGTCTCAATAAAAAGAAAAGAAATTAATTATCCAATCATTAAAAAGAAAGAAAAAAGATACTTGAGTTAAACTGAGGCAGTATTCAAATCAGACACGTCGTCGGAAAAAAAGAACTTTTTTTTTCTCTCGTCTTACACAGAGAAGCAGAACATATTAAACTTTTTTTAAAAAAAAAGTGTATTACTTAATTCTTTTGACATATTAAAATATAGCTTTAATAAAATGTGAAAATGGAAACAGAAAGCTTTGCTAAAGGAATTATAATCACAATGGGGTAAATTAGCGGCTCCAATCTCTCCACGCTGTGCCATGACTTTCCATAAATGAAATAATCCACCTTCTTTATGAGTAAACTGGATTGCAAAACTGGAAGGTAATTATGTTATACGAATGTTTAGACATCTTTGCCATAAATTATAAATTGACATTATGAAATAATTACATAGAATTTGTTTTATAAAATATTAAAACGTCTTTATCATACGTTATAAAGTGAAGTTATGAAATAATTACATAGAATTTGTTTTGTAAAATATTAAAACATCTTTATCATACGTTATAAAGTGAAGTTATGAAATAATTATGTAGAATTTATTTTGTAAAATATTAGAATATGTTTATCATACGTTATAAAATGAAGTTATGAAATAGTTATATGCAAATTTATTTATAAAAATATTTGAACGTATTTACTATATGGATTAGAAATGCTTTAATTGCATATTACTTCTATCTGGGTAATGTAACAGAGTTTATGTGTATGAATATACTTTTATATTTGACTAAATTAGAAATGCTTCAATTACTAAATGATAAATGCTCCACAAGTCAAACAGAGTTTATGTGTATGAAAATACTTTTATATTTGACTAAATTATAAATGCTTCAATTACTAAATGATAAATGCTCCACAAGTCAAACAGAGTTTATGTGTATGAAAATACTTTTATATTTGACTAAATTATAAATGCTTCAATTACTAAATGATAAATGCTCCACAAGCCAAACAGAGTTTATGTGTATGAATATACTTTTATATTTGACTAAATTATAAATGCTTCAATTACTAAATGATAAATGCTCCACAAGCCAAACAGAGTTTATGTGTATGAATATACTTTTATATTTGACTAAATTATAAATGCTTCGATTACTAAATGATAAATGCTCCACAAACCAAGAATTGCTGAATTTAAATGTTTACTAATCAATAATAATTCATAAAAAAATGA
This sequence comes from Epiperipatus broadwayi, assembly GCA_028023455.1. Taxonomy (NCBI): domain Eukaryota; kingdom Metazoa; phylum Onychophora; class Udeonychophora; order Euonychophora; family Peripatidae; genus Epiperipatus; species Epiperipatus broadwayi. Next base: position 341,334 of record JAQFVV010006777.1, read on the forward strand.
ATTATTGTATAAACCATAAATGCTTGACTGCTTCTAAGGTTATTCTCTTAAATGAACTCAAAATGAACTATTGTTGAATTAGAATATTTCTAAGGTTATTCTCTTAAATGAATTCAAAATGAACTATTGTTGAATTAGTATATTTCCAAGCTTCTTTTCATAAATGAATCCAAAATGAACTATTGTTGGATCAGAATATTCCCAAGCTTCTTTTCATAAATGAATCCAAAATGAACTATTGTTGGATCAGAATATTCCCAAGCTTCTTTTCATAAATGAATCCAAAATGAACTATTGTTGGATCAGAATATTCCCAAGCTTCTTCTCATAAATGAATCTAAAATGAACTATTGTTGAATCAGAATTTTCCCAAGCTTCTTCTCATAAAGGAATTCAAAAATGAACTATTGTTGAATTAGACTATTTCCAAACGTCTTCTCATAAATGAACTTATAAATGAACTATTGATAGAAAAAAAGAGAGCTGCTTCTGGCTCTTTCATAAGTGGAATGAAAATGTGTTATCATGTGGATAGAAATGAATTTCATTAGAAATTGCAAATTAATTGTTATTTAATAAATTTTTTTTGTTGTTACTAAAAACTAAATTGGTTATCCAGTTGTCCAGTTCTGTTTTGTTTTATTGCATCACTCATCAGTTATAGCACTGGTTCATGAGAATCTCATGCTTTCTGAGCTACGTCTGGCATAACTAGACCTAGGCCAGTCAGGTTGTAGTGAGACGGAACTCTAATGGCGCTTTTTGGGAAACCAAACATAGAAATATTTAGATGTTTCCAGTCTCTATGGTACTACATCCTCTGATGAGCAGGAAATATTGTTGTAGGAGGCATTAACATCTGCATTAGGAATGTCAATTGATAGTTCCTTCCTACAGCATGCTCATCAGAAAATTGTTACAACTCAAGTAATAAAACGGTTGTATGCGGGTCCAGTTACAATATATATATATATATATATATATATTTCATGCCAAAACCAAAACATATATGTTTTATAAACAAAATTTCTAAACAACACATTGCGTAAGTAATATATATATATATATAACACAGCAGTAATAAAAAAAAATAAGAGTACACTTTTATCCATTAAATTTTATCCTCTTCATCCAAGTTATTCCATTGTGGTAAGTTAAAATAAGAATTAATATTGTGATTAGCAAACATTCCAGATAATGCATATATTTTTTTTATTCGCCTGTTGGGTGTGGAATGAACAATATTTAACACTTATCCAAAAGCAAAAATTATTTGATAGTTTTAGTATCGATAATTAACAGAGCTATGAAAATTCATACTTCCAATTGTAACAGACTTAAAAGATAAGTTTATCTACTTTTCTATAGAAAATTTCACAAATAATTCTTTGAAATATTGTATTCTTCAAAACAAACTTTTTTAAAATCTTTATTGATTTATTCTATAAGCATTTTAAATGAAGTGCAACAAGAATCATTTATTACATTTAAAATCAAGATAATATTTCCTTGAAAAATTAGTGGAATTTTATTACACTTAGCATATTTATCTTTCCTTTTCTTTTAAAACTCTTTGTTAATTTCATTCTTCCCTGCATGGTAATACATATATGTGTAGCAATGTTTAAACAGCTGAATATATTCTAATATCATAACACATTATTATAATGACATATATTTCTCAATATAACTTTAAAAGTAAAATTTATTTCATTCCATTCTTATTGGCAAAGTATGATGTGATATCAATATTAGAAAGAATTTATCCAATTATCACTCTGATATCTTTAGAATTTTAATTAATTGATAATTGATTATATCTTTCATTACATAGGTTTCCGCGATAAAATTTAGCAGACAATAGATAATAAAATCACGCAAATATTTTCATGTTTACTTTATTAAAAATTAGATGATTCAAAAATGACTTTTAAATTTATTTACTATATAAGTCATATATAACATTTGTTTTTAATATTATTTTGAATCATTATTTTTTTTATATATTTTAATTTACAAGCACATAATATCATTCTGCTAGGTAATAAGAAGGGCGCAAAATTCAAACATTATCAACTTCTTAGCTTATGGCTAAATAATTTGTGAATTATTTTTAAAGAAGAAATTTTAAATATATGAATAATATAAAAGTAAAAGCTTACTTCTTCTTGAAATTTCCTTGATTTGAAATAAGATTTATATGCAACAGTTATGATGCATAAGGTTTCCATCTTTTCCTCTGTATAACTTCTTAGAATTATCAATCAATAAAAGAATGGTGTTTAAATGACTGCAAGGTTTTTAGATTTCCTATTCCAACATTAGTAGATAGCTAGATATTATCATTTCATTCAATTAGATTTCAGAATTTTCTAATATTTGGGTTTTTTTTACTTATTTTAGATCAGACTTGAATTCTGTGTTTGCTTAGTTCTTGTTTTTCTTAATTAGTCCACCCCCCTACAACTGGGTTAGACAATATATAGCTTGTTTTTCTGATGCATTGTGGGAGTGAATTGGCCAATAATTTTGGTATGCATAATTAGTATTAGCCCCTCTGGCTTATTTTTAACCCTTAAACCGCTAATTATATTATTGGTTGTATGAGGTAAAAATCAAATCTTTTAATTGGCCAACTCACAAACTGAAGACAAAGCCTATTGTTAAAACATATTTGCCTATAATATTAAATTCAACTCAGATACGTTTATAAAAAGTATATTACTAATTTTTCAGGTTATGAAGAGAACTTTCGTTCTCTTTCACGACGCTCTTGCTATTTATTTATTCTAAAATATTCAATTTCGGCAACATAAAAGCTATAATATAAACAAAAAGGTCGACTTTTACGTTATAGAAAAGTAAATATTTCTTTTTACTAAATCTTAAATATTTTTACTAAAATCTTCAATATTTTTCGAAAATAATTTTGTTTTTTTTAGTATTCTCTCTGAAAATAATTTGTAATTTCTCAAAATATTCTTTTATAATAATTTAAATCATATTTGAAATGAAAATCTCAGCATTTTTCTTTATTTTCTTTGATCAGGCAGTTTCTTTGTTCTTTCCAGCCAATCAGAATGTCTTTTTCGGCTGAGAGCATGCTAAGAACCAATCACAACTAATGTTCTGTCTTTGTTTAGGTTTAAATGCATTTTTTTTTATTTTTTACTTGTAAAATAATTCGGAAGAGGGCACCATCTTACAGAACTTTTAAAAACCTATTCAATACCTGTCTAACAAATATTTTAGCATAAGAACTGGCAGAGTTAGAGTGATGTCAGATGTCGATGAGGAGCTTTGTAAGAGGCGGGAAAAGGGTTAATAACTATCCATTATTATTTAAGACGGCTTTAGATATCCTACATAAAAATATGCTTAAGTAATTTTCTGTAATTATTTATTTTACAAGCTTTAATAATTTGATTTAATTATTTATTTATTTCAATTGCTATTCAACAACAATAAAATAGTAATATATTTATCTACCAAATAATAATACTACTTTTAAATTGTTATTTCAGTCTAGTCAGAGCCTAGATTAGGTTTGAAATCTAATCTCCACTCAAGAAAATTTCTCAGTGCATCCAAAACAATCTTTATTGAAAACCACTCATTAAGATTTTAATGCCAAATATATTATTTAAAATTTTGGAATTATTAACTACAGGGACCTAAATAAAAGGTCACAATATATATATATATATATATATATATATATATATATATATATATATATATATATGTTATAATTTATTCATTCTTAGTGTTAATATATATGTTTTTCATTCCAAATGTTGTATGCAAACAGGCCTTCATATTCAAATACACCTATGTGGGTCTTCGTGCTTCATTCCCTGGGATTTTCAGTAATGCAGATCTGATATATTTATTCCAAGTCCAAGAACACAGCTGGCACTCCCCTCCCTATGGGACTTATTTTGTCGTATGAGCTTTTGACATAGGATTGCTCCAGAAAATATCTGGCCTATTGTTATTAATAACTGACCCCTTCATTCTGTGAACTGAATCTGCCAAAAGTAGCAGAGAGAATTCGGTCATCATTCTTCATCCTCAAATTTGGAAGCACATTTTTTGGATCTGATATTGGATAATCTAATTCTACCATCATGCATACACCACTCTCTTAAAGTTCTCACCATAAATCAAACCTATGAATGTCCATAAACCATAGTGTTATGATTCAACTAAACAGATCTATTTATTATATTTATTAATATTTTCAAATATGTGTCCTTTTGTGACACCATTATATATATGTTAACAAGCTATCCCACATGCGTATCTCACTCAGTATAGTACTTATATTTTTAAATAGGCATTTATTTTATATAGCATATGTTTACAATTGTATACTTTCAAATATCATCATTTTTTAAAGCTAATTGTGCATATGCTTTGTGAGTGTTAATAATAAATTAATACTTTCTCACCAATACAAGATATAGTATTTATGCAGGAATAAAAGGAATCCTCTTATTCCTACAACTCAAATGCTTATATATGAGCAAATCTGAAGTACTGGAAGTAAAGAATGAGGATGGAACCATCACTTTAAATTCAGACCTTGTATATAGTAATTTAAAGTGACGGTTCCATCCTCATGCTTTACTTGCCAGTACTTCAGATTTGCTCATATGTAAGCATTTGAATCATAGGAATAAGAGGATTCCTTTTATTTCTGCATAAATACTATATCTTGTATTGGTGAGAAAGTATTCATTTATTATTAACACTCTCAAAGCGTATGCACAATTAGCTTAAAAAAGGCTGATATTTGAATGTATTATATTTTTAAAGTATATTTTGTCGTAAAATTATCATCCTAAATATTCAGTCAAGTGCTATATTTTGTTCTACCTGGGGTTGAATTGGTCACTCGAAAATACATTTCCTCATAGTGCTAAATCGACTGTTCATCAGAATTTTTAGAAGTTATAAAAAATTTCATGTGATTTACCTGCTGTTGTATAAAAGTCAATCAAATTATATGTACATTGACAAGCCAATGGTTATCTATGCATATTTTATATAAAGTAATAAATGTTATATATCACATAACTTACAGAATCATTTTCTTTTATTTACAATATTAATATTTTAGTTATTAAATTATGCTTGCCCTGACTAAATGATCTGCTGCTAATCCTTTCTATATATAATCAATGTGAAAGGTCATGACCTTTAAATGAGTCAAACTTCTATTTAATGCTAAAATATTCCATTATATAATTTCAAATTAGTCTTTTTGTGTCTCCACTTTGCGATGCCAGTGGAGAGAGATAAATTAGATTGGTATAATTGGGATTGTTGCTAATAAGTTGGTAGATCTGAAAAATAGGCAAATAGGGCAGAGTTTGTGAGTGTTTCTGACTTATGTATCTTGCACATGATTGGACTCGAGGTACTTTTGCCTAGAAGCTAGATCTCGTTATATGAACAGACAAAAATGACAGGAATAATATATCCTTGTGTTTGTGCATTATATATATATATATAATACATATTTTGCGGGTTCATCCGTGTTAAAAACTTTTAATATCAATATACTGACGTTTCGACTTGGTCACACAAGCCATCCACAGAGTTATAAAAAGGTAGAAAGACGGTTGTAGAGGCGCTACAATCACTGGTTTGAATAAAACATTAAAAATCCCACCAATAGCAAAAATGTTAAATTTAAGAATGTTTTTTAAAGAAATCTTTCCAAATAGGAGGAAGTTTGCACGTATCATCTCGCTTATTGATACAATCTGGCCTTTTAAGTATCTCAATGGCTTCTCTGATTTTGCATTGGTAGAGATTATCACATCTGGATATGATCCTGGTACTAGAAAAATCAATTTTATGACCTGAATCTATAGTATGGAATGAGAGTGCTGATGATGATGAATGTTGTTTAACTGCATTAGCATGCTCATCTTTCCTAACACTGATGCGATGATTACTCATACCTATGTAAGAAGCTTTACAATTTTTACATGAGATTTGATAGACACCATGAGATTCAAGAGGGATTGAATCCTTAGGCTTGGTTATTATATTGCTGATCTTTTGATGAGCAGAAAATGCTGTATCTATATTATAGCGTTTTAATATACGTCCGATACTGTCTGTAGTTCCTTTTACATATGGAACACAAATCCTAATAGCTGACTTATCATCTTTTTGTTTCCTATTTTGCCTATTTTGGGCTTGAAATATATATATATATATATATATATATATATATATATATATATATAAATATTAATGAGCCATATTTATTAATAAGCAGTAGTGAGAAAGTGAATATTATAAGAGATAATACTAAATGCATAGTCTATTATATTAAATAAAGCAGTTAGTACATAACTTATTTTTTCTTAAAAATAGAACAGCTAACAAAAGGTCTAAATGGTCAATAGATTAATAGTCTCTGAGGCAAATGTTTTCTGGTGTCTGAACTGACAGGATGAATGCATAAATCAGAAACATACAGGCAATCTTGTTAATTACACATAAATTTTGATTTTTCTTTTTCTTTTGTTGTTTAAATTTTAAATTGTCAAAAAAAAGGGAGGGATGCTTTGAAACAATAGAAGGATATATTAATTTTCTTTTATTTACTTGATCAGTAATTGACCATTCAGTATTGAAATTTCTGTTTTCTTTCTGAAATGATGGCTGGAAGAAACTTTTAATCTAGAAAAGATAGGGGGAGATAGTCAATATTTAGTTGGTCAGTCAGATAATCATTCTGTTACAGGCTCTTTGTTCCCTACCCTGAGGGAAAAAGGAATTATTCAGTGATTATTCAGTGGTTAATCAGTTCAACATGAGTCAATAGCCATCAGAGTCAAACATTCTCTTTTAATTTTTTCTCTCTCAAAAAACATGAAAGCAAAATCACAAAATATTGCTTTAAAGTATATAATAAGATATGCTGATATATAAGCACTATAGCAGTTAAAGTATTCTGGAGGGATTGATAGAGACTGAGTCCCTAAAAGATGCTGAACAGTAAAACTGTATTATAAGAAGAATTCACAAATTACTATTTTAATAATGGTGTTTATACATTCCACTAGCTATAAGAAAACTAGGAGAATGCAGTGTTCCATAATTTTGTCTCCCGAGATCTCTGCCATCATGATTTGTTTCAATGGCTGTCTTATATTCACATATAATCCTTTAATACCCAAATAATGGCCATGTTTAATGTCAACCACACATGTTGTCTCAGATTCTTTTTCCCCACACAATGCCTTATTCAATAACTGTTATATTTAAAGGGAGGGAAAAGAAGAAAGAAGAGAAGAAAGAAGATTGCATAAATTCTGTATATTCATTAAAAGTGCCTGTAAGAAATTTTAAGAAAAAACAAGCTAAATCAACACAGTCCAAAGTTAAATACAAGAGAGCAGTCTGTTGTTTAAACCTTGGACATTAGTAAGAACTAAAAATGAATCTGATAACTTTACAATTTCGTTTTTATTTATTAAGTAATCTTTGAAGTTCCTTCTAGAAATCAAACTTATTTTTTTCTTTTAGTACATAAACATTAAAAGTTTTATTGATTTATTCTTAATTATCATTACTCCATAATAATACACTTTGAAATATTAAACTTAATTTTTCATTATCTTTGAATATTTTTTATATGTTGTAATGATGAAATATGTTTTATTATTATTTATTCAGTGCAATAATTGAGCAACCTGTCAATACATACTTTATAATGTTTTTTGTATTATTTATTTGCATATTTAAATTTGATATAAGTTGTTGTTGTTCAAGATATAAATATTTTTATGTGTATAATTTATTTATGAAAAATGTGGTGAAGGAAAACATTTTAACACAATATATGCTAACATATCACAGTGTGCTTGCAAGTAAAAGCTACATCACTTAAGTTAGCTCAAATAGATTAAACTAAAATCTTAGTGATTAATAATTTTTAGTTTAAGGGGGCAAATTAATAGCACAATCACATGTGTATGAAAGTAAACAGATACATATTGTGTGGCTGAATTTTATACCTCTATGACATATGTAATAAAGCTGAAGAAAATATTGAAATAAGCATTCAAAAGAATCGTTTTTATATATATTTCACATTAAACCAGCTTATTTTAAAATAGGTAGGAACGTAGGCATATATTTAATCTTATTTGGTTATACATAAAATATTAGATGTTTTGTTTTGATATGTTTGATTAAAATAATAATTGCATTCAATTAGATGATTAAAAATGTTTTATTGAGAGAAAGAACCTTAATAAATATAATTATACAGTATTTGGTTTCAAGTTTATTATTATCAGTATTGTTATTTTTTTAATTTTATCATTTTAATTATAAGCAATCATTATCACTAATAAATGTTAAGCATTAGATCAAAATTTTCATATAAGGATATTATGGGTAAGTAATTATAGGTTTATAACAAAAAGCTAAAAGTTTATGTTGTGACAATGGGTTTTAACCATCATCATTAACGGTAAATGTCACTGGTTAAATCATCATTTTGAATATAATAATGCTTCAAGTTAATAATTATAAACTCGTAAAAGTCTAAAATTTTATGTTGTGAGATTTGTGGTGATTATTCATCATCACTGCTAAATATTGATGATTAAGCTATCATTTTAAATGTAATAATGTTTTAAGTAAATAACTATAAACTTATAAAAGGCTAGATTATAAACCATGAGATTGACTATGATCAGTCATCATCGCTGGTGAATATTACTAATTAAATCCCAGTTTAAATATAATGTTTTAAATAAGTGCTTATCGAATTATGTAATTTAAGTTAATTGTTGTGAATTAATTGCAAAAGCTGTGGATGGAATCACTATCATCATCATCATCATCTCCGTTATATCATTATTGATAAATTCAATAAATAGGTTTAATGGCCATATATGAATAATGGTCCTCACTGTTTGTTTTTGAGCCATTAGTAAGAGCGTCTCTGCATCTATAAAGCGATATACATAAACTGAGCTGGTAACATCTGTATAAGTGTTAAGTGTCGAGACTTTATTATATTGGGATCTTATGTTTTTATAGATAAGCCAAAATATAAGAATGTCGTTTTTCATTCATCCAAGTTCATGTGTCGTAAAGAATGTACCAAGTGGGTTTGAATCACGTACACTATGGACAGATATATTTATCTAGGTTTAAACAACCTAGTGGCACCCAGGAAAACCACATGTACTTAGCTAAACTAAATACAAGTGTTTGATTTCCTTTTTCAACTTGATATTTGATATTATTTTTTTCTTATATTTTTACGTAATTACAAATATCGCCAGTGTGTGTGACTATGAACTGTCTTATGTATCTGAAAAAAGGAAAAGTGAACGATTCTTTGTTGAAAGAATCTATTGTTGGAGATATGGGTAATGCACTTCGTTGATTTCACTATAATATTATTCAGTTGCTATAGCTAATATTTATTCATCTAGTGACAATGGCTAGTATATTTTATTGTTTACAATGACTTCCCAATATCGCGAATATTTTAAATCTTAAAAGAATGATGCCAGTAATTATTTTAATTTTATTTTCCTTGTTTAGGAATGAGATAATCATATTTATGATAGTTGCAAATGGGCTATCATTATATATTTTTTTAGATACAAAAGAGTACTTTGAATCGTAAGAGGCTGGTAATAACTGTGTTTATATTTAATAACTATCATAGTGTCATCATTTGATATTTTATTTAGTTACAATATATATATATATTATCCCCATATTCTATTGCTTTTTACTCCATCTGGGTTTATAAATACATTTATTTTTATATCTAGTCTTTAACCAAATATATATATATATATATATATATATATATATATATATATATATATATATATATATATATATATACAATCAACATTATTTATTATTTGATAAATAAAATTGCTTACTTAATTAAATTTGTTTCCACATATAAATGCAAATTCATTTTTTGTGCATGTTTGTTTCTACTTAAAAGATATATAATTGATATGATTAATAATTTGGGAATAAAGTCACTTTTTACAAAATTATTATATAGTTTTTATATACTGAGATATAAATTATTAGTTTTTTAAAATTGTATAGAAATTAAATTATAAAAGTATAAATATATTTGTAGTGACTGTGTAAAAGGCGTCTTCTTCGAATTTTTCATTATGTAATGTCTCATATTCTATTTTGTTTTACTATAGGTTATTATTGTTGTTATTATTATTATTACTATTAATATTATAAAATAAATGTTATTTTTTCTCTTGTAATGTATATTTAAGATGTTTACGCACATTTGTCACATGGTTCCATAGGTATAACTATGAAAATAGAATTATTGCTTAAAATTAATTTCAAATATTTGCAAAATTGCATTTTATTTTTTTAATTGCATGATTACATTTTTTTATAACTATGAAATTTGTTGGATCGGGATGAAAATGGTGAATTTTCTGTTTTAATATTTCAATCACATGACTTCATTTCTTATAACTATGAAAATTGTTTGTTTTTTTTTTTGTTTTTTTTTTTTTGGGGGGGGGGGGGTTTGATGAAAAAGGTGGTAACGAAGATCACTGGTCAGATCATGACAATGATGTCATTTATCAGTTGGATGTGTCAGCATGGTTTTTGGGTGGTTCTTATAATTGGAAATGGCCATGAGTGTATACTAAATCAGCACCCACTTTTAGACTATGGTTCTGACTTCATTTCTTATGACTATGAAAATTGGGGGGAGTGATGAAAAAAGATGGTAATGAATATTCAGATTCCTAATTGGAAATGGCCATGAGGATATACTAAATCAGCACACACTTTTAGACTATGGTTCTTTTATAATGTTGAAAAAATATTCAATGAATTAATAATATGAGAACATCGAAATGTTAAAACAGTATTGAAAGAAAGAAGAATTTTGAGAGATAAATTGTTGAAAAGGTTAATTGCAGGGAAAATTGATGACAGTGACTGTATATCAATAGAATTGAAAGGACCTAGTCATATGTTACAAGAAATGCCCTATTTAAAGGTTAATAAATATAAAAATACTTTCTTCATTAAGTCAGTTAGAGTATATGATCTAAATTTAAATGATACTGATGTTTTTTGTCATCAGTTTATTATGAATTTTAGAAAAGATAGGAACTTATAAATGAGAACATATATATATATAATATTATGTATACAATTTGTATTTGCCTATTGTTTTTTTTTCTTTGTTATTTTTTATTTATTGTGTATCTCTGTTAAAGTGTAAATTTTGAAGTGCACATATTAAATAGAAATTAAATGATGGTGATTATTATTATTATTATTATTATTATTATTATTATTATTATTATTATTATTATTATTATTATTATTATTATTATTATTATTATTATTATTATTATTATTATTATTATTGTTGTTGTTGTTGTTGTTATACAACAAACAAAACACATTTGGTATGTGTGTTTGATTATATAAATATAAAGTTTCATTTCAATATATATATAATGTTTTGCTTTGATTCATTTTGTTCTAATAAGTTTTTATATAAGATGTTTAAAAAAGTCTTACTTTTATTTTTATAAGTATGTAATTATTCCATTTTTTTTATTATTTTCAGTGTGTTCAGGAAGTAAGCAAAATTTTAATTAATTACAATTTTAGTTTTATTAAATTTATCAAATCTTTTATGCTAGTTTTAATTTAACATATTTTATGATAATTTCCTAACTTTATTAATGTTTATTTAAAAGATTGTAACGGTCGAATTTGTATATTCGCGCAACAAAATCCAGAGTTTTAGTAATCATCCCAAGACTGATTGAAATAAAGTTGTTGAGACCCCATGTCCAATCTCGCCTCAATTCCTTTACTAACGCTTAAAGATTTACTACCTTATGGATGACATATATGAGGCTACAGCAGTATTTTCCTTAATCACGTGCCAGCAGTAGCACATCAGTAGAACATGAGACTATAGGCAATGGACATATCATGGTATAGCTATATAGATGAAGTACGCCTAACGTTACTAAATATGGATTGTGATTTTTAATAACTAATAGTTAACTACTTGATAATGAATTAGTAATGACTTAATAATGATGATTCAATAATAATGAGTATGAGCAAAATTGAGACACTAAGCAGAAGTTAAAATTTAAATTAATTTAATGAAAGCCAAATATTTAAATAATAAAATTAGTAAATGAAATAATAATATTATAGGATTAAATGGATTGCATCACTCACAGGTGAAGATTTATGGATTACAACTTATTAACACTTGAAGTTTTAGTTCACACGCAGGTGATGATTTTAGAAATTACAAGTAGTTTTTGGCTTATATATATATATTACATTTCAAGTCACTCACAGGTGATATTTGTTTTTTGTTTACAAATCATTTAATTTACTTTGCTTGTCATATATATGTATATCACTCACAGGTAGTGCAGATTTACAATATTTTAAGTTACAGTTTCATGAGACTTATTATTACTGTATAATTTCTCATGATGATCTATGTTTAGTTTATGCTATATATTTAGATTTGCTTTAGAGCTAGCAGAAGTGATTATTATCATTTACAAAGAATATTTCATTAAACGCAAAGTATTTAATATATTCTCTATATAGCTTATATGCCTATAAAATTAGACTCTGCTTCAGATCAATGCTGAAATATACAATTAAATGGCAGGATGAACTGGTGATTGGCAGTCAGACTTCAGATACCAAGGCGTATAGAAAATATACAATCTCAATCCGTGCATCTTGAATATGATGCTTTTTTCACAGGACTTGTACCGAGTCCCGGTTCCCTCAACACTATACTCATTGCTGTGAAACAAAGACCTTTAGTCCAGGTGATCAAACAACTAGTTTATCATAATGGATCCTTATGCTCCAGTTCTAAATATGCAGAATGGGGTGGCCCTTAACCTATGCCCATCTGAAGGATGTAGTTGTCCTAACTAAGGGTAATGGGGTACCCTTAAAACATATGCCCATTAGAATGATACCGCAGCAAGTATGTACACCTAAGTGTTTTGTAAGGACCCATTCGCCCTGATGACTACATCATTATAGAATAAAAATAGAATGCAAAACAATCGTATCTTTCCATAAAACTACTGTAGATCAGTTCATACTCTAGCATCTATAATTAAGCTACTAAAGAAAGCTTATGAATCTAATTTGCAAAGCTATCTATATAGGCATTAATAATTCTCAAGAGGATTACAGCATATATTGGATAATTATGATACTAAATTCTAGATTTATGCTGTATTTCATTACTTCAGCTTAATATTAATTAAACATTACATTTAAAGCAAGCATATCTTAAATCAATTTATAAGCTTTTAATTATACTTCAAATAATATTGTATTTTATCCATTTAAGAAGGGAGTTTTGTTTGTGTGTTACTATATGTGAACTAAAAATAAAAACTCCATTCTGAACAACAACATAATCTAAAATAAAATTGGCATAAATTTCAATGAAAGAAATGTAAATTTAAAAATAAGATTTCACGTAAATGAAATCTGAAATTTGGCTTTATTTGCTTAGTTTAAAAGGGAAATGAAACAAAATTAGCTTAAACTTGAATGATTCATTTTAATATTGGTTTAACATATTTATGAGAATTATTAATAAAAGAAAATTCTATTACTAGGATAAATTACATAATATAATTTGGAAACATAATTATTATTTAAAATAAATCATTGAGCATCAGTTAAAATAAATCAGTTATGATAAATCAGTTAGAATCAATCAATTAAAGCAAGTTAAAACTAAATCAGTTTTATTAAATCAGAATAAATTAGGGTAAATCAATCAGAAATAAATCAATAAATCAGGCAAGATTTGGGATTTAAATAAAGAAAATAAAAGTTACATTTAATTTCTAAGTTTAGAATACATTAACTTATTTTGTCCATAATTAAAAGATTTAGCTAGCTCTTAGGAACTTACGAAGTTTAGTTTACAAGTTAACTTTAGATGGATAGAGATTTGTTACCACTTTCTTTTCTCTGCTGTGGCAAGTTGGTTTCATCTTGAGGATTTCTTTAGGTGGCATAGGCTTTTAGTTCAGCTTTTCCCACATCTTGTAAAGCATTCTGGGGTCCAGAAAGCAAGGGAATTGCCTTCTACCCAGTCATCATCAAAATTTTTACAAAATACTTTGAACAAATTGAACTGAATGAGTGTCCGAGTGTTTCAAAGATGGCTACAATGATCTTATATACTACCTCACCCCCTCTGTTCTGTCTTAGTAGTTTCAGATCTGTTTTTCTAATTATCTCGCTGTATTCTTGGAAATCGTGGAATCCCCGCTGTTATTGATTTTTTTTTATAGCTGGGTTTTCCCTCACTTGACCAGCTTAATTTATTGATACTTGCTTTTAAAATCTATTTTTACTCTTAAAATTTAAATAGGTCATAATACAGCGAGAAGGATTAAATTTATGAAATCATCTTTTTTTAGAAAAACAAATCTAAAGATAAAAAAAAAACATTTTATTATATATTGTACCAATATTGAAATTGGCACATGATGATTTTGCCTAAAAAAATTATTAAATAATAAATAAGTTATAAAAATCTAAAAGGTTTCTTTAAGTAAACAAAATCAGTTTGCTGTCAAAAGTAAAATTAAAAGTGTAAGAGTTTATTACAGTTTGTTTTCAAAAAAGATATGAATCAAATAGTTTTCCATCTTTAGTTTTTGAAATAAAAAGCTACAATTAATTAATCAGAAGAGGAGAGGGGTGTTTTGTTAGAAAAGTTAAAATAAAGGTTTTATAAAAAGGAAGTAAAGAGTTTTCTTATTGGTATTCATAAAATATAAATAATTTAAAGTTTAAAAAATACAAATCTTTTTTTCATTGAATTAAAGAAAAAGTAATCTTAAAACTAGTAATATATGTGCGTATATATGTGCTATTGTCAATAATAGAATAAATGTATGCATAATAAATGTTATTATAAATAAATGAAAGTTAAAGAAGATTATCATTAAAAAACCACAGCAATGGCTATTAATTAATTATTAATATAAAACAACACTTTTGCATGGCTATTACTAATTAAGCAATCTTCCAAAACACATTGCCAAAGGATTATCACTGGAATTTCGACAATAGATTTTGCCGGAGGATATTACAAGGACAACACATCACAGGTATAAATAGTAAAATTTTATCATAATGAGTTCAGTTCACAAATTAATTGAGCGAGTTCAGTTCACAAATTAATTAAGTTAGTTAAATCAAGAGAGAAAAATCAGTTGAGTTAATTGTATCTAGAAACAAAATGTGGTGCTGAGCAGCTTTTGGGAACATGCATTTCTCCACAGCCTAAATGTCCAATGAAAACAGCCACTTTTGCCCATGAAATAATGTCAGCTTAACAACTTGGAAATCTCCGTCAGTATCTAATTGTCTCCAATAGTAATAATCGTGAATAATAAGGAAACTCATCAAAAAAATGTCCCAGCCAGCTGGAAGTATTTGTAATGGAAATATCCTCACCGAAAGCAGCAACGAAAGAGAACAAAATTCTATGTCTACATTCAAAATCCTAGGTAAAACATTTGCTTATTTTAGTTTATTCTATAATAGCCATTGCATTGCATTAATTCGTAAAGCCTCCAGAGACAAGTAATTTGAACTCTATTAAGCATGCATAAAATGAATTATTGATGTGCATGTTTGTGAATGTGAGATAATTTATCGATGTCAAATATTATTTATGCTTTCACAAGATATATATCATAATGTGTTAATTTAAAATGTGCGTATGTTATATTAGTTAAAAAAATTATAAAGAAGTTTAAAATTAGAAAATTAATGTTAGGTAATAAATTGTCTTTAAAATTAAATTTTATTTGTAGGTCAATTCTTTTTATAAATTCCTTTTACAATTCTTTTAACCACTAATTATGTATAATCTGTTAGTGACTACAAACAACTGAGCTAGTCATGGATGCGTAGGCATTGAGTTAGTGGCTATTGTCCAAAGTGCATTATTTATTCAGCCTTGAATAGATAGCTGGTACCCGTGTCTACACAAAACAAAAAAGTACTTTGAACTTGGTGTTGAACTCGACAGTCGAGAAGAATTTATGTCCTGGAAATGTAACGCTAGTTATATACTTTATAGCTATCATTCGGGCATACATACTCTCCGAGTATGTTCTTCTCTGCCTAAGAGGCCGCTGTTTCGAGGACGCATATTCGAACCCGGTACAATATGTAACATAATTATATAATTTAGCAATATATGCAGAAATGTTATAATTTCAAATATTAATTTTAGAACAAATATTCTAAATAAAGAAATTTCTAATGTTTTAATTCTATTAACATTATTCTTTCCTGAATATATGTAGTTCCTTGTTACACATACATAGCATTTTTCCATTTATTTAACTACCAGAAATATATATGTGCACATTTACTGATTTTTACATATATACATATAGATAAATCTGACTGTTTAAAGATAAAATAAAAATAATAATTTTAACTTCGAATATATTTTCTCTCCTCTTTTTACCTTATTCAAGAAAGGTTACATTTTTTTTTATTATATAAAAGATTTCAACACAGACTTTTGAGCTTTTTTAAATTGACCACTATATCTCATGCAATCAATACACATGATCATGCACATGCCAACCAGATAAATGATCTTCCAATATACATATTTCATGCTGAATCATCAGGTGGTCCAGATCATCTTTTCTCTCAAACATATATAATCAGGACTTGGGTATTTTAAGATATAAATTTTCAAATTTTAATGGTAGAGTTTCAATATACTCTACTCTTCAACTCTTCAGTCATCCATACCATTAATGCCCACATCCCCTTTTGATGTGAATGTTATTGTCATGCCCATGTTGACCTTAAGTCACTGTGACCCTCATGTATATAATATTATCCATTTAAATACACAGAAGAGGGATGGACAGGATTTAGGCTAAGTCTTTAGTATTAGATTATATTTTTTTTCACATGTGTGTGATCATGTATATTGGTTGTATGAGATAGATTGGATGACTAAAGGGAGCTTGAAAGGCAGTGTTCAATTACCTTATATTATTACATCTAGAACTCCAAGAATATAAATTATGCTTATGTCCAATCTAATATTACAGATTTAGCCTGTATCCTGCGCATCCTCTTCTTTGTATTTACATAAATAATGTCCTATACATGAGGGATTAGAGTGACTTAAGATAAATATGGGCATGGCAATAACATTTATTTCAACAGGGAATTTGAACATTCAACCATCACATTTTCAATGGTATAAATGGCTAAAAAGTTGGAAGGCGGAGTAGATTAAAGCCTGTCCATTAAAATTTGAATATTTGCTATCTTAATATAAACCAAGCACTGATTATTTATGTGTTTGTGTTTGATAATAATCTTGACCAACTGATGAGTGCTAGTTCACCATGATATATATATTGGGGATCATTTATCATTTTCACATGTGTGTGGTTATGTTTATTGATTGTATGAGATGAGTGGATAGCTAAAAGGAGCTTCACGTCAGTTTTCAAATCCGTTATATAATTGTTAGAACTCCTAGAATATAAATTATACTTATATTCAATCTAATATTATAAATTTTTTGTAACATCTAAAAATTTTAAAATGAATAAATCGGTTCAAGAGTTATTTCAATAGCTAATAATTTTATTAAACCTTAATTTTAGACATGTTAAATGCTTTATTCGAACGCAACAATGCACAATCATTTTAATGGCTTATGCTATAAAAATTTTAATTCTGGATTAAGTAGACAAACCATGTCACTTGCTATGTAATAATTACGTCTTCATTAGATGCAGTCAATAAAAACTGATCTAATTTTATTTTCCAGTAATTATTATTCATGGAGCAATTTTCTTTTAA